>MU225974.1:2229706-2242169 GCA_018584345.1 Thuja plicata | reverse complement strand
TATTGCTTGCGTTTCGATCATTTCGTTTAGTAGTTATTGCTTAATAGATTTGCATGCACTTGTGAACCTTGGCTACTAACCCCTGCCCTTGGAAAGCTGTGGGAAACCGGAGAGAGAGGCGTACAACATGATTTCACTATTTCAAAGTCCTTGTCTTTCTTGTTCTTGATGTGATCCGCAAATATCACCATTCTTGCTTTAAAGCATGCTTTAGTTTTATCCCATAGATTTGTTCTTGAAAACTGGAATAAAACTAGCTTTAAATCTCTAGCTTATCTCTAGCTTTTAACTGGTCGATGAAAAAAATGTAATCAATCAGTTAACTCCATATTTAGCTCTTGCCAGCTAAGTATTTTGTTATTTCTGAACTTCAGTTCTGATCGGTGTTTAACTCCTTGTTTTCTCAGTCTTGAATTTGGTTGTCCTCAGGCATCTTTGTCTGTCGAGGTTGTCTGTCTGTCAGGCAACACTGTGACTTTCAGTTCTGCTCGGGTATCACTTTGGTGTTGCTTGGTAATTCTTGCTTGGGTATCTTTCTCGGTTATCACTATGACTCTTCTCAAGGTTCTCTATCCGTCGGTGTGCACTGTCCGTCGGTGTTTGTTGTCACTTGGTGTATACTAAACTTTTATGTGTTATTGATAACATAACCTTTATCTCTTTGGTTCTTTGAAGTTTTTGACAATATGTATAGAACCAATCAGAGTATATCAAGTTGACATCAATGAAAATACACTACATTAACTAATTTAATGTCTTGCATTAACTTTCTGCAGCTCGGTGATCATCAACTTAACATCTTCAAACATTTAGTCAGTTATAGTTTATCAATCTCTCCCTTTGGCATTGATGGAAACATACTACATAATACTATTACAATATGAAATATATTAGTTGTAGTTCATTAATTTCTACCAAACTTATTTTTCTATAACCAATACAAATGTTTGACTCTCGGCAAGCTCTTCTAGCTTAGATTTGATTCTTGCATAGTACTTCCTTCAATCTTCATTCCCTTCACTGGATAGATGTAGAAACTTATGATTTAATCTCTCCCTTTGTTGTAGAATCTCTTCTTTGATGTTTTCTCTCAGTTTGATTGTTCCTCTCCTTGATGGATATTTCTATCTCTTTTTCCTTTGACATCAATATTTTTCATTGAATACTTCTCTCCATATTTATTAAGTACATCTCTCCCTTTGGATACTTATGATAGATATTTCATATGGATATAATACTTCCCTTAAGTCATCTCTCCCTTTGGATACTTCTCTCCCTTTCACAGCAATGCCAAACTAAATCTCTCTCTTTTTTATAATATATTCCTTGAATTTCCTCTCTATCAACAATATAATAACTCTGGTGTTCGGTGCCGATAAGTACCTTATTTTGCACTGATATATCTTTGCAGTCCATTTCTTTGCTTGCATCAACATGAATGATCTTCTGATTATGTGTAGGTTGATGCATCCTCCTAGTCATCTTAGTGACCAGTAGACAAGGGTCGAACCCCTAGTCTCTTTCTCAAGTACTCAAATGTATCTTTAGGCAATGGCTTTATGAATATGTCTGCTAATTGTTCCTTGGATTGAACATATTCTAGTATCACCTCTTTCTCTTGCACTTGTTCTCTTAAGTAATGATACTTGATAGCAATATGCTTAGTCTTAGCATGCATGGTAGGTTTCTTTGAAATATTGATTGCACTAGTATTATCACAAAAGATAATCACTGTTCAAGAATTTTCATATTCATACCTTCCAGTAATTGCTTGATCCATGCAATGTTAGAGAAATTTGCAGCAGCAACCACATATTCTACTTTTGTCGTAGATTGTGAGATGCATCCTTGCTTCTTACTTATCCATGTGACAAGTCTGTCACCCATGAAGAATGATCCTCCTGTTGTGCTCTTTCTGTCGTCTAAGTTTCCAGCCCAATCAACATCTGTATAGACTTGAAGCTGAAATTTTCCTTCTCTTCTATTTTCCTTGATGTATTTGGTTTGTGTGATGTATATGCCTGCATCTTGTTGAAGAATTTGTAGACTAGGAAAGAATTTGATCTCCCCAAACATTCACATCTCAAACTCTTTGCTCATTTCATCAGCAAATGATTTCATAACATATCATTACCACCAAATATGATATCATCAACAAATATTTCAGCAATCAAAATGTTATCATTAGTATCTTCTTTTAAATACATATTACTGTTTTCACTTGTTCATACAAATCCAATACGTATGAGATAGGAGTGAAGTCTTTCATACCATGCTCTCGGTTCTTGTTTAAATCCATATAAGGCTTTGTGTAGTCTACAAACCATGTTTTCTTATTAGGATCAACAAACCCTTCTATTTTTTCAATGTATACTTCTTCTAATATTCCATTTAGGAATGCAGATTTGACATCCATTTGGTATACCTTGAATCCTTTCAATGTAGCATAAGCAAGTAGAATTTTGACTCCTTCTAGTCTAGCAACGGGTGCAAAGGTTTCTCCATATTCAATACCTTCTTCTTGTGCATACCCCTTGCATATTAGTCTTGCTTTGTTCCTTGTGACTTCTCCATTCTCATTCAACTTGTTTCTGAGTATCCATTTGGTACCAATGACATTCTTGTCATCCGATCCAGGTACTAATGTCCATCTTATGTTCTTCTGAATCTGTTCTATCTCTTCATTCATAACACTGACCCATTCTTCATTTTCAAGTGCAGTATTGATAGATTTAGGCTCAAAATCACAAATTAAACATCTAGTGTTCAGTGACTTAATTCTTGTTCTTGTTCTAGCCTTTTTTTCTCCTATGACCTGATTCTGTGGATGGTGTCTTCTGACATATTTGGAAATTACTGGTTCAGCTCTTTGTTCATCATTTTGATCATCATATTGACCTTCATTTTGATCTCCATCGCTTGGTACATCATCTTGAGCAATTTCCTAATTTCTAGTGTTTGCAACCTGATGCTCGGGTGCATTATTTTGTCGCTCGGGACCGATACACTGTTGCTCGGGCAGAGTGTCAAGTTCTTCTCTATAGACAAACCTGTTGTAGTCTTTCGGTTCCTTTATGCTTTCCTTGTCATTTTTCTCAGCAAATTTGTCCACTTTGACAATTGCACTTTCAATGATTTTGTTAGAGGATTTGTTAAGACATTTATAAGCCTTGCTTTTGGTATAATACCTTAGAAATATTCCTTCTTCATCTTTGGAGTCAAGCTTTCCATTTCTATCATCTTTTAAAAATATAACATTGACTTCTAAATTTTTTGAATTAACTTACATTAGGTGTATGTCCATACCATAACTCATAAGGTTTTGTATTGGTGTCTTTCTTCAATTGAGCTTTGTTCAATGTGTAGACAACAGTCCTGACAACTTCTCTCCAGAATGTTTGAGTGATGCCTTTCTCAATCATCAGTGTTCTGGCACAATCAACAATGGATCTGTTCCTTCGCTCAATAATCCCATTTTGTCGTGGTGTTATTGGTGCAGAAACCTGTCTTTGAATTCCATGCTCATTACAAAAGTTAGTGAATTCATCAAAAATATATTCTCCTCCTCTATCTGATCTAAAGCATTTTAGTTCCTTACCACTGTGCTTTCTACAATAGATTTATACCATTTAAACATCTTGAATGCTTTTGATGTCTCTTTTAAGAACATAACTGTCATCATTCTAGAATAATCATTTACAAATAGAATGAATTATCTATCTCCATAGTAGCTCTTTGTTCTCATGGGTCTACATAGTTCAGTATAGACTAATTCTAGAATGGCATTAGATGTGTAGGTTTTTCTCTTGAAACTAGACTTTTTTATTTTACCTTTTTGACAATTCTTACACATGACATGGTCAGGTTTTGACATGCTCTGTAAGCCTCTTACTTTCCTTTTATTGCTTATCCTAACCATGTTTTCAAAGTTCACATGACATAAACTTTTATGCCACAACCATATGTCTTCATTTCTATCCATCAAACAAGTGGTGTTAATATCATCAAGATAGAATAGGTTACCTTTTGTTTGTTCACTAGTTCCGATCAACCTTCCTGATTCATAAAATATCTTTGCCTTTTTGTTCTCAAATGCAAATCAGTGTCCTGTGTTATTTAGCTGTGAAACACTCAACATATTATAGTTAAGTCCTTTCACCCAATATGCATTTTCACATCTGATCATACTATTTAACATTATGGTTCCTTTACCTTTGACTAGACAAGGTGAGTCATTACCCATTCTTACTAATCCACCATTATAATACTCAAACGTTTCAAACTTTTCCTTATCTCCAATCATGTGGTGAGTATAACCACTATCAATAATTGATACATCATTTTTACTAACCTTAGATATGAGTGCATACATTGTGTGGTTGATTACTTGTGGATGCATGCATTGAAATTTTTTACTTATGTTAGTTGTTGTTGAATGTTTTGGTGCATAAAGTTTGAAAATTTTGAAATTAGTCTTTGTTGATTACCGATTTACCCCTCCCCTCTTAGTAACTAAACCTGTATTAACATATGGTATCCCTCATTCCATCATCACTGAAAAATGGTAAACAGTTCAAAAATAAAGATGTAGAAGTACTATGTGAAAAGTTTCATATCATCCAACAGTTCTCATCTATATATTATCCTCAAGGTAATGGTCAATAAAAATCTTTAAAAAAAAATATGTTGAAAATATTAAAGAAAACAATTGATTATTATGAAAGGGGTTGGCATATTCAATTGAACCCTACATTGTGGGCATATCAAACTAGTGTTAGAACACCAACTAGAGCCACACCTTTTTTCTCTAGTCTATGGATCTGAGGTAGTTCTACCCCTAGAAGTGCAAATACCTTCTCTAAGAATTTCTCTACATGGAATCCTATCAGATTAAAACTATAGATTATCCACATTACATGAGCTCAAATTACTTGATTATAATAGACAACAAGCATATGATCATTTGAAAGTTTATAAAAAAATGCATGTCAAGAAGTTACAATAAGAAGGTGAAACCTAGGGAATTTCAAGTGAGTGACGTAGTGTTGAGGGAAAATCTACAAAACCAACAAGATAGGGAGAAGAAAGGGAAATTTGAAGTAACTGGTTAAGTCCTTTTTTTATAGTATCAGAATAAGGGTCGGGTACCTATAAATTGTCAACAAGTGAAGGGTACTTACTTCAAAACCATATCAATAACATTCATCTCAAAATGTTCTACACTTGACAATTTGAGGGAAACATTTTTACAGTAGTTCCAAAATCTAGAAAACACCTAAAAATTTGAAAAAGATCCCTAAAAATGGTTATCTTGGTGAAAACATGGTAAATAGGTGCCTTGATAATATAAAAAAATTAAAAATTACAAAAAAAAAGAGCAAAAGATGAAAGAAAAAAATCAAATATGATAAAAAAAATTTGCAATAAACACAAGTAGTGAAAACCTGGAAAATAGGTGCTACTTGTGCCAGGTTAGTTCCTTTATCTGTCAAGTGCATCGCATTGCATCCATCTGCATTCACCATCCTTGTACACATTAATAATAAAGCTCCATATACATATCTAATTCATGCAACAAGATGTCCTCATGGTCTAGAACTTGTCCTTTTTCATCAACGGTTGTCATGTCAAACTTGGGGGAAAATGCTAACCCGAGTGGTAGTCAATCATTGAGCTAAAGCAAGCAGACACACATACATCAGACAAGCACATCAAAATCAAGATCAAGACTCATAGATTTTGAACATCAAAAATATGAACATCGAATCATGAAATCAACCTGACATTAAACACCAAAACAACAAATGCATGAATTCTTCTGAGTAAATGATCAGATTACAATAGTAAATGTGTTGATTGGTTGTTTTTTTTTATTTTTAACAATCATGAATTTTTAGCAAGTCGGAGATGTCTTCAGCCTAGAGAAGCAATGATGGAGCATGATATTTTTATTTATTTTTTGTTTGTGAGTTAATTCATAATAGTGTGCAAATTTATCTTAGGACATGATCACCAAAGTATCATTGAGAACATTCTAAATTACCATATGAAAAGGATTAATTCATGTATGTTTACGCAAACGATACTCAAGTCATCTTGGTTCTTTATACCTCAATGCTTGTATCAACTTGAAATATCAAAATCGATGAAATAAATATTCATATCATCACGGTTTAATCATACCAGTGGTTTTTTTACTCACTTTCAACATTTCAAAAAGCTCAATGATGATACAAAGCATTCCAAAAATATTTAGAAAAATATGACAACATCCCCTTTGCATCAAATTTAGATTTCATTCATGTTAAACATTACATTTAGATTGCATTCATGTTTAAATGATATTTAGGGTGCAATCAAGTTAGAATTAGGTCTTGCATTCATAACGCTCATGGAATTGTCAAGGTTGGAAAACAAAGGTTCTCCTTTAAGATTGACTACATTGGACATTAATATAAACAAGTGCATTTCATTAATTATATTTATTTATATTAAATTAATTGCATTATCATTATCAAATATAATTCTCATTAATCATTATACATTAAACATTATCTATCATTGTTGCACTAGGTGCAATCCAATAGTCATTAATCATTATCAATTACATTCATCTATGATCATTATCATCATATCCATTATATTGATTAACCAGTACTCATATTAATATCATTAGGTTGCATTTTAATCATTATTATTATCATTCATTAATCATTAATCATCATCTTATCATTACATCCCATTAAACAAAAATCATTAATTATTAATAATTTTTATCATTGCATTGCATCTCACACATATCACATCAATGCATATCATAAAACATTAATCTCATCACATCATTGCATTACATATCATTTCCATCCATATTACATCATCATCAAATCATCATTTCCCATATACTTATAAGAAAGTAAGATCACAACACAATGAAAGCGCCATACAAACATATATACATAAACTCATTGCATAATATATCATTTATATCCATGAAAAATCAAAGCATCGCATCACATTTCATTACAGAACATCAATAAATCATTAAATAAACATCATCAATAAATCATTACATAAACATCATAATTACATCATTGCATAAGAATCATAAATACATCCATAAATCACTATCATAAGAGCATCCATAAATCATCTCATCTATGCATCCATGTAAATAAAAGTGTCCATCATAAGCACAATCATAAATGCATCCATACATCAAATCATAATTGCATCCATCACATGAACATGAAGCATAAATCCATACATCATGCATAAAGCACATAGACATGCATCCATCATAATTGTTGATTCATCATGATATATCTAAATATCATAATGTCCATGTACTTTGATATCAAAAAAGGAGAATAATCATATTATTTAGGAAGGGGTGTGTTAAAGTATACCTTCACAATACATCTGTCTCATCAAAGGATAAAATATATGTGTATATCAACAACATCTGATATCATCTCAATAAATATAACCTATGCATGACTATCATTATAGGTTGTATGCCTCATCACCAATATAGTCCCTATACCTACAGATGGACATGTACCACCCATACATGCCCCTGCAACTATCCCACTTGGAAGCCTAGGGTCTGGACCTGCCACCCCACGGATCTATAACTGTCCTCTTTGAGAGCTTGGACTCTGCCTAGCGGCCTAAGAATAAGAGACTCTCCTATCTGACAATACTAACATAAAGTAAGCTAACCAATAATACTCCGCCCTAGCATTGTGATGAGCAATATCTCTTAGGGAATCTCGAGAAAAACCCTGAGAAATAATCTTCTCTAAGGTCTAAGTTGCATCCTCTACATCACTATGACATTGGATAGCCTCATCTCTTTCAGATCTAGTTGTGTCCCTCTCTTCTCACATATGAGTAAGCTAATCCAGGAGATACCTAATCTTTCCTCGAGTAGTGGTGATATCTCTCTGTAGTTGTTTGACTGCCTACTATAGACCTCTAATCCTTGTCTTTGAACTAAGCTAAGGGATTATAATATTAAATAATCTTTGTCTAGGCTTATTTGGGGAAACCTGAGGATCTCCCTATGCTACTGTGTCTGACCCTTTGACAACCTGTGTTGTATCTTATAGTGCAACTGAGCGGGCCCTATGTGCAAGCCAGCCCTAATCTAAGATATCATCTGACTCTCCCCCTCTAGTATTAGTTGTACCAACATCTACTCTACCTTGACCGCCTCTCCCTCATAGATTATCACCATCTCTTTTGCCACCACCACTTTCACCGCTTGTGCCACCTCAGACCCTAGCTCCACCTCTGTTTTGTCGAGGTTTGCCACCATCATCACCCTCTAGAGGAGGAATTTTCTCATCTAAATAAGTCAACCATGGGACTAGATGTTTATAGAACCACTGATCATACTAAGGTGCCATGCATGTATCTAAAAGATCTCGTAAATAATCTAAAGTCAATGGAAATAATCCCTATAACTCCTCCACTATTTTCTCATAAGAAACATAGGGTCCCCGTAAAGCTCTATCCTTATATACACGAGCATACACAACATATCCATGTGGAATGCCCTAAGTCCTACCATACTGTTTGAGTACTCTGGTCACCAATAATCTCTTGATCACATAAGGAGTTATACCAATCATCTATCAAGACATATACAAAAAGGGCACCTCTATTTGATCCTCCAGCCAAGCCCCACAACCAAGATAAGGTCTCCAGAAAATTCTATCAATATTATTAATCTCGTGTCATTAGTACTCTAATTTTCCTAGCTTAGGTTGGACAATCATACCACTATAACCATAGATAAAAGGGTGACCCTCTACACAAACTCTTTTAGCAATAGGTGATGTCATTGGGATGTGCTCAAAGGCCCAAATTTGAAGAATTACTATACTTGTAGATAGTGTCACTCTACGATTATATACAACTTGGTGCAGCTCATGGTATAGGTGTGCCAAAATGCAAAAACCCCAAGTAAATCAACGAGGATGCACAATCATATCCTCTAGAATCTGACCCCAACCAACATGAAATTCATGTGCTCTCATGTTCATCATCATGAAAGCTCCAATAAAACCTTCCAAAATAGAAGGAAGTGGGGAATATCTTTGCACCATCATCTCTCATTGAATTGTGTACCCACCAATTTTATCATCACAAAATACACATCGTAATGCATCGGCATCATCCTCAAGATCATAGTATACCAAATCACCAGTGATGGGAATCCAAAGAATTAGGTACACGTCCTTTGGGGTAACCATCATCTCTCTAATTAACAAGTGACATGTGTTATGATCACTATGTCATCGCTCGACTAAAGCAGTCAACAAACCTTTGTTCACTTAGAATTCAGGCATATCTAACAAATAACCAAGTCTCAATCTCCCAATCACCCATTGGTCCTCTCAAGATTACTGAGGAATCATGTCAAACAGTTTGGGGTACTGGCCACACATATTAAACATACCCAAGGGAAGTTGTTAAGTCAAACATAAAGATGTCAATCATTGATCGATCATCTTAAAATAGTCAATCAAAACATCAATATTATCTATCCTACCCACTCATGTGGAATTTATGACAATCTCGAAGAGCACATCCATTTTCAATCGTCTAGATCGCGAGGTCAAAAACATCAAAAACATATCCTATCATCTAAAATCAATATCATATCGAGCAATGACCGATGACTCGTCAAAATGACTTAAAATGTAAAAATTAGCCTTTTATTAAATGCAACATTATGTGGTGTGCACGTGACTAAACGTCAAATGTGATACTTAATATCATATGTGATGCACAATTTATCAAATGCAATGCACTTATCAAATGTGATGTCGTAGTTATCAAATGCAACATGAAATTTCTCGTATGCAATGCACAACTATCTATATGTGATGCAAAATCAACAAAACTACCCTACTCAAATGTGATAATTCAGGTTTCATATGCAATCTACACACTATCGTATGTGATGAAAAACTAATCAAATATGATAAAACATAACAAAACTAGGATGTTTAATAAAAATGTGCCAAAAACTTATCAAAAATGACAAAACCAAGTTGGATTACGAGTACTCACCGGAGGTCCTTATGATGGGGGTCTCTAGAAGCATCGCACCTTCTCAAATTTGTGCTCTGTGTATGGAATCACCATGGGCCAGAATAGGGTTTTCCCTCTCAAGGGATGAAAATTTAATGATAAATACAAAAATGAGATGTAAAAAGGGCTTTTCAGCCATGTATAGTGAATTTTTAACCTAATGGCCTTTTAAAGGCTATTTTATCATGTAATAAGTGCCATGGGCCAGAATAGTGTTTTCCCTCTCAAGGGATGAAAATTAAATGATAAATACAAAAATGAGATGTAAAAAGGGCTTTTCAGCCATGTATAGTGAATTTTTAACCTAATGGCCTTTTAAAGGTTATTTTATCATGTAATAAGTGCCAGGGCTTTTCATCCTTTACAAAAACATGGTGAAGAATAAATGGGTCATCAATTTGTTATTCATGGTGCTCTATGCTTTTGCAGCGGTGCTGGTAATGTGGTTGATTTATGCTTATGATCTATCCTTCAATCTGACTTGTAATATTATTCCCAAGTTTTGGGGGTGACCATAATTTTTGGCATTAGGGAAAAAATATCTTCTTACACAGTGGGAACTCATTGGCTTTTTGAGTGCTATGAATGTTTTCTTCCACTTTGTGTTTGCAACAATCACACTGATTTTGGTGGCTAGATCACTTCTGGACAAGATGAATTTTTAGGCTTGGATGTTATTTGTGCCACTCTGGCTCAATTTATCTTATTCAATTGGATCATATGAACTTTGGATTGGATTTTTTTAACACCAAGCTTGTAATGAAAGGTACATGAAAATGTTAATAAATTTTGAAATGAAGGTACACGTCACCAACCTATATTGGCTTTTGACAGGACAATTTTACTTAAGAATTTGTTTGTTATAGTTTAAGATGTGATGACATGATAGCTTGAATGGAGTGATCATTGTCCTTTCAAAGACAACAAATCCCCTTCATTGCATTGGCCAAAAAATATCAATGTTGTCAACTTTGTAGGACAGCCCATTTTTCAAACTCCATGATCAACATTTTTTAATAAACTTATAATATGTTTGTTTTGTCTGCAGGCGATGGAAATTAATGGATTCATTTTCCCCATCGTTTTTAAATGATATTTTTTAAACAAAATATTTCACATTCCTTTTATGCCTACACATTGAATTCATTTATGTTCCCTTTTTAGCAGTTTGTAGGGCCTCCCTCATTTCCTTTCCTTCTAGACACCTTGATGGGTGTGATTTGGTTTCCATACTTGTATTTTATGATTGTGTTAGACCCTTGAGAGGTTGTAACTCCAGGATAAACCTAGTAGGTGAGTTCCTTATGTTGGTGCCTTATGGATTATGTATTGTATTGGATGGAGATAGGACCAAAAGGTTCCATGATGCACACCATTTTACATTAATTCTATACTCATACAAATGAGTGTAGGGTGAACTACGTTATCACTAAGGTTAATTAATCCAACTGATTATTATGAGAATTAAAGTGAGTGTATGTGTTGTTTAGATTTATATGGTGCAAGGAGTATGGAGATTTTGTAATAAGGTTAGTTGTGCTTAATGCTAAGTACTTAAAGGGTTTTTGGATGTGAACGTAAATTGATCGATTGAGTTGAGTCATGATGAAGTATGCAGTGATGTTCTGCAAATAGTTAAAAGGATAATGCAACTGAGTATTGGATTGAATAAATTAATATTATTATTAGAAGCAGTAAGGTTAGTAGAATTAGACTTGTTTGGCATGTACTTTTTGTCTATGATTGATGGACCCGATCCTATGAATGATTCATTATTTTGTTTAGGATACATATACTAATGATTCATATGATGAAGATTTTAGGATGCATTTTTAATGATGATTAATGACTTACTAGATTAGAAAACTATTATGATGTAGATTAATAAAGGATTTTGTGAAATATCAAGATAATGATTAGAGGAAGCCCTAAAATAGATTTGATAAGTTATTACATGATGTTACACTATTTTGATACATTAGATTTATTCTGACAGAGACTTCATATCATTAGACCTTAGGTGATGACTTTTATTATGTTGAGGATGTTAGGATATATTTTATATGTTTCGATTGATTGACCCTGATGATATGATATAAATGGAAAATCGAATTCTGCATATTACATTTTGATTGAGTATGGACTCAAGAAATGTGATTCGAAGTGAATGTGATGTAGATTTAAAATTATATAAGATGTCTTGATTATGCAAATACTTAAGGATGCTTATGATAGATGAATTTCAGAAAATTGCTTAATGATGAGATTTAATAATAGTAGATGAGAATGTATACTTTTGCATGTGAAAATCTTATAGTAGAGGTCATTTATATGTGTGTGTGTGTGTGTGTGTGTGTGT
>MU225974.1:2217746-2229342 GCA_018584345.1 Thuja plicata | reverse complement strand
CATATATATATATATACACATACATACATATATATATATACACACACACATACATACATCCATGTATACACACACACACACACACACACACACATATATGGCCCGTTCAAGGGCCTTGTAGGGTTAACCCTCCAATAGGTGATCAAAATATACTGAAATGGACTCCACCTCCATAAAGTTGGATCAAAGTCAACTTTGATAGAGCATCTAAAGGGAACACATGCCCTTCAGGGGTGGGATATGTGGCTAGGAACGAGTTTCAAGATATTGTGGCTCTAGGAGAAATGCGGCTGATGGATGGTACCAACAACATAGCAGAATGTCAAGCAGAACTTGGAGCAGTCTAGATGGATAAGAACTTAGGCATTCAAAAACTACTCTTTGAAGGGGACTCATTTTTAGTAATTAACGAGATCAAAAAAGGAGAAATGGATATGTGTTATATGAACCAATACATCAGAAGCTTAAGGTACTTACTCAGCAACATCCGGGAGGTACAAATTGTTCATGTGGGCCGCGAGGCCAATGGGGTGGCAGACTTACTGTCTAACATTGGAGTTAGGAGACCATCCAATGACAAAACAAAACTTTTGGAGGATTTCAGCAAGTTTGGATGGGATGCGATGGAACAAAAAAAGGCCATGTGTTGTGAGTAATTTAAATTTATGAAATTATGAAAGTGGAGGTGCAGATAGAGATTTGATTAAGATTTCCTTTTGTACTCGGACTTACTCTTTTTGGGAAGCATCCCAATTGCCCATGGCGACACGCGTGGAAAAGGAAGTTCATGACGATAGGTGGTGAGAGTTTGGATTGCATGAGGTCATATTTGGAATGAAAAATATGACAAAAAACTAGAAGGAAAATCTAGTACAAGCATCTCCCCTTGCGTAAGGTGAGTGGATCCCAATTTATCTCTCTGTGATGAACTAAAGTAAGGTGCTCCTTTCTTGTGGTAGGCCAATTAGGGAGCGATAATTGAGGAGTCACATATCCTCAATAAATCTCGGCGACCGCGAGCCTCTTTTGATTCATTTGCAGAGTGTAAGCTGAAAGAAGTAAGGTGAAACTGCGGTGGTGGGTTGTGAGTTTTGTTTCTCTCTACAACTCTGTGGGTGGCGAAGTAAATGCAATGGAGGTAAATTTTTCGTTGGACTCTCTAAATAAACTCCCTGCTTTCAGGGATGAAATCATAGTCCAGCAGCTTGGAAATGTCTTCCGTTTTGAAGATTCTGAGTTTCTAGAGGTGCTTTCCACCATCTTTGGGGAGGAATTTATGAACTTTGATGCATGCCCTCACACAAACCTTGACATATCCTCCCTCTTTCTGGTTTGGGTCTGATGATGACAACAAAATGTCTGGAGCAAAAGTGGTTAGTTGGGTTAGAGGGGATCGTGGAATGAGCAGAACTCAGGGTGGGACTGTTAGAATAACTGAAAGGGGGGTGAATCAGTGGCATCAAAAATTAATCCAATAATCCAACCAAAACTTTATATCAAAAATATAATACCTCTAGTTATCTTTAGTCCTACAAGATGTATGCCTTTAAATAATCTTATCAAATATATACTACTCGGTGAATATACTATTTATCCTTTTTCTAGCTTTTATCGAATAGCAGTAAATAAACTTAGTGTGTACCTACCAATCCTATTTTAGTAATGTGTAAAGCAAAACATCAAAGCAATGAATCATATACACATTTGACATGTGGATTTTTAACGTCGAAACCTTATTAAGGGAAAAACCACTTGGGACTGGTAACCCAAAATTTTCACTCTTCTGAAGTGAGCTCAGTGAAGAGCCAACCCTGTTAAAGGTTACAAACACACTGTTAAGTGCGACCTTGTTAGAGGATTTAAAACTAAAAGTTTATCATTTGACCTAACCTTCATTATGTTGTCAACATGAAAACCTTTTGATACTCTTGAGTATCTCAATACAATAAGGATGGTTAAAACCCACTCGGTTAAGAGATTTTATGAATCAATGGTTAAACTGAAACAGTAAATGATTTGTTCATTAATACAAATTTAACTTGCAAATTTTTAGATCTATTGTTAGTCCATAATACCTCTATGATCATTGTTCTCTTCAATACCTTTTCTCCCCTTGTTTCTTCTTTCTGCTCGGTGAATGTTGTTGCTTCTTTGTTGCTCGATGTCAGCAGAATTCATGGCTTTGCTCCTCATCCTGTATGATTAGATCTGCATGAAGATTTATATCTTCACTAGAATTATATTCAACATTCCTCTTTTTATAATGAATTAATTATCTATTTATATAGACATGATTTCACTGTTTATTGTCCTTCTTGATCCGCAAATCTCGTCATGCATTGCTTTAATATTTAAAGATTTGCTTTAGTTTTATTCTGTAGATTTATCCTTGACAACTGTGAGTAAAAATAGCTTTAAATATTTAGTTCAAATGGTCGATGAAAATAAATTAATCAGTCAGTTAACTCTAATTATGGCTCCTGCAAGCTAAGTGTTTTGTCATTTTCTAACTACAGTTTTGATCGGTGATCAACTCTTAGTTTAATCAGTCATTGACTCCAATTTTCCTCGACCATCAACTTTAGTTTCGCGTGGTGACCACTTCAGTTATGCTCGGTGTTGCAGTGCTCGATATACATTGTGACTGCTTGAGGTTCTCTATCCGTCGGTGTGCACTGTCCGTCGGTGTTTACTGTCACTTGGTGTACACTGGCTTTTTATGTTCATAAATCTCTCCCTTTGGAATTGATGGAAACATACTATCAATATAATATGAAATATGCCATAACATACCAAACTTATTGTTCTATAACAAATTAAAAAATATGACTCTCGGTAAGCTCTTCTAGCTTAGATTTGATTCTTACAGAGTGCTTTCTTCATTCCCTTCAATGGATAGGTGTAGTAATTTTGTCTCTCCCTTTGTTGTAGAATTTCTTCTCCCTTTTCTAGATAGATAAGAAGTGTTAGCTTTTCTCCAATTCTCTCCCTTAGATGGATTGTTTCCTTGAATCTTTCTTGGATCTTTTCTCTCCCATTGTAGAAACTTCTTTTTTTGATCTTTGCTCTCCCTTTGACTGGCATTCTTCTCCCTGATAGATATTTCATTATTGGATATCTCTTTCCCTCAGGATGTACTTTTCCTTGATGGATATTTCATATGGATATCTCTCTCCCTTTAATAGTAATGCCAAATATAAATATATGATGAATATATGTCATTGCAGTCCATATCACTACTTGCATCAACATGATTGATCTACTAATAATGTGTGGGATGATGTAGTCTCTAAGTCAGCTTAGTGACTATTAGACCAGGGTCTGACCCCTAGTCTCTTCCTCGTGTACTCAACTGTATCTTTTGGCAATGGCTTTGTGAATATGTTTTCTAATTGTTCATTGGATTATATTTATTCCATTATCAACTCTTTCTCTTGTACTTGTTCCCTCAAGTAATGATACTTTTAAGCTACGTGCTTTGTTTTAGCATGCATCACAAGGTTTTTTGAGATGTTGATAGCACTTGTATTATCATAATAGATAATTATTGCTTCAAGAATTTTCATATTCATACCTTTCAAAAATTTCTTGATCCATGAAATGTTAGAGAAATTTTCACCGGCAACCACATATTTTGCTTCTACAATTGATTGAGATATGCATCCTTTCTTTTTACTTATCCATGTGACAAGTATATCACCCATAAAGAAGGCTCCACTTGTTGTGCTCTTTCTATCATCTATGCTTCCAGCCCAATCAACATCTATGTAAAATCATAGCTTAAATTTGCCTTCTTTATTATACTACAAACCATAGTCTTCAATATTATTTAGATATCTCAAAATTCTTTTAACAATAGTCATGTGTGATTTCCTTGGGATTAGAAGAGAATATTGCAACTATACCAACTGCATGTGCTATATCTGGTCTAGTGTGTACAACATACATTAGTTTTCCAATCATAGATCTGTATAAGGTCTAATTTACCTCGATTGTCTTGTCTTCCTTTTTTAGTTTGCATCTGGTTGCCATAGGTGTTCCAAATGGTTTGTAGTCCTCCATTTTGAATATCTTCATAACTTCTTTGATGTATTTGGATTGTGTGATGTAGATACCTTCATCCTGTTGTAGAATCTCTAGATGAAGAAAAAAATTGATCTCTCCAAACAATAAAATCTCAAATTCTTTGCTCATTTCATTAGCAAATGATTTGCATAGCATTTCATTACCTCCAAATATGATATCATCAACAAATATCTCAGCAATCAAAATCTTGTCATTAGTATCTCCTTTCAAATATATATTATTGTTATCACTTCTTATTACAAATCCAGTACTAATGAGATAAGGTTGAAGCCTTTCATACCATGCTCTTGGTGCTTGTTTCAATCCATACAAGGATTTGTGTAGTCTACAAACCATGTGTCCTCTTGTTAGGATCAACAAATCCTTCAGGTTGTTCAATGTATACCTCCTCTTCTAGTATCCCATTCAGAAATGCAGATTTAACATCCATTTGGTATACTTTGAATCATTTTAAAGTGGCATAAGCAAGCAGAATTATTACTCCTTCTAGTATAGCAATGGGTGCAAAGTTTTCTCCATAGTCAATACCTTCTTCTTGTGCATACCAATCATGCTTTGCTCCTTGTGACTTCTCCATTCTCATTCAGTTTGTTTCTGAATATCCATTTGGTACCAAAAAAATTTTTGTCATTTGGTCCAGGTGCTAATATCCATGTTTTGTTATTTTCAATTTTCTTAATCTCTTCATTCATTGCACTAACCCATTCTTAATTTTCAAGTGCAGTATTAACAAATTTAGGCTCAAAATCACAAATCAAACTTCTAGTGTTCAGTGACTTCCTTCTTGTTCTCATTCAAGCTCTTTTGTCTCCTATGATTTGGTCTTGTAAATGGTGTCTTCTGACATACTTGGCAAGTACAAGTTCATATCTTTTTTCATCATTTTGATCATCATCTTGACCTTCATTTTGATCTTCATCACTCGGTTCATTATTGTGAGAAATTTCCTAATTTTTGGTGTGTGCAGCCTGTTACTCGGTTGCATTATTTTGTTGCTCGGTAGTGAAACACTATTGCTTGGGCAGAGTGTCAGGTTCTTCACTATAGACAAATCTGTTGTAATCTTCCAGTTCCTTTCTGCTTCCCTCATCATTTTTCGTAGCAAATTCATCCACTTTAACATTTGCACTTTCAATTATTTTGTTAGAGGATTTGTTAAGACATTTATAAGCTTTGCTTTTGGTAGAATATCCTAGAAATATTCCTTCATCACTTTTGGAGTCAAGATTTTCATTTATACCATCTTTCAATATATAACATTAACTTCCAAAAATTCTAAAGTAACTCACATTTGGTGTGTATCCATACCATAGCTCATAAGGTGTCTTATTGGTGTCTTTCTTCAATTGAACTCGGTTTAATGTATATACAACAGTACTTATAGCTTCTCTCCAAAATGTTTGTGTGATGCTTTTTTTCAATCGTCAGTGTTTTGGCACAATCAACAAGTGATCTATTTCTTCTTTCAACAATCCCATTTTGTTGTGGTGTTCTCAGTGCAGAAACTTGTTTTGTAATTCCATGCTCATTACAAAAGTTTGTGAATTCATGACAAATAAATTATCCTCCTCTATCTGACCTTAGACATTTTAGTTCCTTTCCACTTTGTTTTTCAATTATAGCTTTATACCATTTGAACATCTTAAATGCTTTTGATTTCTCTTTCAATTACATGACAGTCATCATCCTAGAATAATCATCAACAAATAGAATGAAGTATCTATCACCATAATAGCTCTTTGTTCTCATTGGTCCACACAAGTCAGTATGGACTAATTCCAGAATAGCATTAGTTGTGTATATTTTTCTCTTAAAACTATACTTTTTCATTTTACCTTTTTGACAATTCTTACACATGACATGGTCGGGATTGACATGCTTGGTAAGCCTCTTACTTTTCTTTTCTTTCTTACCGTAACCATGTTATAAAAATTTACATGACATAACCTTTTATGCCATAACCAAATGTCTTCATTTCTAGCTAATAAACAAGTGGTCTCAATCTTATCAAGATATAATAGGTTACCTTTTGTTTGTTCACCAGTACCGATCAACCTTTCTATTTCATTATAGATCATTGCCTTTTTGTTCTCAAATGCAACTCGGTTTCATGTGTTATTCAGTTGTGAAACACTCAATAGATTATAGTTAAGTCCTTTCACCCAATATGCATTTTCACATCTGATAAGATTATTCAACATGATGGTTCCTTTACCTTGAACTGGACAAAGCGAGTCATTACCCATCCTAACTGATCCACCATTGTAATATTCAAAAAATTCAAACTTTTCCTTATCTCTAGTCATGTGGTGAGTACAACCACTATCAATAATCCAGACATCATTTTTACTAACCTTAGACATGAATGCAATTTCAACATACCTTTCTTCTTTGTCTGAATCATCCTTCATATTAACAAATACTACCTTAATTTCTTCATCAGATTTTGTGTCAATATTTTCAGCTTTGTTCTCAACCAGGTAACAAGCCTTCTTTCCTTTGTCCTTGTAGTCTCAGTTATCTGTTCTGTCAGAGTGTCAGTTGCCTATGTAGTCTCGGTCTTCACTTTTGTCAAACTTCTTTTCATAAGATCTGTCATTGTTTCTTTCATCTTTTTCTCTTGTTAGGGCATCTAGCAGCAAAGTGTCCAATTTCTTTGCAATTAAAACAGACCAATGGTAATTTACCTTTGTATCTACTTTTGACTCTTTGCAATCTTCTAGCCATTAGTGCTTGAATTTCATCAAGTTCTTGTTCATCACTATCACTTTTACTATAATTTCTCATAGTGTGTTTATGAATTGATTTAATTATTTTTAGAGAAGATTTGAATGTGGACTCAATAGTTGGTAAGACACTGTTGTCAAAGTTATTCATCTCAAATGAAATAATTGTACCAATCAAACTAGCTAGAGTAACATTGTTATTTTCTACTGCTCTCATTTCTTGAATTGCAGATACTCTGATAGCATAAACAGGCAGTAAGGTTCTCAAAATTTTACTTACCACCTTTTCTTCCTCAAGTACACCTCCTACTCCTCGGATAGAATTGAAAACCTCTTTGATTCTGCTACTGTACTGATTGATTTTTTCTCTTCATTCATTCTTAGGTCATCAAGCTTACCTCTTAGGCTTTCAGCCTTAGCTCTTAGCACATTTGTATCTCATCCATCTACTAGTTTGAGTTTGTCCCACACTTTCTTTGCAGTGGTGCATGATTTGACATCTTAAACTTCAACATCAGATATTGAAGAAGCAAGTTCTATCATCATAAAATTGTGTTCATGTTTGTCTCTCAATTGATCAACAGTTAGAGGTCCTGTCGGTACAACATATTCAATATCTAGGTATTGTGTGACATCATTTCCAATACCTGATAGGGTCTTATCCTACTTTTCCATGATGCAAAGTTGTCTTTGTTCAACTTAGGCACATCCCTTTTACTCATCTTGTGATCTTTAGCTTGAGTCTGTAAACTCTCTTGCAAGCACACAACTCTGATACCAATTGAAAGAATAAATGAGAGGGGGGATGAATCAATGGCCACAAAAATTAATCGAATAATCCAACCAAAAATTTATATAAGAAATATAATACCTCTAGTTATCTTCAGTCCTACAAGATGTATGCCTTTAAGTAGTCTTATCAAATATATATTGCTCAGTGAATATATTGTTTATCCTTTTTCTAGCTTTTACCAAATAGAAGTAAATAAACTTAGTGATTATCGACCAGTCCTATTTTAGTAATGTGTAAGGAAAAAAATCAAAGCAATGAACCATATACACATTTGACACATGGATTTTTAACGTGGAAACCCTGTTAAGGGAAAAATCACTCGGGACTGGTTACCCAAAATTTTCACTCTTTTGAAGTGAGCTCGGTGAAGAGCCAACCCTGTTAAAGGTTATAAACACACTGTTAAGTGCGACCTTGTTAGAGGATTTAAAACTAATATTTTATCATTTGACCTAGCATTCACTATGTTGTCAAGATGACAATATTTTGATACTCTTGAGTATCTCAATACAATAAGGATGATTAAATCCCACTCGGTTAAGAGATTTTCTGAATCAATGGTTAAAATGAAATAGTAAATGATCTATTCATTAATACAACTTTAACTTGTAGAATTTCAGATCTATTGTTAGTCCATAATACCTCTCTAATCAATGTTCTCTTCAATACCTTTTCTCCCCTTCTTTCTTCTTTTTTCTCGGTGAATGTTGTTGCTTCTCTGTTGCTCGGTGTCTGCAAAATTCTTGGCTCTATTCCTTAGCCTATATGATCAGATCTGCATGAAGACTTCTATCTTCACCAGAATTATATTCAGCATTCCTCTTTTCATAATTAATTACTTATCTCTTTATATAGACATGATTTCACCATTTATTTTCCTTGTCTTTCTTGTTCTTGACGTAGATTGCTTCTTGATTTGCAAATCTTGCCATGCATTTCTTTAATATTTAAAGCTTTGCTTTAGTTTTATTCCATAGATTTCTCCTTGACAACTGTGAATAAAACTAGCTTTAAATCTTTAGTTCAACTAGTCGATGAAAATAAAGTAATCAATCAGTTAACTATAATTATAGCTCCTGCCAGCTAAGTGTTTTGTCATTTTCTAACTCCAGGTATGATCGGTGATCAACTCTTAGTTTGCTTGGTCATTGACTCCAGTTGTCCTCAGGAATCAACTTCAGTTTTGCTTAGTGACCACTTTAGTTATGCTCGATGTTGCGGTGATCGGTATACACTATGACTTCTTGGGGTTCTCTATCCACCGGTGTGCACTGTCACTCGGTGTTCACTGGCTTTTTATGTTTATCGATAACATAAACTTTATCTTTTGGTTTCTTGAAGTCTATGACAATATGTATATGATCAATCAGATTATATCAAGTTGACATCAATGAAAATACAATACATTAACTAATTTAATGTCTTGTATTTACTTTCTACAGCTTAATGATCATCAACTTATCATCTTCAAACATTCAATCAGTTATAGTTCATCAGGGACTACAAATGACGCATGCCCCGTGGCATTTGATAGGCGATGGTTCAGGTGCAGTACAACCACTGGTCATTTGGAGTTCCACACAACCAATGGCCATGATACTCCCTTAAGGTCAAAATGACTATGTGTTGTTGCAGGACTACTTGCACAAAGTGGAGAAACGCAGAGCGAAGAACAGTGTCGCAAGATGCAAACGCCAGAAGACAACACTAGTAAAATCTACCACTCCAGTGGACGACACGAGTAGACCAAGGCCTCACCACCAACTGAAATAAAGGATGACTCAAGAGCGGCTTTAGCTGGGGTGACGATAATCCTGAACTTCACCTGGGAGTAAGCTAAGGGGTGGTTCTAGTAGGGTAAGGGTTTTTTAGGGTTTTTTTTGCTAAACCAGGAAGATGGTCTGGTTTCTCGAATGTAAGAACATGATGCATTTTAGGTTTGGGTATAAAATCTCTGTGGGTAGAAGCGTTAATGTTGGTATAGCTGCCTTTAGGCTTTTTTGGAAATTTTTTGGAATGTAGTGATCCTTGGAGAAACGATGCAAAATCTATTGTAATCAAATTTTAAATTAATACAATATACTAAACTTTACCAATCAATATATATTTTTCCTTTCATGAGCTACTGATATTTTGATCTGTGAAAATCATGTTAGGCCAAGGTTAAATCCAAAGGGAGATATAACCTCATTTTTATGTGTTTAATTAGTTAATGTAATGTTTGAATGTTGTATTAATTTGTAATTTTTTGTAATTGTGACTTATCCACTTGGCATGCCATGTGTGTAGTAATGTGATGTGCTTTCTTATGGTGTCAATTAACACATGTGAATGTGAGTTGGCATGACCAGGTGGGTTGGAGTTGGTTAGATGCTTACCTTAGAGTCACCTTGTAGTGTCCCTAGGTTAGGTATCTTGGTTTTTGTGCCAAATAAGGGAATCAAATTTTATATTTTTGCAAGTCAACTCATAATGGACTTTTGGGGGGTTAAATGGAGCCCTTGGGGCTAGTTAGGGTTGAATTTAGATAGCCTAATAGGTCTACTATGGGTTGAGGGTTAAATTTTGACCAATAGAATTCCCAAACCTCAATTTTGATCTTTCAAAAAGTGCCTTCTGTGAGAGTGACGAGTTTGAAAAGTGTGCCCAATCATCTTGAAGGTTAGATAGAAAGTTAGGTAGGATTTTTGGAGGAATTTGGAGGTTTATTTCCCACTCTCCAAACTTGGAGACTTCTAGGTCAAGTTGGTGATTTTGATGAAGGAAGAAAAAGCTAAGGGAGGGAAAATCTCAACTCAACTTTCTTTTTTTCCATTGCTTGGAGCAAGGTTGGTGCTCCTATCATGGAAGAAACATGTTTTCCTTTTGTGTATTGTGTGTGTGTACAAGTGTAGTATTGTAACATGTTGATATTGTGGAGTTTTAATGTTTGTTCATAGATTTCCTTGTGCTTTCTTTTTTGTTGTTTTTGCTTTGTTTTGTTATGGGTGTGCAAGGCCATACTCACCCTTGGGAGGGAAGAGAGCCTCGAGGGTGAAGGGTTTTGGGAATGCCCAAGTAGTGTAGATTCTCTCCTCGTAAAGGAAGAGGGATATGGCATGGAGTATGGGATCCATGTTTCTATTTGGGGTTGATAAGAGAATAAGCTTGTATGTGATATGAGAGAATGTTGTTGTGATATTGCCCTTCTGAGGCATTGCTCATGGATCTATTGAGCCTTGTTGAAGGCATGGTTAATTTGAATTTGAAATTCTCCTATTTGGGTTCATGTTCCACCTTCACCCCTCTTCATGGGTCCAAGGTTATCCATTGTACAAGTCATGGGAGTTAGGAGTTTATGTAAAAATGGCGTTATTTTCTTGTTTTGCTTGATGAGTGTTTGTTACCCATCCATTATTGATTTTCCAAGCTCAGGGATGGTCTTGTAAAAGCATAGATTGGGAGGTGAGCCTCCATGGTCAACCTATTTGTATTCTTGTAGGTTTTGTTCTTGTAGAAAAAGGGGTTTGAAAGTTTGGAAAAGAAGAGAAAAGAACAGACTCTTGTTGCATATTTTAGGTTGCACATTTTTATGTAAGAAAATATGAAGTCTCTGTAGTTATTTGTAAACTTGTATAAAAAAGGGGGCCTATGTGCTTATGCAATTTTGTAAATATTTTCATTGTATTATAAGTGTTGTAATGCTGCAAGAAAATTTTCATTGCTAGGAAAGGGAAAGGAATGTATATTATAACATTGTTTAAAAGTTGCAAACTCTTCTTGAAAAGTGTTCATTTTCCTCAATGTTAAAACTTCCATGATCATGTTCAAAGTTCAAAAGTAAAATACATTGAGTATTACTCTCCTTTGGTTTACATACATAGATTAAAATGATCGTTTTGTCTCTTCTTTATTTTATTAAAGCATAGTGTAGACACCTAAACACATCATGTGTTTTAATCATATATTGAATTCTATTTTGTGTGTGTATATATATATATATATATATATA
>MU225974.1:2201819-2216800 GCA_018584345.1 Thuja plicata | reverse complement strand
ACACACACACACACACACACACACACACACACACACACACACACACATATATATATATATATATATTGTTAGAATAACTGAGAGGGGGGGATGAATTAGTGGCCTTAAAAAAAATTCCAACCAAAACTTATATCACATATATAATATCCTCTAGTTATCTTTCAGTCCTTCAAGATGTATGCCTTTAAGTAATCTTATCAAATATATACTGCTCGGTAAGATATATTGTTTATCTTTTTGTAGAATTTACCGAGTAGCAGTAATTAAACTTAGTGTTTACCTACCAATCCTGTTTTAGAAATGTGTAAAGAAAAACATCAAAGCAAGGAACCATATACACATTTGACACATGGATTTTTAACGTGGAAACCCTGTTAAGGAAAAAACCACTTGGGACCGGTAACCCAAAATTTTCACTCTTCTAAAGTGAGCTCGGTGAAGAGCCAACCCTGTTAAAGGTTACAAACACATTGTTAAGTGCGACCTTGTTAGAGGATTGAAAACTAACAGTTTGTCTTTTGACCTAACATTCACTATGTTGTCAACAAAAACCTTTTGATACTCTTGAGTATCTCAATACATTAAGGATGGTTAAATCCCACTTGGTTAAGAGATTTTTTGAATCAATGGTTAAACTAGTAAATGATTTGTTAAATAATACAACTTTAACTTGCAAATTTTTAGATCTATTGTTATTCTATAATACCTCTCTGATCAATGTTCTCTTCAATTCCTTTTCTCCCCTTCTTTCTTTTGTTCTTCTCAGTGAATGCTCTTGCTTTTGTTGTTCGGTGTCTATAAAATTTCTTTGGCTCTGTTCTTTAGCCTGTATGATCAGATCTTCATGAAGACTTCTATCTTTACCAGAATTATATTCATCATTCCTCTCTTTTATAATGAATTCCTTGTCTCTTTATATAGACATGATTAGTCGCTCAATCTCCTTGTCTTTCTTGTTCTTGACGTAGATTGCTTCTTGATCCACAAATCCCGCCATGCATTGCTTTAATCTTTAAAGCTTTGCTTTGGTTTTATTCCATAGATTTTTCCTTGACAACTGTGAACAAAACTAGCTTTAAATCTTATTATCCTTAGTTCTACTGGTCGATGAAAATAAAGCAATCAATCAGTTAACTCTAAATATAGCTCTTCCAGCTAAGTAGTTTTGTCATTTTCTAACTCCAGTTGATTTCGGTCACCAACTCTTGGTTTTCTCGGTAACACTTGCTTGGGTACTAATGATCTTAGGTAACACTATTCTCAGGTACCACTATGTCTCTTGGGTAACACTGTCTGTCAGTGTTGATTGTCCGTCGGGAAACACTGTGAACTGCTTGGGGTTCACTGTTCTCGGATAACCCTGTCATTCGATGTATACCTTTATCGATGACAAAAAAATTGTCTCTTTAGATCTTCAAGTGTTGTGACAATATGTGTATAAGCAATCATAACATATTAAGTTGACATCAATGACAATACAATACATTAACTGATTCAATGTCTTGCATTTACTTTCTGCAGCTCGGTGATTATCAACTTATCATCTTCAAACATTCAATCAGTTATAGTTCATCAATCTCTCCCTTTGGCATTGATGGCAACCTACTATGAAATATGTAATGCAAAACATGCCATAACATACCAAACTTATTATTCTATAACCAATTCAAATATCCGACTCTCAGTAAACTCTTCTAGCCTAGATTTGATTCTTTTAAAGTGTTTTTCCCTTCTTCATTCACTTCAATGGACAGGTGTATCAATTTTGTCTTCTACTTCTATCTCTCCCTTTTTTGTAGAATCTCTTCTCCCTTTTCTAGATAGATATGAAGTGTTAACTCTCTTTAATTCTCTCCCTTGGATGGATGGTTGTTTCTTTGAATCTTTCTCTTCATCATCATTGGATCTTTCTCTCCCTTTGTAGAAACTTCACTCTCTGATCTTTTCTCTCCCTTTGACTGATGTTCTTTTCCCTGATAGATATTTCATATGGATACATTCCTCTCCCTTTGACATCTTTTTAGTAGCCAATAATATCTCTGGTTTGTAGTTCAGATAAGTACCTTCTTGTATTGATGTGTCATTTTAGTCCATATCTTTTCTTGCATCAACATGATTGATCTTTTGATAATGTGTAGGCTAATGCAGCCTTTTAGTCAGCTAAGTGACCAGTAGACAAGGGTCAAACCCCTAGTCTCTTCCTCAGGTACTAAAATGTATCTTTTGGAAATGACTTTGTGAATATGTCTGATAATTGTTCTTTGGATTGTACATATTCTAGTATCACTTTGTTCTCTTGTACTTGTTCCCTCAAGTAATGATACTTAATAACTATGTGCTTTGTTTTAGCATGCAACACAGGGTTCTTTGAAATGTTGATAGCACTTGTATTATCACAATAGATAATCACCACTTCAAGAATTTCATCATTCATAACTTTCAACAATTGCTTGATCCATGCAATTTTAGAGCAATTTGCGGAAGCAACCGGATATTCTGCTTCTGTAGTTCATTGAGATATGCATCCTTTCTTTTTACTTATCCATGTGACAAGTTTGTCACCCATAAAGAATGCTCCTCGTGTTGTGCTCTTTTTATCATCTATATTTCTAGCCCAATCAACATTGGTATAAACTTGTAGCTCAAATTTTCCTTCTTTATTATACCACAAACCATAGTCTTCGATATTCTTTAGATATCTCATAATTATTTTAACAGCAGTCATATGTTATTCCTTGGGATTAGCAGAGAATCTTGCAACTATACCAACTTCTGTGCTATATCTGGTCTAGTGTGTACAACATACATTATTTTTCCAATCATAGATCTATATAAGGTCTGATTTACCTCGGTTGTCTTGTCTTCCTTTGTCAATTTGCATCTGGTTGCCATAGGTGTTCCAACTGGTTTGGAGTCCTCCATTTTGAATATCTTTGGAACTTCTTTGATGTATGTGGATTGTGTGATGTAGATGCCTTCATCCTGTTGTAGAATCTGTAGACCAAGAAAAAAATGATCTCTCCAAACATTGACATCTCAAATTCTTTTCTCATTTCATCAACAAATGACTTACATAGCATATCATTACCTCCAAATATGATATCATCAACAAATATCTTAGCAATTAGAATCTTATCATTAGTATCTCCTTTCAAATACAGATTACTGTTATCACTTGTTCTTACAAATCCAATACTAATGAGATAAGAGTGAAGTCTTTCATACCATGCTCTCGGTGCTTATTTTAATCCATACAAGGCTTTGTGTAGTCTACAAACCATGTTCCTCTTGTTAGGATCAACAAACCCTTCAGGTTGTTTAATGTATACCTCTTCTTCTAGTATTCCATTTAGAAATGCGGATTTAACATCCATTTGGTATACTTTGAATCCTTTAAAAGCAACATAAGAAAGTAGAATTCTTACTCCTTATAGTCTAGCAACAGGTGCAAAGGTTTCTCCATAGTCAATACCTTCTTCTTGTGCATACCCTTTGCATACCAGTCTTGTTTTGTTCCTTGTGACTTCTCCATTCTCATTCTTTTTATTTCTAAATATCCATTTGGTACCAATGAGATTTTTGTCACTCAGTCTAGGTACTAATGTCCATGATTTATTCTTCTCAATCTATTCAATCTCTTCATTCATAGAACTAACCCATTCTTTACTTTGAATTGCAGTATTAATAGATTTTGGCTCAAAATCACAAATCAGGCATCTAGTGTTCAGTAATTTACTTCTTGTTCTCATTCCAACTCTTTTGTCTCCAAAGATTTGGTCATGTGGATGGTGTCTTCTCACATACTTATAAAGTACATGTTCATATCTGTGTTCATCACTCTGGTCACCATCTTGAACTTCATTTTGAGCTTCATCACTTAGTTAAGCATTGTGATCATTTTCCTGATTCTCAGTGTGTGCATTCTATTGCTCGGTTGCATTGTTTTGTCGCTCGGTAGTGTTACATTATTTCTTGGGTAGAGTATCAGCTTCATCAATGTAGACACATATGTTGTAATCTTCTAGTTCCTTTCTGCTTTTCTCATCATTTTTCTCAGCAAATTCATCCACTTTAGCATTTGCACTTTCAATGATTTTGTTAGAAGATTTGTTAATACATTTATAGGCTTTGCTTTTGGTAGAATATCCTAGAAATATTCCTTCATCACTTTTAGAGTCAAGTTTCCCATTTTTATCATCTTTCAATGTATAACATTGACTTCCAAAAATTCTAAAGTAACTCACATTTGGTGTGTATCCATACCATAGCTCATAAGGTGTCTTATTGGTGTCTTTCTTTAATTGAACTCGATTTAGTGTATAGACAGCAGTACTTACAAATTCTCTCCAAAATGATTGTGTGATGACTTTTTCAATCATCAGTGTTTTGGCACAATCAAAAATTGATCTATTTCTCCTTTCAGAAATCCCATTTTGTTGTGGTGTTCTTGGTGCAGAAACTTGTCTTGTAATTCCATGCTCATTACAAAAGTTAGCGAATTCATCAGAAATAAATTCTCCTCCTCTGTTTGATCTTAAACATTTCAGTTATTTTCCACTTTGATTTTCAACTATGGCTTTATACTATTTAAAATTTCTTAAATGCTTCAGATTTCTCTTTTAAGAATATGATAGTCATCATCCTAGAATAGTCATCAACAAATAGAACGAAGTATCTATCACCATAATAGCTCTTTGTTCTCATTGGTCCACATAAGTCAGTATGGACTAACTCTAGAATAGCTTTGGATGTGTAGGTTTTTCTCTTGAAACTATACTTTGTCATTTTTCCTTTTTGATAATTCTTACACATGACATGGTCGGGTTTTGACATGCTCGGTAAGGCTCTTACATTTCTTTTCTTGCTTATCCTAACCATGTTGTCAAAATTCACATGACATAACCTTTTATGCCACAACCAAATGTCTTCATTCCTAGCCAATAAACAAGTGGTCTCAATATTATCGAGATATAATAGGTTACCTTTTGTTTGTTCACTAGTACCGATCAACCTTCCTGTTCCATTATAGATCTTTGCCTTTTTGTTCTCAAATGCAACTCAGTGTCCTGTGTTATTTAGATGTGAAATACTCAATAGATTATAGTTAAGTCCTTTCATCCAATATGCATTTTTACATATGATCAAATTATTCAACATGATGGTTCCTTTTCCTTCAATTGGACAAGGTGAGTCATTACCCATCCTAACTGATCCACCATTATAATATTCAAAAGTTTCAAACTTTTCCTTATCTCCGGTCATGTGATGAGTACAGCCACTATCAATAATCCAGACATAATTTTTGCTAACTTTAGATATGAGTGCAGTTTCAACTTACCTTTCTTCTTCGTCTGAATCATCTTTCTTAGCAACAAATACTACCTCAACATCTTCATCAGACTCGGTGTTTGTATTTTTAGCTTTGTTCTCAACCAAGTAACAAGCCTTCTTGCCTTTATCCTTGTAGTCTCGGTTATCTATTTTGTCAGAGCGTAGATTTAACCTTTAAAGGGTAGATTTAACCTTGAAGACCTTATTTTTTTATAGAATCTGTTGATTTAATAAAACGGAACAATGTTGAGATTTTAATTTAGCAGTTAATTAAGTAAATTTTATTTAATTAAGTCTTTAGGTATCTTTATTTAAATTAGAATTGAAATGTGGTTATGAAATTGAAATTAGATACAAAGTTATAATTATTAGTTAAATAATATTAATATTTGGTAATTAAGTAACGAGGTACTTCATAGTAGGTTGAATTTAAATTAACCAAGGGGTGAATAATATGGATAATTCAAGTTGGAACCTATTGGTCTCCCTTTTGAGTCTAAGTTAACAAAATTTAATTATAGATGGAATAAAGGATAAATTGATGATTCTTTTATTAATTAATTTAAAATAAGGAAATTTTGATTTAAACAATATGGAATTTATTAAGTTAAATTATCATTAACCTTAGTAACCAAGAGAGTTTGACCTTGCGTAAGTTAAGATTTAATAAATTGTTTTTCGAGTGTGCAACATTAATTATGGTATTGCATAATGACTATTTTACTCTAGCAAACATCAAATGTCAATATAGACCGGTGAATTCCTTAAGGGTTATTGTGTTTTGAATTAATTAAAGTTATTTCTTTGTTGTGAAAAACTTATTGATTAAATAACATTCAATTCTCTTAAACCCTTACTTTTATGTTAAGCATTCATCTCGCCTTGCAAGGATGTGTTTGGTTTGAACTAAAACCTAGTTGAATCAGCTTGTCAACCTATTCAGTTTTGGATCTATCAGGGGATGTCGATAAGCCAAATCTCATCATGATTCCCCTTGAGAATCCATTTGATTTATCTTTTAATAGTTAACAGAGTAATCTTTGGTGGTCATCGCCGTGACAACTTGTAACTGTAATTAACTTTTAGTTTGATTTTTTTTGGGGTGTATTTTGCCTTTAAATTTTGGGCATGACACAATTTATCTATATTACAAAGGTTTGCAGGAAACAAAATTCATCCTCCAGTGAAGCGTTTGAAAGGCAACCATGGCTATATCAATGTATCTCACCATTGTTGTGGGGTTTGTTATTCTCTTCCTTATAAGTAGTACATTTTACCTTGTATATTTTTCATGTTTTAGTAAACAAAAGTAATGGTTTGAAAGGTAACTATGGCATAGGTCATGGATATACGCACATCAGGGTTAACACTCATATTTGTCAGTCAATTTGTTAACAAAAACTACTTCTAATGCAATCACCATGGATGAAGAAGCTTCCATATGGTGTTTATCCTCAGTTTGTAGACCCTAAGCATTAATGAAAGTTGTAAGCATCCATAAATAAATCATCCTTCGATTCTTGAATGGGGGCTTCTTTTTCAAAATCTAAAACGACACAACATAGATTGCGCCTAACTAAAGAAACTTTGTTATTCTTGCTTTGTGAAGTGCCCATCTTTTGGATTAAATTTGATAATAACTTCTTTCATGTTTCTCAATCTTCTTTGTTGAATACATTTTTATAATAAATTTCAACAAAAATGCTTATGTACTTCACATGAGTATCTAAAGATGCATTGAAGTCCAAAATTAAAGGTTTGCCTATTTCCATTTTCTTGTCTTTCCAAACCTATTTTTGATATATTTGGATGCTTTGCATTCCATTCCAACACAAAATGGTTTTGTTTCCACTGTATTGTCCTTCTAAAGCTTCTTGTATTTTATCGCTTCTATATAAGGCACCTTGTTATATAGTGTTCTTAGACTATGATTCTTTCTTATACTTATAAACTACCAACACAGCTTCTTGAATGACCCACATATGAAACTTTACAACATAATTTGTAATTATCATTATTGTTCTAAATCTTATTTAATAGGAGTGAAAATAATATATTATTCTATCTACTAATTTAGATATTATGGGTTCTATTGGTGTTTTAAATGTTTTTATGCTTTATAATCTACCAATATACCTTAAGATGGATTTTGAAGAGTGGTTAGTTCCAAATATGGGAAAATCTAAGGTAACTAGACCAACTATAGGGACAATACTTCCCTCTGTACTTTTGGCTCTATAAAACCAAGGTGGGTACACCTAATCTAGCTCAATATACAACTATTTACAACTCTAGATTTTAAACAACATATAATGGTAAGAAAGTACTAAATGTTAACCACCCATTCATTGAATCTTCATTACCATGCAAGACACACAAACAAAAACCACAAAACATAAAAGAACTTTAAGATGGTTTTGATTTAAACTTTGTAGAATATAGCCAAACCCAATCAACGATGTATCACTTATAAAATGTACTATTACTTAATCAGTGCTTTATCCATTGGCAATATCTCAATGCAAATACTGAACACTGAATCCAACCTAATGTCAAAGACTCGTAGCCATAAATACAAGTAACATAGAGCATACACTTCTTACAATATCCTTATGCATACCAAATGAACCTATGTTTTATCTAGAGAAATTTTACTTTGATCTTAGATCAAAGCTAAAGACTAACAACATATGCATAAACCTAATGCAAAATTATAACATGCAAAAGAGACCTAGGGTTTTTGTCATAAAATGGGCCAAGGGTTTAAGGACCTAAGAACAGCTAGGGTTTAAGAACCAAATTTAAAACATTACAAAAACATGAGTAGGACTCAGAATCATGAGAAAAAATTTATAGTCCTAACAATGGCTCTAACTGGGGATGTATGTCTCTTGCAGGCATAACAAGATTACAAAATCTCAGGGATAAGCATACCACATACTGAAAGGAAACTACTGTACAACACACACCCTACACTACAGCAACCTATTTACAACCTATTGTGCATGGATATTGAGAACTTCAAGAGAAGTAGAATTTCAGGAATTGTCCATGAGTTGACAATTCCAAAACATTTCCAATCGAATCCTTGAAAATATAAGAATCTGAACCCCACTTACTGTCAATGATGTATGGTCCTAGCCAAATAGGATCAAACTTACCTTGTTTTCCTTTAACCTCTAGCCTGGCATCCACATTAGGACCAAGTCATCAGTTTCAAATTTTCTAACAGTGGTTCTTCTGTCACACAAATCCTTACATTGAAGCTGCAACCTAACATTTATGTCATGTGCTTCCCTTCTTGATTCATCCAATTGTATCAAATCATCCATTCTATTCCTCATGTCATCATCTAATTCTTCATCATATTCTTGGACAAATTTGTACATCTGCAACAAGTTGTTTTATGGCAACCTATCATGAATACCATATACCAAATCAAAAGGTACACAACCAATGGCATTTTTCACTATCACTTTTTCAACCCACAGTGCCTGTTGCAACTTTGAATCCCAAGCTCTTTTATTTTTATCCAATACTGTCTTCATATTTTTGATCAGGATTTTGTTACTAGACTCAGCTTGGCCATTGCCCTATGGGTGATATGGGGAAGAGTAAGAAATATGGATCCCATATAGTTGGTAGAAATCAATAAATTCCTCAGACCTAAAACACATTGCATTTTCTACCACTATTGTCTCTGGGCAACCCAATATAGTGAGGATATTTTGTAACACAAAATCAGTTACAACCTTGTTGGTGGCTCTTTCAGTGGGAATTGCTTCAACCCACTTAGTAAAATAGTCATTTTCCACCAGAATCCATGAATGACATCCACTATATTTATTAGGGATCTCACCAATGAAATCCATTCCCCACTTCTGAAAAGGTGCCTCAACTGTAACAGGCTTCAAGGGAAAACTCCCACCAAACTTAACCTTACCTGCAAATCTTTGGCAAGCATCACATCTTTTAACATAATTATGGGCATTCTTGAAAATAGTAGGCCACTAGAAACCAAATCTCATAATCTTATGTGCAATAGTTTTAGCCATGTAATGGCTCCCACACGCACCATTGTGCATTTGTTCTAACAGGTCCCTGGATCTACTCTGGTCTACACATTTGATCAAGACTCCTTCATTGCCCCTCCACCATAGTGACCTCAAATTATTGCATACTTAATAGCATGCAATTTAACTATTCTCTTCCTATTTTCATCCATTTCAGGAGGTAATATCATTTTTTTTTGATATCCAATGATATCCCTATACCAGTCACATCAGTCCATATCACAAATATAAGACCTTTTCTCTTCTTCTAACATGTTTATATGATTAGCATCGAGATTTCTCTAAACTATAAGTTTTGCAAGTCCTAGGCCTCTGGCCAACTTTGTGATATGAATATCAATATTGAATTCTTGGATCTTGTTGATCCATCTACGCCTTCTTCCTAAAACTTCATGTTGGACTAGAATATCCTTCACAACAATACTAGGCACATAAGCAATTATAGTTGCTCCTACCAAATAACATCTAAAACCTTTTACAACCTTGACCAAAGCATATGCCTATTTTTCCATGATATCATACTTTAATTTTGTTGCTTGCAAGGATTTGCTGAAATAGGAAATGGGTTGCTCAAAGCCCTTTGAATTCTTTTGTAACAATGCTGTATCAACAATATTGTATGAAGCAAAGGCAAAAATCTGAAAAGGCTTGCCATAATCAGGTGTCCTTAACACAGGGGCATCTTTGATAGCCTACTTAATATTTGAGAAGGCCTTAGATGCTTCTTGATTGCATTCTATCTTAGCTCCTTTCTTCATCATCTTTGAAATAGGGATACTAATTTCTGCAAAATTTGTCACAAATCTTCTTAAGAAATTTACCCGTCCAAAGAAAGACTGAATGCCCTTGATGTTTCTGGGCTGAGGGACCTTTTCAATAGAAGAAACCCTTTCAAGGTCAATTCTTACTCCATATTTAGACACAATGTGTCTGAGAAGCTTGCTAAAGACACATTTTTGGATTAAAAGAAACCCTATATTCCAAAGGTTTCACAAAAAAAATCTCAATATGACCATAGTGTTGATCTTCCTTTGCTAAGTAAGCTGTAAGATCATCTTGATAGACTACTATGAACTTATTTATAAAACCTGCAAATTACACATTCATGTCTCTCTTAAAATTTGCCCCAACATTTTTCAAGCCAAAAGGCATTCTAACATATACATAGGTACCCCAACGTGTGGTGAATGCAGTCTCGAACTATTCTGATTCCTTGACCATAACCTGATTGTATCCTAAAAATCCATCCAACATTAACATCAATTCAGATCCAGTGACTCTCTGAAGCATAGATTCCATGTTGGACAAACCATAATTGTCCTTTAAAGAATTAATATTCAAATTTATGAAATCCACACAAAGTTTGATGTCTCCATTATTTTTCCTTATTGAAACTAAGTTTGATACCCATGTTGAATGTCTAATAGGCTTTATAATTCTAGCATCCCTCATTTTCTTCAACTCATCTTGCATCTTTGGTGCGAATGTGGGATTCACAGGTCTCAATTTTTGTCAGAAAGGCTTTGTGCCTTTCCTTCAAAGGAATCTCATGTTGGAAGAGATCTTCTCTGTATGTATTTAAGTCATCACAAGACCATGCAAAAACATGATTATATTTCTTGAGAAGATCAACTAACAACTTTCTAAGTTTAGGAGACAACCTTTTACCAATATATACCTTCTCAGGAGCTTCATTTGTCCCTAAATTCACTTCTTCCAAATCCTCTGGCTTGTTCAAAATCTTTGTAGAAAAGGGCTTGTCCTTATTATAAAAAGCTTTCTCAAGAACAACTAATCCCTTTGGAACCTTATCTGATTTCAGTTGTAGGACATCCTTACCAAAAATAGTATCTTTACCATCCAAGGTCTCCACATATCCACTGAAATCCATCTCTTTATTTCCACAGTTTGATTCACAAGATAAAAATCTTAGAATATCCTAATCATCTTCAAAGACCTGCCAACTTTCAACATTATCTGGTATGGAAGGCCTAGATTGAACCTCGATCTTGGAGATTCTTGCAAATGTGATATCTTCTAGCCTCAAAGAAATATTGGCTAGCAAAACTGTCATTCTATTTTGGCTTATATTCATCCAGTCAATACCAAATGGATCAAAATTTTCCAACTCATCCCAAACAACATTTTTGTATTGTTTTAGTCTTTGATTCTTTGAAGCATACTTGGATATTATTTGAAAAATTACTAATTCAGAGTCTCCAATTACTCTAAGATTTATTATTTTATGTCTTGAGGCCAACCTTAATCTAATCAACAAAGCCTCATACTCTGCAATATTATTGGTACATGTGAAAAACAAAGTGAAAGAGAATTTGAAAGTCTTACCACTAGGAGCTATCAACAAAACTCTTGCATCGACTCCCTCTTTAGAGCTTGCACCATCAAAATACATAGTCCATAAATCATTTTGGTCTGCTAGATTATCCTTTTCCTCATATAAAAACACATGCTAGACTTCTCCTTCAACCTTCCTATCCTGCATTTGGAAAGACCCAATATCAGTGTCCAAGAAACAATTCATGTTACATCCTCATTTTCCTCAATCATATGGGGAGTCCTAGTTTACTTGGATACTTTAACATTTTTACCATCAATATTGAAAGTTGCACAAGATAATTCACATTGAATACTTCCTCCGATTGAAGCACTCCACTTTCTTGATAATATCATTCTATATTGGGGAGGAATATCAACCACTAAGACACTCATTGTTAGCACATTTTCTGGATATGTAGCTAGTCTATAAGGCAGAGCTTTAATAGTACCTATGATAGGTACCTCTCTAGAATCCATTGCCTGACATCTTCCATGGGGAGTATCAACTTGCAATCCCATTGAATTCATTATCTCTGCAGGCATAACAATGTTAGATGCTCATGAATCTATGATGCAATTTTTTAGCATCTTACTGTTGATAACTAGAGTCAAGAAAAAGGGATCCACATCTCCCAAGGGATTTTTTACATTATTTGTATTCAAATAAATCTGAGGGATTTTTGAAACAATTCCTTCTGATTCTCTCCCCTTATTATCATATTTATCTTTTATATTTCCCATTTTCTCATTCTTTTATGGCTTCTAAATCCTTGTGGAGAAATACTATTTACCCATGTCAAAGTCTTTTCTTTATGTTCCTGAATCCTCATCATTTCCAATAGTGGAACCTTGATAGTGATCTGTGATAACAATTACCCCATATCAACATGGGTGTATTTTATATCAGAGATGTCTTGTTTCATAGTAACAATACTTCCACCTTCAACTTGAGCAACCAATCTTGGCTCATTTCTTTTATTATCCTTTTGAAGAGGGGAAACATTTATCTCTAGAATCTTTGTTTTTACCTTATAGAAAACATTTAGACTATTAGAATTATCTTCTTTCCCAAGCTTTATTCTTTTGACACCCTCATCAAGTTTTTCCTTTTATTGTGTTTTCTTAGTGTCTGCTTTGGTTTCCTTAATAAAAATATTAGCTGGTTTGCCATCTACATTACCAATTGTTCTATTTCTCAAATTATAATTACTCCTTTCTTGAGTAACCATGTCTGCAGTGATTTGCGCAAATTTGAAGGTCTTCTTAACACAATGAGTTCCTTACCCCTTTCAATATTACACCTTATATCATCAATCTCTTCCTCTTCTTCATCATCAGATGGAACCATATCTTGGTTTTTCAGTTTCATCATCAGATTCTTCTTCACCCCTCAAGTGTGAAAAGGTCATTACACAACCACTTTCATCATACAATTCATCTTCCTCTTCCCCTTCTTGTTGTGCTTCATTTGCGTATATAGTCAAGGCAACATCACAATAGTCAGGATTGTGTGGGGATTGACAAGCTATACACCTTAAAAAATCATCACATATATTAACAAAGCTTCTTTATAGAGGATCAACAATCTTATCATCAGGCTTGTCTTTCCTTTGTGGGAGAATAGGTTTCCCATCCTTCCACTGGGTGGTATATGGGTTATTTTGCATTCTTGGTTGCTGATTAAAATTTCTTGTGAATGGCCTATAATTTCTTGGAGCCCTATTATTCCTATTTTCTTCTGGCTTCAAATCTTTTATGGAATTTAAGATCTGCTTCATATTAACCTCCTCTTTAGGTTTCACATTAGAAGGACTATCTGATTCTTTCCTAGCAAGCTTCCATTCCTCCCTTCTACCCAATTTTTCTGATACTCTTTTATTAGTCTCAATGTTAACAACTATCATATAAGCTTCTTTGATGTTTCTAGGACTTTTATCTCTAAGAAGATATCCCATTTTAGAATCAAAAGCATTTAGATAGGTGGAAAGACATACCTTATCATCAAGCCTCGTTACTTGGAAAAGCTTACGCATGGCCCTTTGGAATCTTATATTAAATTCAACAACATCCCCATTTGGATTCTTCTTGATATTATTGAACTCATTCAACATGAATCCCTCATTTGTCTTGTCACCATACTTCTCCTTAATGAAATCCTTGAGTTCACCCATAGACCCCACATAATCATAAGGTAACCCTCTAAACCAATCCCTAGCATCCTCAACTAGAGACTAAACAAAAAGTTTCATCAATACATCCTCATATACAATCTCATAGTCATCCATCATATCAGTTAACTTCTTTAAATGCTTCTCACAAGTAATGACATTATTTCCAACAAATATAGGAATTTCCTCTATAATTTCATTTGGAACCTCATTAGGATAACCAAGAATACCAAGAAAATAAAAATGTTTGTACCTTTCTGCATGAGTCAGTCTTCTTTGAAATGGATTATCAGTCTGAGAAGTAGATGCCCTGGCATTTGATGTTGCAGGTGCCTCAACACCACCATGAGAAGGCCTAGTAAACTTCCTGAGAAAATAAACCTTCTTCTTCATTTCAAATGCAACAACTTCCAATTCTACTTTCTCAATCTCTTTGGCTATGATTTATTTCTCCCTTCTAGCCCTCTCAAGGTCAATGTCCAATTTAGATATTGGATCCTGTTAGGGATTTTTCTTGTATGAACCACAATGCTTGAAATGTCTATTTGAACCCTGTTACCTTCTAATTCTGATTCAGAGACAAGAAAAGCCTAATTGCTAAGGACTGGATAAGGTCCTTCTTTGTTTTTGAGCTCCACAAATACTCAGGCAGGTTTTACCTCTTAAGATTGCTGTTAACACAGTATTTGTTGATGTGGACACTGATTAGCTATGTATCTTTATTGGACCAACTTATGAATTATCTTGCTGATGACCAAGCATAACCATAAACAAGATATTACCATACAAATCATAGTTATAAACATAACAATAACCAGTGATACAAGGATTCTCATCCTTCTTCCTTTTCTTGTAGGAGGGATAACCTAGTTGATTCACTCTTCAAGGAATCAATAATATGGACAGTGTCCTGCTGACAGAGGTCCTTCACAAGTTCAGCTCATTTGTTCTTAGTAACAAAGTATTTAAATTGATTTGGTTTTGATAACTTGGAATATCTCAGACATAGATAGATAATCAGACTGTTTCTGGGCCAGTGCCTATCCTTTGGGCTGCAGAGTCAATAATAAGC
>MU225974.1:2173674-2191527 GCA_018584345.1 Thuja plicata | reverse complement strand
GCCAAAAGTTATTCACTGGCAAAGTAGGGCATTTCATAAACTTAACTCTTTTCCGCACTGCAAACTGAACAAACTGCCTTTGAAACTGAACTCATAGGGTCATCAAAAAGATCTTCCAGAAACCCAAACTCTGGAGCTTGATTGAATGTGATATGTAGAACATGACCCCTTAGTTGTCTTCCTCTGAAAAGAAACTTCAGAAGTGATACCGATCTGCAAAGATAGCACTTTAACACTTCCTGAATTTTAACACAGTAAATATGCAGAAATCGGGTTCAGAATCGGCAAAGAAAAGTGATCAACCAGATTGGTCAAGGCTTGAGAATAATCAAAGGAGTTCATTCCTAGGTCTATAATGGAGGTCAACCTTCAATTATCCAAAATGTTCACCTGGGTATAGACTTTCAAAAGCTCAAAGTGGGTCACTTAGTAATTCTGAATTTGAAAACACAGGAAATCAGATTTAATCACTATCAGAATGGTTCTTGAAAACTTGTCATCTGATTTCATAAAGACCTGCAGACTGGAAAATATGGAGTGTGTGACCATTGGAACACAATAAAAAAGGCATTTTCTCAATTGGGTGAACTGGTCAAAAGTTGTAACATGTCAAACTGGGCTATTCAAATTTCTAGGCAGGACAAAATGTAGACAGTTCATGAACAACCAACTTTGGGAAGTATGAAAACTTATCAAACGGATTTGGAATGACCTGAGGTTTAAAACATAAGCTCTCTGATATGCATGCTAAACATTCCCAAAGTGGCAAACTATGAAACTCAATAGGGTGTAAGATACTCAGAAGCAAAGTAGGCTATGGACAACAAATTGACAACTTAGCAAAATGCAGAATTAGGTGACCCCCTCAAAATGACTACTCCCTAAACATGTCAGAACTGAAACTCAGGAGCTGGGACCCACTGCATACATCAAATGGAAGGTGTTAAAGCCTCTTCCCAATTTGTATCTCATAAAAATCATCCGGGCACCTTTTACAAGCACTCTAACTGAGCCTTCTCACACAAAATTTTCAAGGGTACTTACTTTGCTCAACTGAAAAAAATTCACATGGTCACTCCAAATTTGTTCCAAATTTAGGAGTACCAACAATCGGTAAACATATAAAGCCAGTGTACACCGAGTGAGAGTAAACACCGACAGACAGTCCACACCGACAGATAGAGAACCCCGAGAAGTCACAGTGTATATCGAGCACCGCAACATTAAGCATAACTAAAGTTGATGCCCGAGGATAATTGGAGTCAATGAACGAGCTAACTGAAGATCATTCACCGATCAGAATTGGAGTTAGAAAATGAAAAAACACTTAGCTGACAGGAGCTATAATTAGAGTTAACTGATTGATTGCTTTATTTCCATCAACCGGTTGAACTAAATATTTAAAGCTAGTTTTATTCACAGTTGTCAAGGAGAAATCTATGAAATAAAACTAAAGCAAAGATTTAAAGATTAAAGCAATGCATGGCGAGATTTGCGGATCAAGATGCAAACTACGCCAAGAATAAGAAAGACAAGGACAGTAAATAATGCAATCATGACTATATAAAGAGACAAGTAATTCATTATGAAAGTGAGGAATTTTGGATATAATTTTGGTGAAGATAGAAGTCTTCATGCAGATCTGGTCATATAGGCTGAGGAATAGAGCCAAGAATTTTGCAGACACTAAACAACAAAGAAGTAACCACATTCAACGAGTAGAAAGAAGAAAGAAGGGGAGAAAAGGAATTGAAGAGAACATTGATTAGAGAGGTATTATGGACTTATAATAGATCTTAAAATCTGCATGTTAAAGTTGTATTAATGAACATATCTTTTACTATTTTAGTTTAACCATTGATTTAGAAAATCTCTTAACCGAGTGGGATTTAACCATCCTTATTGTATTGAGATACTCAAGAGTATCAAAAGGTTTTCATGTTGACAACATAGTGAATGCTAGGTCAAATGATAAACTGTTATTTTCAAATCCTCTAACAAGGTTGCACTTAACAGTGTGTTCGTAACCTTTAACAAGGTTGGCTCTTCATTGAGCTCACTTCAGAAGAGTGAAATTTTTGGGTTACTGGTCCCAAGTGGGTTTTCCCTTTATAGGGTTTCCACGTTAAAAATCCATGTGTCAAATGTGTATATGGTTCATTGCTTTGATGTTTTGCTTTACATATTAATAAAATAGGATTGGTCGATAAACACTAAGTTTATTTACTGCTATTTGGTAAAGGCTAGCAAAAGATAAACAAAAGATTCATCGAGCAGTATATATTTGATAAGATTACTTAAAGGCATGCATCTTGTAGGAATAAAGATAACTAGAGGTATTATATTTATTTTATAAAGTTTTGGTTGGATTATTGGATTAATTTTTGAGGCCACTGATTCACTTTCCACCCCCCCCTCAGTTATTCTAACAGTTGGTATCAAAGCTGGTGTGCTTGGAAGAGAGTTTAAAGTCTCAAGCTAAAGATCACAAGATGAGTAAAAGGGATGTGCCTAAGTTGAACAAAGACAACTTTGCATAATGGAAAATTAGGATAAGACTCCACCTATCAGGTATTGGAAATGATGTCACACAATACCTAGATATTGAATATGTTATACCGACAGGACGTCTGACTATTGATCAATTAAGAGACAAACATGAACACAAATCTATGATGACAAAATTTGCTTGTTCACTACCTGATGCTGAATTTGAAGATGTCAAATCATGCACCACTACAAAGAAAATGTGAGATAAACTCAAGCTAGTACATGGAGCAGATACAAATGTGCTGAGAGCTAAGGCTGAAATCCTAAGAGGTAAGTTTTATGACCTAAGAATGAAAGAAGGAGAAAAAATCACTTAGTACAGTAGCAGAATCAAAGAGGTTGTCAATGCTATTCGAGGAGTAGGACGTGTACTTGAAGAAGAAACAATGGTAAGTAAAATTATGAGAACCTTACTGCTTGTTTATGCTATTAGAGTATTTTCAATTCAAGAAATGAGAGCAGTAGAAAATAACAATGTTAATCTAGATAGTTTGATTGGTAGACTTATTTCATTAGAGATGAATAACTTTGACAACAGTGTCTTACCAACTATTGAGTCTACATTCAAATCGTCTCTGAAAAATAATTAAATCAAGTCATAGACACACTATGAGAAATGATAGTGAAAGTAATAGTGATGAACAAGAACTTGATGAAATTGAAGCATTGATGGCTAGAAGATTGCAAAGAGCAAAAGATAGATACAAATGTAAATAACAATTGGTCTATTTTAATTACAAAGAAACTAGACACTTTGCTCCTAGATGCCCTAACAAGAGAAAAGATGAAAGAAACAATGACAGATCTTATGAAAAGAAGTTTGACAAAACTGATGACCAAGATTACAGAAGCAACCGACACTCTAACAAAAGAGATAACTAAGACTACAAGGACAAAGACAAGAAGGCTTATTACCTAGTTGAGAACAAAGCTGAAAATATTGACACCAAATTTGATGAAGATATTAAGGTAGTATTTTTTGCTATGAAGGATGATTCAAACGAAGAAGAAAGGTATGTTGAAACTGCACTCATATCTAAGGTTAGTAAAAATGATGTCTAGGTTATTGATAGTGGTTGTACTCACCACATGACTGGAGATAAGGAAAAGTTTGAAACTTTTGAATATTATAATGGTGGATCAGTTAGGATGGGTAATGACTCACCTTGTACAACAGAAGGTAAAGGAACCATCATGTTGAATAATCTGATCAGATGTGAAAATTCATATTGGCTGAAAGGAATTAACTATAATCTATTGAGTGTTTCACAACTGAATAACACATGACAGTGAGTTGCATTTGAGAACAAAAAGGCAAAGATCTATAATACAATAGGAAGTTTGATTGGTACTGGTGAACAAATAAAAGGTAACCTATTCTATCTTAATAAGATTGAGACCACGTATTTATTAGCTAGAAATGAATACATTTGGTTGTGGCATAAAAAGTTATGTCACATGAATTTTGACAACATGGTTAGGATAAGAAAGAAAAGAAAAGTAAGAGGCTTACTGAGCATGTCAAAACCTAACCATGTCATGTGTAAGAATTATCAAAAAGGTAAAATGACAAATTCTAGTTTCAAGAGCAAAACCTATACATCTAATGCTATTATGAAATTAGTCCATATTGACTTATACAGACCAATGAGAATAAAGAGCTATTACGGTGATAGATACTTCATTCTATTTGTTGATGATTATTCTAGGATGATGATTGTCATGTTCTTGAAAGAGAAATAAAAAGAATTTAAGATGTTCAAATGGTATAAAGCTATAGTTAAAAAACAAAGTGGAAAGGAACTAAAATGTCCAAGGTCAGATAGTAGAAGATAATTTATTTATGATGAATTCATTAACTTTTGTAATGCGCATGGAATTACAAGTCAGGTTTCTTCACCGAGAACACCACAACAAAATAGGATTGCTAAAAGAATAAGTAGATCAATTGTTGATTGTGCCAGAATATTGATGATTGAAAAAAGCATCAGACAAACATTTTGGAGAGAAGTTGTAAGTATTGTTGTATATACATTAAACCAAGTTCAATTGAAGAAAGACACCAACAAGACACCTTATGAGCTATGGTATGGATACACACCAAATGTGAGTTACTTTAGAATTTTTGGAAGTTAATGTTATATATTGAAATATAATAGAAATGGAAATCTTGACTCCAAAAGTGATGAAGGAATATTTCTAGGTTATTCTACCAAAAGCAAAGCTTATAAATGTCTTAACAAATCCTCTAACAAAATAATTGAAAGTGCAAATGTTAAAGTGGATGAATTTGCTAAGAAAAATGACGTGGGAAGCAGAAAGGGACTGGAAGATTACAACAAATTTGTCTACGGTGAAGAACCTGACACTCTGCCTGAGCAACAGTGTATCGCTACCGAGCGACAGAACAATGCAACCAAGCAATAGGTTGCACACACCGACAATCATGAAATTGCTCACAACAATGAATCGAGCGATGAATATCAAAATGAAGGTCAAGATGATGATCAGAATGATGAACAAAGATCTGAACCTATACTTGTGAAGTATGTCAGAAGACACCATCCACAAGACCAAATCATAGGAGACAAAAGAGCTGGAATGAGAACAAGAAGTAAGTCACTGAACACTAGATGTTTGATTTGTGATTTTGAGCCTAAATTTGTTAATACTGCACTTGAAAATCAAGAATGGGTTAGTGCAATGAATGAAGAGATTGAAAATATTGAAAAGAACAGAACATGGACTTTAGTACCTAGATCGAATGACAAAAATGTCATTGGTACCAAATGGATATTCATAAACAAACTGAATGAGAATGGAGAAGTCACAAGGAACAAAGAAAGATTGGTATGCAAAGGGTATGCACAAGAAAAAGGTATTGACTATGGAGAAACCTTTGCACCTATTGCTAGAATAGAAGGAGTAACAATTATACTTGCTTATGCTACCTTTAAAGGATTCAAAGTATACCAAATGGATGTCAAATTTGCATTTCTAAATGGAATACTAGAAGAAGAAGTATACATTGAACAACCAGAAGGGTTTGTTGATCCTAAAAAAAGGAACATGGTTTGTAGACTACACAAAGCCTTGTATGGATTAAAACAAGCACCGAGAGCATGGTATGAAAGAATTCAATCTTATCTCATTAGTGTTGGATTTGTAAGAACAAGTGATAACAATAATCTATATTTGAAAGGAGATACTGATGATAAAATTTTGATTGTTGAGATATTTGTTGATGATATCATATTTGGAGGTAATGATATGCTATGCAAATCATTTGCTAATGAAATGAGCAAAGAATTTAAGATGTCAATGTTTGGAGAGATTTTTTTCTTGGTCTACAGATTCTACAATAGGATGAAGGCATATACATCACAAAATACAAATACATCAAAGAAGTTTTGAAGATATTCAAAATGGAGGACTCCAAACTAGTTGGAACAACTATGGCAACTGGATGCAAACTGACAAAGGAAGATAAGACAACCGAGGTAAATCAAACCTTATACAGATCTATGATTGGCAAACTAATGTATGTTGTACACACTAGACAAGATATAACACATGTAGTTGGTATAGTTGCAAGATTCTCTGCTAATCCCAAGGAATCACACATGGCTATTGTTAAAAGAATTATGATATATCTAAAGAATATCAAAGACTATGGTTTGTGGTATAACAAATAAGGCAAATTTGAGCTACAAGTTTATACAGATATTGATTGGGCTGGAAACATAGATGATAGAAAGAACACAAATGGAGGAGAATTCTTTATGGGTGACAGACTTGTCACATGGATAAGTAAAAAGCAAGGATGCATATCTCAATCAGCTGCAGAAGCAAAATATGTGGCTGTTGGTGCAAATTTATCTAACATTGCATGGATCAAGCAATTACTAAAAGGTATGAATATGGAAATTCTTGAACTAGTAATTATCTATTGTGATAATACAAGTGTTGTCAACATTTCAAAGAGCCCTGAGGTGAATTCTAAGACAAAGCACATTGATATTAAGTACCATTACTTGAGGGAACAAGTACAAGAGAAAGAAGTGATACTATAATATGTACAACCCAAAGAACAATTAGCAGACATATTCACAAAGCCATTGCCAAAATATACATTTGAGTACCTGAGGAAGAGACTAGGAGTCTGACCCTTATTTACTGGTCACTAAGCTGACTAGGAGACTGCACCATCCTACACAATATCAGAAGATCAATCATGTTGATGCAAGCAAAGAGATGGACTGCAATGATATATCAGTACAAGAATGTACTTATCTTAACCACACAACAAAGATAATGTTGGATATTACAGAGTCATATTGCTGATGGAAAGGAATTCATTGATATATTTATGTTTGGCATTATTGTCAAAGGGAGAGAGATATCCATATGAAATATCCATCAAGGAAAAGTACATCCTGAGGGAGAGAGATATCCAATAATGAAATATCTATCATGGAGAAAAACATCAGTCAAAGGGAGAGCGAAGATCAGAAAAAGAAGTTTCTATAAAGGGAGAGAAAAGATCCAAGAAAGATTCAAAGAAACAATCCATCCAAGGGAGAGAATTGAAGTAAAGTTAACACTACATATCTATCCATAAAAGGGAGAAGAAATTCTACAACAAAGGGAGAGACAAAATTACTACACCTATCAATTGAAGGGAATGAAGAAAGCACTCTGTAAGAATCAAATATAAGCTAGGAGAGCTTACCGAGAGTCAGATATTTGAATTGGTTATAGAACAATAAGTTTGGTATGTTATGGAATATTTCATATTGTGTTGATAGTATGTTTCCATCAATTCCAAAGGGAGATATTGATGAACTATAACTGATTGAATGTTTGAAGATCATAAGTTGATGATCACCGAGATGTAGAAAGTAAATGCAAGACATTAAATAAGTTAATGTATTGTATTGTAATGTCGTTGATGTCAACTTTATATAATCTGATTGGTCATATACATATTGTCATAGACTTCAAGAAACCAAAGAGATAAAGTTTATGTTATCAGTAAACATATAAATCCAGTGTACACCGACGGACAGTGCACACAGATGGATAGAGAACCCTGAGCAATCATAGTGTATACCGAGAACCGCAACACCGATCATAACTGATGTGGTCACCGAGCATAATTGAAGTTGATGCCCGAGGACAACTGGAGTCAATGACTGAGATAACTGAAGATCATTCACCGATCAGAACTAGAGTTAGAAAATGACAAAATACTTAGCTGACAGGAGCTATAATTAGAGTTAACTGATTGATTGCTTTATTTCCATCGACCAGTTGAACTAAAGATTTAAAGCTAGTTTTATTCACAGTTGTCAAGGAGAAATCTATGGAATAAAACTAAAGCAAAGCTTTAAAGATTAAAGCAATGCATGACGAGATTTACAGATCTAGATGCAAACTACGTCAAGAATAAGAAAGACAAGGACAGTAAACAGTGAAATCATGTTTATATAAAGAGACAAGTAATTCATTATGAAAGTGAGGAATGTTGAATATAATTCTGGTGAAGATAGAAGTCTTCATGCATATTTGATCATACAGGCTGAGGAACAGAGCCAAGAATTTTGTAGACACCGAGCAACAACATTCACCGAGCAAAAAGAAGAAAGAAGGGGAGCAAAGGAATTGAAAAGAACATTGTTTGGAGAGGTATTATGGACTTACAATAGATATGAAAATCTACAAGTTAAATTTGTATTAATGAATAGATCATTTATTGTTTCAATTTAACCATTGATTCAAGAAATCTCTTAACCGAGTGGGAAACCATCCTTATTGTATTGAGATACTCAAGAGTATCAAAAGGTTTTTAAGTTGACAACATAGTAAATCCTAGGTCAAATGATAAACTGTTAGTTTTAAATCCTCTAACAAGGTCGCACTTAATAATGTGTTTGTAACCTTTAACAGGGTTGGCTCTTCACCGAGCTCACTTCATAAGAGTGAAAATTTTGGGTTACCAATCCCAAGTGGTTTTTCCCTTAACACGATTTCCACGTTAAAATTCCATGTGTCAAATGTGTATATGGTTCATTGCTTTACACCTTACTAAAATAGGATCGGTCGGTAAACACTAAGTTTATTTACTTCTATTCGGTAAAGGCTAGGAAAAGATAAACATAACATTCACCGAGCAATATATATTTGATAAGATTACTTAAAGGCATACATCTTATGGGACTAAAGATAACTAGAGGTATTATATTTCTGATATAAAGTTTTGGTTGGATTATTGGATTAATTTTTGAGGCCACTGATTCACCCCCTCTCCTCTCAGTTATTCTAACACCATGTTCAACAATTGCATCTTCATTTGTTAAATCCTAATCTGATCTTGTCTTATCTTATTTTCTCTGTCATTTTCCCTTTGTTGTTTGATGGAAATTTTCTCCTGGATTTTCCTATCCCATTCAACAATTTCTTTAGATATACTTTCAGAATCTGGGAGAGTAGAGTCAGATTCTGAAACCTTTCCCTCATTAGGAGAATAATAATCTCCATATGCACGCAATCCCAAGTTTACAGCCTCTTCATTTGCTGATGCATTTCCTTCATGGTTGTGTTCGATTGGCTCTTCTATCCTTGTATCCCTCCTTTGTCTCTTAGTTTGAGAAATACCTTTGTTATTCTTCCCCTTCCTTGGATGACCAGCTCTAGAGGTAGTTGGAATTCCATCTTCCAATTGATCTTTGGAATGTTTTCTCACCCAAGATCTGGTATTTATATTACTCATATTGAGGAAGTGTGTATAGAATTTTATTTATTACTTAGCACTACTGCAGAGATCTCTTAGAGTCTCCACCCAAGATAAGTTGAGAAAATAGAACACTAGATTATATGAATACTATTATAAATAAACTCACAAGAAAAAAGACAAAAAAGGGGCTAAATAAGAGTAACTCTATGCTTCCAATGATCAACTTATTAGCTTATATAAATAAGCAGGCTAGGAGTCTAGCTCAACTTGAAACCTACATCATTTATGACAATATACTGCATCTCCCCATTAGAGTCACCATTTTACTGGTGTTTTAAATTGTTTTATGCTTTACAAGCCACCAATATACCTTAAGATGGATTTTGAAGAATGGTTAGTTCCAAATATGGGAAAATCTAAGGTAACTGGACCAACTATAGGGATAAGACTTCCCTCTACACTTCTAGCTCTGCAAAACCAAGGCGGGTACACCTAATCCCGCTCAAAATACAACTCTTTACAACTCTGGACTTTAAACAACATATAGTGGTTTTAAAGTACTAAATGTTAACAACTCATTCATTGACTCTCCATTACCATGCAAGACACACAACCAACAACCACAAAACATAAATAAATTTAAGATGGTTTTGATTTAAACTTTGCAAAATATAGCCAAACCCAATCATACATGTATCACTTATATAATGTACTAGTTCTTGATAAATGCTTTATCCATTAGGCAGTATCTCAATGCAAATATTGAATACTGAAATGAACCTACTGTTAAAGAATCATAGCCATAAATATAAGTAACCCAGAGCATACACTTCTTACAATATCCTTGTGCATTACCAAATGAACCTATGTTTTATCCAGAGCAATTTTAATTTGATCCTAGATCAAAGCTAAGGACTAACAATATATGCATAAACAAATTCTATGCAATGAGTCAGAAAACTCGCAACTAAAAAGATAAACACAAAGGAGAGACTTGAATCTAAGAGAGATTATATTAAGTATGATGAATAAAGTTTATGTATTAATCTGACTAAGGAAATATACCCTTCAATAATATGCAAAAGATCTAAAAACTTTATATTCTATCTTGATACAGTTTAATACAATCTGCTATATCCCTTGGAACCAAAAGAGACTGAAACTGTTGAAACAGAGAAAATAAAGGGATTTATAGAAGAAGGAAACCCTATAGATGAAATCCATCTAACACTTGTCCTTCTACGGAATTCAATTCACTATAATCCTTCCTTTTCACCGACTGATCTTTCTCCAAAAGATCAACAACAAGATTTGATTTGATTTGCACTACCCACCAGGACATAGGAATATACCAATCATAATGGAAGAAAGACATGGAGCGGAACTAGGGTTATAAAAGATTTGTAAATCTGATCAGAAACCCCCAAGCCATAAGTGCAACATAAAAGTATTTTGAGCCATTATATTTCCATCCTAACAGTGTCGCACGACTGCATAAATGCAACCCATAAAATCAAATTTATCTATCTACTCTCGTGCAACATGGAATGTAGAGCCACCGCTTGAAAACCATCTGGAAAGTATATAAATATTCAAAAAATTGTTCTAATGGTCACACATGATGCAAAAATTATCAATGGACCCATTTTATCTTTCTCTCAACTTTAAAACGCATCCATCGATTATCTTTAAAACACCCGCGAGCTCAAGACACGTGTCACCCAGGCATGATTCCATGATAGATAAAAAAACTTGCACATATTGAATAGAGACATCACGCCAACCACACAATCATATATGATCTAACCATCCTTTAACTTCATCCCCAACTAGGTCCTACTATCTTCCACTTGTCACTTAGGTGCAATGCCTTAATGACTAATCATATTGCATCTTTCTTTTGAGGAAACGCGCTAGCCTTTAGATTGAAATTGAGTTGATCGGTCTTTACTTTCCTTTATTCTTTGCAACTGCTAGCCCCACAATAGACTAGACACGTGTCATTCAGGCGTGATGCCTTGAAGATTATCTGTCGAGCACCTCCTGTTCAAGGCATCACGCCAATCCTTAGATCATATTGGATATGTCAGTCTTTAACCAGTTGACTTTGACCTGCGATCAAACTAGGACATGTTTCCTTTAGGCGCAATGCCTTAATAGGTATCCTCACCTCATCTTTCCATCACAAGAAAGTGCCAACTATTATATCTTATCGCATCTGATCAAACTTTAACCTCCCACTGGCCCGATGCATGTTGCCATGCGTCGCCCTCTTATTTGCTCCATGTGGAGCCCTCCTAGCCTTTGGTCCCACCACTTATCTCTCCACCTGTACCATGTGGCACCACCTGATTCATTGTGACCTCTGCCACATGTCAGCGTATTGTGATCCCACAATGGGTAACAATCAAGCACCTTTCAGATCGTGGGATCATGCCTGTCATTTGATCACATCTTGCGATCTGTGCCCATTTGATATACCTCTTTCGCAACTTCACTACGTTACCACCCTACTTGGCTGGCCCCGCCACATGTCACAACCATGCCATCACATGATCCGACTGGACCCGTCGTGACCTTGATCATGCCATAACACCTTGCTGACACCTATCACCAAGTGGAACCCTTTGCCACATCATCTATGCGAGGGCCCACAAAATTAACTTCCTATCTCCTGGCCGCCACTAACGGCCATATAACCATTAGGCCTCAAACTGCTGACCAAAAATTCACATGCCTTCGACACTTAACCGTTTACGAGATCATTTATAATAACATTAGGTTCCTCTACCACACAACCAATGTGGGACAAATGACCATGCTGACCTCGTGATCACAAGATGGATACTTGGAAAAAGAGCGCAATGCCTTAATGAATAAAAATACCGCATCTTTTGTTTCAAGAAATGCACTGACCCTTGGATTAGATCTGACTTGCTTTCTATTTAACTTTATCTTAAACCCCAGTTTGGCCCGGCATAGACATGTGTCATACAGGCGCAATGCCTTAATGAGTGTCAATTGATCATCTATCCTTCATGGCATATCGTGAACCGTTAGATCTTATCAAAATTACTCAATGCTTTACATCCTTTAGCCCGACCACTTTCCACGTGTCACTCAGGCATATTCCCACAAAGAATAAACAAGCTGCATCTTTTGATCACGGGATCACACCCGCCACTAGATTAAAAACAACTTGCACAATGCTTGGGGGAAATAAATTACTGCGGGGAACTTAGAAATAAGGAGAAAAATTAATGTAGACCCTACTAGGACTTAGGAAATATTAAGAAATTGCCCCATGGTGACTTAAGAACCATAAGTTAAAGTGATTTAAGTGGCCCCAAAAAGGTAACCCAAGATTATAACATGCAAAAGAGACCCAGGGTTTTTGTCATAAAATGGGCCAAGGTTTTAAGGACCTAAGAACAACTAGGTTTTAAGAACCAGATTTAAAATATTGCAAAATCATGAGTAGGACTCAGAATCATGATAAATTTTTATAGTCCTAACAGGTTCTTTTCTTTGCAGGCTAAATCAATTACATTCTTGGTATTGCCCATTTTTTCATTAGTGATGGGAATTTTCCTCAATGTTTTGGGTAACTTTGGACCAATGATATTCTTAGTAAGAGTTTCATGTTAGGGTTTTATGTGGTTACAGGTTTAATTGGGCTTGGGTTGCTTTGCAAGTTTTGGTTCTTGGCACATTTCTTTTATTTTGTAAAAATTAAACATAAAGAACTTTACCTTGAAGATTTGAAAAATTATCCAATGCAAGAAAGCAAAAAAACTAGAGGAAAAGTTACATATCATTTTGCTCTAATAAAACCATATTGGAAAAACATTTGCACATGTCGACAATCTCTGGAATAACTGTTGTTGTTTGTACACAAGTTCACATGGAAAAAAATCATAGCATTATAATCATGAGAGCAGGAGGTTGATGAGGTTTGAGGCTAGAAACTCATTCCAACAAATAGCAATCACAATTTGTGAAACATAAAGACAAATATTTGACTTGTGATCTCAGGCTCCCAATTAATTTGCATGAATATGTATATATACTCAAGTATCTGAATTTATTTTCATTTAAAAAAAAAATCTAAACCTACTATAGAATTTGAATTCTCTAATGAGGTGTGCATACTCTACATAACACGCATGACCCAAGAGCCAACAACTTGATCTATTATATTTAATTTATGTGTGCATTATTTTTAGTAAAGTATTGATTTGATGTGACCTTTTCCAAATTTTTTTGAAGAATATATAATCCGTTTATCTGTCTTTGAAATGAAACCATTGTATTTAAATTTACAATTTAAGTTTGAATGGGGTTTGAAGCTATCCACTTTATAGTTTGCCTCTTGGGGATTCTTCTTGTGTCTATTTTTGCAACTTTGGTATTCTTCTGCTATATCAATTAGGTTAATTATAATATTATATCTTTTTTCCTTGTAACTTATTCTAATATTTTAATTCATTTTATTTTAAACTGACATAAGCTAGAGCATCAACTACAAAATCGGTATACATATGTATGTTTTTGGCAAGTTGTATGGCCACACCTGTAGTCATGTCCTTTTAAAACTATCTTCAGTCCTCTGTATTCTTTGTCAAATATGATAGAAAATACTTGCAACCAAAAAACTAAAATTATCTTCATTTTACTCTAAAAAGGTCAACTTCAGCGAGATCAACATTTGCTTGGCCCCCAATTTTTCTTAGCCAAGAACACCAATTTACAAATTTTGCATCTCTTTTTATCTTGACACTATACAAAGTCTATAATATTCTTTGTATTAGTTCTCATAATTTTAACTCTAATGGATTTTATTTTTCCCATCAAAGCTTTGTGAATTCAATTATAAGGAAACATGAACACTAAGTAAAATATCACATAGGCATCCACTTTACCTTCCACGTTGAGATGGACACTCAATTTGGGATGACAACTTGATTACTGAAAAATCTCGTCAAATGATTGGTGGTATCTGGTATTTATTGGAAAAATATTGGGGAAAGAAGAACAAGTCTAGGCAGGTAATTGTAGGTCAACCACTATTGGCAGGGTTAAAAACTCCACCAAAAGGAATGGTGCAGGAGCACCTAGGCTAAATCCAGTCCCTATCTTTTTGCAGTGGATTTTACTGACCCTAGCCAAGTCAGTTGTTTTCTTTTTGACCTTAGAAGGTCTTGCATGTTTGTACCTAGTTGGATTAGACGAGGATCAGTCCAACTAGATGTTTAAGGTTTGGAGTGTGTTTAGTGCATTTTAGCCTAAATTGGGATTTTGGGGTCAAGAAGCCTAGAAGGCTTAACATGCCTTATATTTGGGCCTAAGGAGGACTTTATGATGTTTTTACATCATTTCCTAGTGATTGGAGGTCATTAAACTAAGTTTGGAGCAAAAATGTAAAAGTTGCTAAAATGTTGCTTGACAACATTTTGCAACTTTGCAATGTTGTCCAACAACATTGTCAAGTTTGATTCCATTCGGTGAGTGACAAGTTAGTTAATGGTAGTGGCCTAAAAACATGGATAAGGAATATTTATAGATGTTGGATCCCATTTCCCAAGGTATGGGTGATCTAATGCAAGTTTTTGAATAGTAAGAAGAGCTATGTTTTATGGTTGCATACACAATCTTCTAGTTTTGTGTTTAAGCTTTGTTAGAAGGATTGAATAGTGCGAGTTAGTGTTAGATTTGAGTTATAGATTTAGTTTAGATTAACTTTTGTTCAATGTGCAAGTTTCTGTGAGTTATTTAGAGTAGATTTGTAAATTAATTTGTAAGTAGACTAGTTGCTGGAGTTGACAGGGTGGTTTTGAACAAAATGGCTCCTCCATAATTATCCACCTTGAATTTCATCATGGAATGGGGGAATATGGAAGGAGATCCTATTTACATTATGTATATAGAAGGAGAGAGTCAGAAAAGTTGTTTAGCTAATTTTCATGGTAAGCCCTAGGCGAGACTGGAGTACTTGGCTAGGAGATTGCTAGTGATAAGTGGTGTTTGATTGCAGGGACATTGTGATTTGAAGGAAACCAAGCATGGTTTTGGAAACCTGGGGGATATACAGGAACCTACTAGAAATGATAAGACTCTACCAATCTTTTTTTATACATTTCCAAGCATAAGTCATCTGACTGCATTTTTCTAGGCCAATTAGCCCTAGTTGTCCTTAATTCTAGAAATCTAGTGTACGAACACCCTAGGACCCTAAGACCTACACAATCCTTTGAGTCTTGAAAAAGGGTGTCAGGATCCCCACTTTTTTTTTTGGGATCGTTTGGGGTTATTTTGCAATAATTGGAAGAAAAACTTGTCAGATAGGGCTACTAGAAGGAATATGCCTAAAAGCCAAATTTGAAGGTGAATTGGGAGATTGTTTGGAGAAATTATGATACCTTGTTACAAATGGGATCATGTGGAGTCTAAGAATTTTTTAAACATGAGAAATGTCCTTGCAAACACTTGTGGAGTTGAAAGGATGAAAATGCACTTGGAGTTGTCCAAGGAAGAGTAAAAGAGTGAAGTATAAACTAATGATAGTTGTCCCCTTGTGAAGCACAATTGTACCAAATCTTAGAATGATAGTGAAGTAGTCCTAGACTAATATAGTGAGGGCTAGTGAGATCCTAAAAAGGAATCATAAGGTCTTGTGAAGACTAGGAAGAGTGGAGGTCCTAGTAGGCTTGTGTGAGTACACTTGGGTAGAATCTATCAAGGAATTAATTCGAAATTTAAACTCAATGAGATACATTAAGATCATAGATGCACTTTTCAGGGATATCTATCATTCAAGACTAATTTATAAAATTATTTTTGGTAATGTTTTTTTCCTATTAAGTTATTTTATGAAATCAACCTCAATATTTTTTCATGTATATACCTATTTGATGTTTTTTTTCTCTTTCAATTGATTGCATTATTTTTAAAATTCTCCTTATTTGTCTAGAGAATTTCAAATAAAAATTCAATAGGAGAGAAAAAATTTAATTGCCTGTTAGACAAACTGGATATACCATCATGATTAAAAATGTATCGCATAACAACTATACTCTACTACTTGTTTGCATTAACGAGATAAAGATGGGTTCATACTTTGTTTTCAACTTTACAGGAGGGTGTATAATGTAATAATCTACAAAATACCCTATTTGCTTTTTTTCCAATTCGATAAATTAATGTAATACATGCCATATACTATATTCATATGGATTATTCATTGCATGTATATTTTTTTTGTTTAGGAATCTTAGTGTTAAGAAAACCCATACTTTAATTTACCTTTTATCGAATGTGTTGCATCAAGTAAAAGAATGAGAAGCATACTAAGGTATTATTTCTTAGTAAGATGAAAGATTATTGGGATCAAAAGTTTCTTTCTATAAATTGCACCGACTTTTAGCAACACATATACATACATTAACACGAAAATGACTTATTTATCTTTTGGGTTACACTACATATTTCATGAAGAATTACATACAATTTTTGTAACACATCTCAAAATTATTTCACAATGAGATAGGGATTACATTTATGTAGCCACATGCATTCACTAGAAGAAGAGACATTCAACATCCTTCACAAAATTACTCATTTTAGCCTCCTTTATGATTTCAATAATATGGTTAAGAGGTGGGGCTACACACACACACACACACACACACACATCTTTGTTATCTTTGGACCATTTCCCCTTTTCACTTTTGTTTGAAACAAATGCATCGAACTTGATTTGATTTTGACTCATCTTGAAATGACATGCCTATTTTGCTAGAAAATATTATAATATTAGTTTAATTTATATGATAGAATAACAAATAAATGAATATTGTGTGCATAAATGTTGTCACACTTCTATGAATAATTCCATTCAAGGTTGCTCAAGAATGAGGCCTCAAATATCGATCCATAGCTCTCTAGTGATGGATGTGTAAAAATGTAAAATGAAGGCCCTCAGATAGACCTAGTTGTGTCTATTGCAAATACACCATGAAATGAGAGATTCGAATGCATGAAAATGAGATCTAATCTATATGATTGTAATGCATAAAAGGAAATTAATCTAAATGATAACAATGCATATTAATCTATGAAAGGAAGTACAAATGCAAATCTAATCTATGGAAATAAACATGATTCTAATCTATATGAGCTGCCATGAATGCAAGAAAGAATGAGACAAGAAGAGAGAAGTTGCAATATCCAAGCTCAAATGCTCCTCCAAAATTGCTCTCCAAACCTGCAACATAACAATATTATGAAAAGCTAATATGAAAATGAAAAGGAGAGGTCTCCTTTTAAAGGAAAGTGAATGATTGGGATTAAGAGGCAAAAATCAAAGGCTACGATTAAGAGGCAAAAACCCACCACTTAGAAAGATGTGAAGAAAAATGGATTTTTATTTAATTTTCATTTGATTCATTGCCTTTTTCATTTAATTTATTTCCTTTTTCAACAATTAAAGTGCTTTAAGTGGGGATTTTTATTTATTTAATTAAAAGAGGGGTTTTTCTTTCAACTAAATAAATTAGAAGAATTTTATT
>MU225974.1:2124379-2157804 GCA_018584345.1 Thuja plicata | reverse complement strand
CTGATTAAATGGAAAGATGGTAACAAGGTTGTTGATTTCTCTTGCAAACAAATCTATGCAATGCTTAAAGAAGACTTAGTAATTACTCTCAGAATTAACTCCAGCTGGAACTTCAACTGGTCTAGCAATAGATGGCTCTCTTTCTTTGATTTTTTCTGGCACTCCCCAGTTTAACCAAAGGTTTTATGCTTTAGATGGTTACTTTTGTTATAAAAACTTGCTGTCGGGTCCTTTCTTGCTCACTCTGGAAACCAGATCATTATTTGTTCTATTTGTAACTGCCCAGAATCTTTTGAACACCTTTTTTTTTAATGTGAATTTGCTAAAAGGATTTGGGCTAGTTTTCTTAGTTGTCCCATTATGTGGAATTGCCTTAATTTTTTCTCATGGAAAGAAGTTGTCTCTGGTTTTGTGGATGCTTTTGAATTTAAAATGAATATGTGTTGGTTTTCTTTGACTACTGAAATTCTTTGGGTCATTTGGAAGTAGAGAAATGAGGAAATCTTTCAAGCCAGGAAGTGGGACCTTACTGAGTTTTTCATAAAACTCACACATCTTAACATTGTTTCTCAGGTCACAACAAGGATAGAGGTTTCAGAATAAAGATTCCTATCACTGCAACATGAAGGGGCTATGATTGTGTTCAAGAGGGACATCCAGTCTGCCAACTATACAGAGACAACACAAGCAGAGACTTCACAAACAAAGAACCCTGACCCAGAGAACCATCCCAGTACACCCAACAACCAAGTAACCAATGCAACAGAGGACATCAGAACAGGGGCCCAGGAGGGCATATTCACCAGTGATAACTGGAACAATCATGACCACAATGATAAATGGAGCAACCAAGATCGAAGGAGCAACAATGATGGATGGGACACCACAGACACTGGGGTTAATACAAATGGATGGGGAGATTCTTAGAAATATTTGTTGATTACAACATAACCAATTTTGTTGATATATAAGCTCTTACAGTTTTTGTTTTTAAGCTTACTCTATACATTGTCTCAAAACTTTGACCTAGTCTAGGGTGGTATAAGCAACAACAAACTCATGCTGCTTTTTTTGGTAATTTTGGATTTCTTTTGATATGATATGTAATGGCTCCAATTGATACTCTATCTCAATATTAAAAAAAATAGTATTTTTTTTTATTAATATTATTTTTTTCTGGTGAGTTTTTTTTATAAAAACAACAAGCTACCCCCTTTTTTTAATTTAATTTTCTAGCAATAATTAAATAACTCTATATTTTTTTTCCTTTCAAAATAAACCCTCTAAGCCATATTTTCAACAATAATGACATTTTTATTTCAATAACAATTATAAATAAAATAAGAGGAATTTTTCTTTTTCTCTACAACATGCAAGATGATAAAAACAAGAAAGACTAATTTTAATATAATTATTTATTTATTTTTCAAGAAGAGTCTTCTAGTTTTCAAGCATGCAAATTAACCCATTTTTTTTGCTTGTTTTCTTTCAGGTTTGATTAGGGGTTTGGGCAAGGACATGGGGAAGGTATGAATTTCATCTTTCTATGGCAAGAAGCTACATATATAAGGGTTTCAAACAAGATTATCAACATTTATCAAATTTCTTTCAAAGAAGTCTTCCTCCTACATATCTGAAACCCTAAGGCCCAAAATTGAAACTCATACACTACAATTGAAAACCCTAATGCCCTTTTAATTCTAACATGCAAAAATGAAACCCTTTATGCCCACAAACACAAATATGACATGCGAACTTGAAGGAAAACACAAATTGATACCAAGATCACATTTTTCAATTCTAAATCAATGAAATCACTAAATACCTCAAACAAGGAAGATCACACAAAGGTTTCTAGCTTTCAGATGCATGGAAGCTGGGGATTTGAAAGCTAAAATTCAAAAGATGAAGACCCTACCTTAATAACTGATGAGAAGCAAGAAGAATCCACAATTCCAAGCAAGAGAATCTACAAATCCAAACAAGCTCTCTCAAGACTCCAATCACCTGATTTCTCCTTCTCCTTGATTGAACAACCTCCAAAAAGGCTTCCAATTCAAAGATATAGATAATCCAAGCAATTAAGTTTTCAAAAAGTGAAAACCCTAGAGGGAATATAAATTATTTAATTATTAATTAAAATAATCCCTTTATTTTCAATTTCACTTAAAGCATGCAAAACTCAACTTTAGAATATAAAAGCAAAGTGTTAAATTGAAAATGCATGAGAATATATTTCAATTAAATCAATCAATTAACCATGCAACTTAGAGTAATATTCAATATTTCAACTATGCACAATTAATCACAATTAATTAAATTTAATATTTATTAAATCTTAATTATTTTAATCAAGACTTAATAATTAAATTATTAATTAAATATAAGCATTTAATAATATTTAATTATTAAATAGCCATATATTTCATATATCAATGTTTTAACCTTATTATAGGTGCAACAATTACCATTAATATTTAGCATAAATATTCATTAAATAAATCAAGCTAAAAGCATAATTTAAAACACTTGAAACTCATCCAAACAAAAAATCAACTAAAACAGACAACAACTGAAAGAGAAACCAAACACACACAAACAGGGTCACAAATCCACGTCACTTGACGGATTCAAATAGGATAGTCAATCAGATTCTTTGTCCATGAATAGGACAAAATAAGGGTTTAAGGTATGGATTTGGACCTGAATACTATCTCCCCTCTCTTACCATTGAGATATTGTCATAGGGCACGCTCACTCCTGCCAATTCAGGGAAGACGTAGCCCGGTACCTGCAAACCTATCATCACAAAGACGAACATACATGCATATATAATATGACAAACAATGGTTGAGACTAGGTTATTGTGTGGATCTCATCGAAGCAAGTAACTAGGACTCTGTCCCATACCATACCAAGCACATCAAACTGTAATGCAAAACATACAATGATCCATGTGCATATAAATCCAGGTCAGTATTGTTAGAAAACCATAATCAAAATGAAATCTTAATATATACATAAGTATCATTCCATAACCATAACTCACATGTACACAGAAGATATAACACACTAAGCAATGGATTCATAGCATAATGAAATGCAATACATAAATATCCTCAAGATCAACTGAAATAAACCACACATACATAAACATGCCTAAAAGAGTTTGACATTCGCAAACTGAAAAGCAAACTAAGTGGTGTGTGTGTGTATATATATATATATATATATATATATATATATATATATATACATGTAATGTATACACACACGTACATGTAATGTACATATGTACATGTACATTTATACATGTATATACATACATACATACATATATGTGTGTGTGTGCGTGTGTACACACACACACACACACACACACACACACACACACATATTGTGACTTAGTTTATTCACTCCACCTTCTACTTTTTCTTCAAGTCTATTTAGCCATCAAAATCTAAATCTTACCAAGAAGAATGATAGATAGATAAATAATTTTTAACATTCATTGAGGCTAAACATAGCCTTTGGGACAATCTGCCAAATTAAGCCAACTTCAGTAACTTAGTTCCTTGCTGTGCAAGTTGACGATGAGCCCTCCCAACTTCTCAATGTGCTCCTCACTGAATAAGTTACGCCAAGCGTTATCAGATAAAATATTCACAAATTTGTGGCTGTTGTCCTTGTATGCATCACATTCTAAATTTAAATGTTGTTCAATTTCCACATTCTCAAAATTGCAAAAAGTGCAAACTCTCTCTTCCCAAGCCTCTTTTGGCCTTTTCCAACGCCCGGTCTCACAACGAAGTTGATGAGAATTGGTTCTGAGTTAGGCAATAAGAACTTTAGCTCTTCATGAAATGGTGGCCCCTATGTACGCTTTTTGAAGTTGATCACATGTGGGATTGAACTCATTGATATAATATATTTTCTTCCTTCCAAGTCCATTTCCACTATTTCTCTTGTAGAATTTATCCATAATGAAGACCCTCGTTTCTTTGTTATTTGTGGGGCATATATTGAAATGGGATATTCCATTTACTCATCCACTTTATATTTGTTGCATCCACATCTTTTTCCTTTTGCACAATATATAATTGAAAAAACTTTAGGCCATCTACCTTCTTCTATTGTTCATTTCTTTTTAGATAGCTTATAAGACTTACCATAACAAGTGCCTCCATAAAGTATACCCCCATTTCACTTAACATAATATTATATGAAACAATACTTTTTTGATTTTTGAGTTAAAAAAAAACAAAAGTCCCTTCAAAAACTTTGATGGCTCAATAGACGCCTCCCTTTCTCTAAGTCGTGTCTATGAGGCAGAATATTTGCACCTTTGTTAACAATATGTGTTAAGAACATGTATGTTAGCCTATTGTGTTTGTTTGCAAATTACTAACACATGTTAACACAATAGACTAACATACATGTTGTTAACATATATTGTTAACAACATATTGTATTAACAAAGGTGCAAATATTCTGCCCCATAAACACCCTTTCTATATACTCTTCTACGATTTGTGAAATCAACGAGGCATCTTTGAGGTAAAAAGCTGCTCCGTCGATTTGAGCTTCTGCCGCCGGAGACCATGAATAATTTTGTATGCTGCCCGTAGACTTGCTTTATTATCGACTTGATTTTCAAATATTTGCAACCAAAGGACTAGTCGTTTCAGAGAGTTGTTAATTTTTATTTTACCTGTGATCCTAGCATAGGTCGTCTCTGGGATAATGTACCAAATGATGTTGCTTGCTGAAATCAACAGCAGCTTCGGATGAAAAAGAGACTAGTTCGGTTTCCAGGATATTGAAAGTACAATATCGGGCCTGCGAAAATTTGCCAATCAGCAGTTTCCATATTCGGTGGGTGACTTTCCTAATTTTCCGAGGTTCAAACTCAATTGCTTATTTATTTTTTGATTGATGTACTTGCATACCTACTTGGTTAGAGTTTTCTGTTCACGAATATGGGCATGCACTCTTTCAAACTTATTTGAAAAAAAATACAAAACCCGAAATTCACGAAAACCCAAACGCCGGGAGCGAGTAAAACCCTATAAAATAGTTGAGTCAGCTAATTATCTGCAACGAAAGTTAAGTGCATTCTACGTATGATTGTTTTATGTTGCCTCAGATTGTCAATGCATCCTTTTGTCCACATAATTATTCATTATGAATTTCACGAGTCACTTTTTAAAGGAATTAAGGCTTAGAATGCAGTTGTTCAAGAATTGTACATCTTACTGGTTGTTGTGAGTGGGGCATAACTTCTTTTCTTTAAGTATTAGGGTTTTCCTGATTCGACCAACCAAAATACTATTAAATTCACATGTCTTAAGCTTATGCTTTTCCTGGTCTGCCGTTAATAGTTTGTGATTGGAAGCGATGAAAAAAGGAAACGTGAAGTTGGTGAGAGGTAACTTCTTGCGAAAAAATGAGGATGATTTTGAAGCTCAAGATTTGGATTCAAAGGAGGAGAATGAGGAGACTTCTTTAGAAGAAGAGGAGAATGATAGTTCAGAAGAAGAGGAAGATGGTGTTTCAGAAGAAGAGGTGACCTTTTTGATTGTATCCACTTTTACTTTTAGACTTAGACTGATCTGCAAATTTTCTTTAGTTCTTTAGAATTGTTCCTTTTGGAAGCTATGCGTGTTGTTTTATTTGTTGTTCTTGTCTTTGTAAGGAGTTACAAGACCATCTAATAGATATTCCATTTGAAGAGCTTCAAAGAGTACGTTCTGATGGTCGAGAATCAACCCATGGTAAATTCAAGAAAGAGACTAAACCCTCAAGAGCTAATAAAAATAGGTTTGGTGCTCTTATCTCGCGCTGAAATTTCAATATCTTCCTTGACAACTTAATCTTGCGGCCTAACAGTTTGTATTTTACTCATGCAGGCCAATGGAGATGAGCAGTAAGAAACCTGTTGGAAGGCTTAGGGAAGTTGTTCAAGCTCCGAAAAAAGTGAGTTTCTTTAAATTGTTACGAATTATGATATTGTTGGTGATGAATTGTTTCTTGTTTGTTATGTTTTCTTTTTTGCTATTTACCTATTTGTCTCATTAGGGCGGATTGTCTAATATAGTAATGAGTTGAACAAGTTATGAAAATCACAATTGATAGGCCCATTTGTGTTAGAAAGTATTTGAAAATGCAAAAAGAAACTTTGTATTAGGGATTTTAAACCATTAGAATGGAGGTTTTGTTCTCCTTTTTGTCCTGTTGATTGAATACTAGGTAAATCTGATTCAGGGACGGATCTTGTTATGTAGGCATCTTTTTGCACTATGCAGTGTTCTCCAAACTGAAAAGAAGCTACAGCTTGTTTTGCCTACCAGAGGTGTCTCTTTGTTGTGGCCATGCAAGCTCCTTTACTTCCATTGCTGCTCTTCGTGTTCTTCATCTATACCTCAACTAAGATTTTAAATGTGATTCCTTGTGTATTTCAATTTTTGCTCAAGAAATGATTGTGTAGGGTTGAATCAGTCCAGATTTGGTGCATCATTATTTCCAACACTTGTTATGGTCTTACCACCTATGTTCTACATGTGCTTTGAGGACGAAGTCTTGACGTGTTACAACGATACAGTTCATGTTTTCCGCCAAATTTGTTATGACTAGAGACCTTGTAATGATATGTGTCATGGCCCCTCCTAAGTAGCAGTGTTAAATAGCCTCAATTGACAGAAAATTGTCTTATTCATAAGACATCACAATTTTCTAATACCTAGAAGGCAGTGATCAGGTTAAAGGGCAGTAATACAGCGATAATTAATATGCAAACAAACAGCGCTCATGTTATAAACATCAATGAGTGAATCCAGCGATTAAAATGTTCAAAGATCTTTAAGCAGAAATGGATGAGGCAGCAATGAAATTGCATCCATATTACTTGTTCTTATATTTGTGAAATTGAAATATTAAATGATGTTATTGTTTTTAAACTAAGTTGCCAATTTGGGTGCAGATGCGGATGCGTGAAATTTTTTTTTTGGGGATGCGGATGCGTTTATATATATATATATAAATAATTATATATGTTTATATATGCAAAGATATGCAAGAAAGAATATATATATATATATTAATAATTATATATGTTTATATATGCAAAGATATGCAAGAAATATACAAAAATAAATCATTTGAATAACCAGTCATTGAAATATTAAAACAATAATAACTATTAAAAAATAAAAAAAAGAAATAAACATAAATAAAATTACAAATATTTTTTAGAAGACAATATAAAAAGAGGAAACTAATGAAATTAAATACAATAGATCATTGGAAAAGATATCTTTTGTTACAAGAAAATACAAAGCAATTATGAAAAACAATAGTCCCCCTTTGATCATAGCAAACCCACCCAACTCTTAAAAGAAAATAGGTTCAAACAATTCGATAAGGGCATGGCAAAGACCACACAACAATGAACACAATATGATTATAAATGACCAACATCAACTCACATTCTTGTGCTCTACTTGTTTTTGGGTAAGTATTTATGCAAAAAATAAGGATTCTTAAAAGTTTAAATGTTTGACTTGGATGCAACACAATCAACTACGTCACCAGCACCTTCTAGTTTGGCATAATTTTGTGTACAAGCAACCACTATATTCAATCCATATTCATGTTCTATCATACCCATATCCATATAGAATACGTATGCAAACACAACGCAGTGACTTATTCAGTAATTTTTTCCCAGAATTTAAAAGACTTACAGTTTCTTTTTGATATAATGATTTCATTATCAACATGTTTAATTGCAATTACGATAACCAGTCATCGATGTGCCCGGATGCTCTCTGGATGCTTGGGATGCACTTCCTGCCGGCATCCACAGGGCATCCGCGAGGAATCAACATCCGCACGCATCCGCTATGCCTGGGATGCGCTTCCGGCTGACATCCACAGGGCATCCTTGCGGAATCAGCATCCGCACGCATCCGCTCCCGCATCTGGCATAAACCCAGGCGCATCGGTATCTTAGTTTTTAAAGGATGACTCATTGGAGTGGAATCACCTTGTTTCAAGAGAGTCCAAATAAATTAAGGATATTAAACAATAAAGTGATTAAATGTTAAGAAGGCCAACACATGATTAGTAATTATGAGGTGCCTCTCTTGGGGGAGAAGTCAGCACACTTGAGAAGTAATCCCTATTTATGAAATGTCGCCTCCTTTCAGGGAAAGGTATGACTGAGTATTAAAAAGGGTACGTGAGATAGAGTTAAAGGAAGGAAATTCAATGAATTACTCTATGATATAACAGCAGATATAAATCCTAAAAGCAGTGAGCAATGAGCGGTAACAATAATATATTAAAGCAGCAATCATCCTAAATAGGAGACAGTGATTTAAATGAAGCAACAATTAGTTACTACACAACAATAGTATATAGGCATTGAACCATACAAGGCTAAAGCAAATCAATCCAGTCAGCATCAAAGGAGAAGAAGCACGACCCAGTTAGACAAGAGCAACCTTACATGTAATCTGCACGCATCTGAAAACAGTTAGATCAAATCATCAGCAATCCTATATAGCGATCTGGTATCCTAATTATCTTTCTGGTGTGCAGCATGATAATGTTTCTATACATAATTATCACATATGCAAAAATATGTATACAACATGATAATATTTTTACATAACCTCTCATATATTAGATATAGGCAATAATATAATATATCTATTCTATTGCTGCAATCAATCATGACAAGGCTAGTATGGGAGTGCAAGAGGGAGAGCAGAGATAGAATCTCCCAAGTAGACCACCCCATGCTGGATGTCCAAAGTGCCTGCCACTTGGGGCCAAGGGGTGCAAAGTCATGCCCTTGGGCTTAGATGAGGGATGTTCCGAGCGTCCTATTGTGTTGCCTCATTAAACCCTCCAATATAATTATTTACTATATTTAAGTATGTTGCCTATTTATTAAGCTCAATATATTCTAATGTTATTACAAATGACCACCAGTGCAACTGATTATATATATGCAATTATTTGTTATTTAACCCTAACCCCAATAAAATAAATTGGTCTTATGAATTATATTTCCAATAATATCTTACATGATTGTAGGACCTAAACTAGGATTTATCTTGCTTAAATCATTTTAATTGGTAAAATTCTAACTCTACTTATGCTACATTTTTTTTTATGAAGCTTGTGATTTTAAGGCAAGATTTTGGGCAATCTCAAACAGGGGACACCACAATTGGCACCATAGCCTTGATCTTGCCAGCCTGCAGGTCAAAGGGGCATGTCATCACATCACAACAAATACTGAAAAATATTTCAATTTCTCAAACATTATACACTCCTTCCCCGTCCCCAAGTTCCCGGGACATCCCTGTCTCAGAAACATGGGGCTCCAGGGGGACGGGGGAACACATCTCCATATTTCAATGATGAAAACCCAGTAACCTAGATAGGGAAGTGTATAATCAACTACTCTCATTAAATGCATTCAATAATGCAACAATGCATCAAATAAACACAAAAACCGTAGTATAATCCATCCTAAGTAAGCTTAACTTATAGTTTAGTAAATGCACGATAATACATGCTAAGTGCACACATACACTAACCAAAATACCTTTTTTTTTGGGGGGGGGAATACTAAACATTACCCATATCAAGAAAATTTTTACCTTATGAAGTTTTAGAGAATCCTTGTCTCAGAAACATGGGGCTCCAGGGGGACGGGGGAACACATCTCCATATTTCAATGATGAAAACCCAGTAACCTAGATAGGGAGGTGTATAATCAACTACTCTCATTAAATGCATTCAATAATGGTGTAGTAAATGCACGATAATACATGCTAAGTGCACAAGTGCACACATACACTAACCAAAATACCTTTTTTTTGGGGGAGGGGGGCAATACTAAACATTACCCATGTCAAGAAAAATGTTACCTTATGAAGTTTTAGAGAACACCTTTTGATTTAGGAGCATCCCATGGTTGAGCAATCTTGTCTCACCTAAAAAAAGTTTCCCTTCTTTTATGTGTTTATGTCATGTGATTGGGGGTTTCGCTCTGCAGTTTTGTGTGTCTGTGTCAGGTAGACTGCAAAATTAATGACATTAACATGAAGACTAGTAGTTGAGACATTGGTGTTGACACAACAATCAAGGCAAATTCTTGTATTTTGGAACTTGAATATCAAATCCCATGAACTGCATAGGATCTAGTTGACATATGTCAGTGTTGTGTATTACACCAAAGGACATGTAGGCAAATCTTATTAAGGTCAATTAGGACCCTGTTGACATCTTGGAGTGGATATATGGATAAGTAGTTTTGATTGTTAACAAGTTGATATTAGAAAATGCTTTTCGTCGGAATGTTAGAATATATAGATTATTAGTGGTGTACTTGAAATAGTAATAGAACTAATAGACACAAGGAATTTGAAGCATCAGATCTTTGAGTTTAGTTATAGATAAGAGGCACAAAGGAGACCATTTAGTTCTTGCACTTGTAGGAAGATCAAATCTCGTTACATTATTTAAAAAAATGGATTGATTAGTTTTTGAAGAGGTTGTAGTCTTGGTGGAATTCATTGCTAAATAGAGGATACTAAACATAGTTGGGCTTAATAAACAGAGTAGTCTTTGCTAGTAGGCCAAAGATTTGTAGTTGGGGTCGCATAGATTAGTCGGGTTCTATATGTTTTGGATTGGTATGAGGGGTATTGAATTCTTTTGCACATGGAAGATTGATTTTCCAAATTCTTCATTATTCTTCCATACTTTGTGCTTTTGTTGTGTAACTTTGTGCAATTGTGCATTGATTGTTCATTTGACTTGGTTGTAATTTGCATCAAGTGGTATTAGAGAAGGAGTCAAGTCACCTGAACGAGAGTTGTGTAAGATCCATAATGAAGTACCTTTGTGTGTTTGTTGCATTGCAAGTGGACTGGAGTATCTATAATTGATAGAGCAAGAGAGGAGCAAGAAACTAAAGAATGGGAGGACCATGCTTGGTGAATCTTGCTAATTTGTTGAGATATCTTTAGGCAAGGCTTGATATCATGAAGATTCTATAGAGAAGAGGGCAATTGTAACGAAGGACATAAGTGAGGACAAGAGAGAAGATGCTGCCACATAAGAGGCCATGGAGATTGACTTTGATGACAAGTCATTATAAAAGATAGGTTTCCCAAAGCCATAATGAGAGCCTAAAACAAATTGAGGTTTGATCTATCAACCTATTTAGAATTGAATTAAGAAGAATTGAAATATTTGATGGCAGATTTGTACGTTGAGTTTGAAGTAGTTGAGGATATGTAGAGAGTCAATAATGGGAGCACAAATTTGAATGGGCATGTTGTATTGGGGTGGAATTTTATGCAAAGTGTGTAAGGGATGAAAGAGAAGTATCTTTGATCAAGAAGCTCAAGGGAAAGTTTATCCTACAAAACTACGCAATGGACTTATTCAAGAATCTCCATAATTCGTGTAAGAAGGGAGACATGTATGGAAGAGTTTATGGAAAATTGTATAGATTCAACCTCTGGTATGGTCACATAGGTGATGATGTAGAGAAAATCTTCAGGTATGTCAATTGGTTGCATGTCTCAATTAAAGATGAGATTTGTTAGTTGTGAGTGCAATTTGTCAAGGAAGCCCAGTACCTCGTGCTAAGTGTAGATAAGTTATCTTGTAGGCTATGTTATTAGGGTCTCCCAATTTGGGTCCTCTACAAGCATTGAAATGCTTTAGGAGCAAGAGCAGCAACATGAGCACCTCAGGATCCTTGTGGGTATGTGGTTTGTGTATCCATAGGGAATCGAGGGCTGCTGGGGCACTCCTGTAGCTGCCAATTCATTGCAGGCATCATTTTTTAGGAAGAAATCACGTTTTTTTTTCAAAAACACAATGAAAAACCCTAGAAGCATTCTTTACCTAAATTTCACCCTTCTTGTTTCAAACACAACCTCACGTCTCTCAAACACACCCTTGGTAAGTCATTTTTTCATTTTGAAATGTAGCTGGTATTTTTTGAAAGAGATTGGTCACAAAATGCCAAAAAGGTGAAGATAACTTGCAAAAAGGAGATCTAGTCACATTTCAAGTTTAATATGACATTTAAAAGTTTTTGATGACATATTTCAAGTTTAACAAAAGAAATGAATTCTGCTTGTGTCTCCATTTTGCATCTACATTCCACTCCAAAATATGAGGCCATCTTTGTTTTGACTCTTTGAATGCAGCTGTTATTCTAGATGTCTATTTATTTCTCTTCCATAAAAATTAATCTGCAAAAGAATCCCATCAAACCATTCTCGGGATTCTTTTAACTTCAGTTCTTTCAGTCTCACCGAACTTCCTTTTTTAGATAGAGGATAAACATGAGTTGTAAGTTAAACCAGCACAAAAGCCGACTCCAGGGAGTTCAAAAGTACAGATTTATTCTATAAAACACGTGACAACTGCCTTCAAACCAAACTCCTTGACAACACTCTCTTTATGAGAATTTCTTCAAAAGTTCCTTCTTTTATATTTTGTATCCTGCTTTCAGGAATGAAATCTACAACCCAATCAAAATAGGGATCACTTTCATTTGTTCTTAGAACATCAAAACAACAAAATAGATTCAGGTAAAGAATTTTTGTTCTCTTTTTTTTTTCATTTCCATCTATTATAAATCAAGGAAATTTTAAAAAACAAGGGGAAATGTTGGCAATTTTTTTTCCATTTCCCTTTTTTCATTTCCATCTATTATAAATCAAGGAAATTTTAAAAAACAAGGGGAAATGTTGGCAATTTTTTTTCCATTTCCCTTAACTTTTTTCCTTGCATTTTTTAATCTTGTTGTTGAATACTATTTTTATCAAACAATTCATTATCAATTTTTTGTTGATTTTCTATAAAATCCTATTTATTTTTTTATTTTTTTCATGTTATAACAGCAATGTCAACTTCAAATAGAAAGGCAGCCCCAAAATCAGGAGGAAAAAAAGATGAAGCATGGAAGTATGGAATAAAGGGAAATAAAAAGGTAGAGGCGACTTGCACAGAATGTGGCAAATGGATGACAGGTGGAGTGAATAGATTAAAATACCACCTTGCCAAAATACTTGGACAAAATGTGGAAGGTTGCCCCAACACAAGTCCAAAGATTATTAGACACATGAAGGCCCTTCTTGCTGAATATGAATTGCAAAAAAAAGAAAGGGAAAAAACAAAAGAAGCCATGATAGCTGCAATGAATCCGAATTTGTCCGCTTCGGCTTCCCTTGGTTGCAATCACAAAAGTGCAAGCATCTATCAACTAAATTCATCTATTGCTGACAATCAGGTTGAGGTTACTGAGGCTCAAAATCCTCATACATCAGACCCAAATATTTTTTGTTCCACACAATGTTCCAAGAGCACAACCTTCGCTTGAAGGTACGAGATGGAAAAAAGAAAAACACGAGCAAGCAATGATAGCAGTACAAATTTTTTGGTACTACAACAATTTGCCTTTCAATGCGACAAACAACCCATATTGGGAAGGTTAGGTTACCACATTTACAGTTGCAGACAAGGGGTTTAAGGCCGCAACAACTAAAGATTTCAGTGGGCCATTGCTAGAGAAAGCTGTGAAAAATACATAGGTTGTGGTTGATGATCAAAAATTTTTTTGGAGGAGAAAAGGATGCAATATCTTATTTGATGGATGGACAGATGGAAGAAATAGGACTCTCCTCAACTTCTTTGTGGCTTCTAATGGTGCAATGGTATTCCTCAAGTCTAGGTGCCTCAAATGAAATAAAAATGCTGAGACTTAGTGCAATTTGTTAGACGAGGTGATCCAGGAAGTTGGAGTTGAGAATGTTGTCCATATTATCACGGACAACGCAACTGCATATGTAGTTGCAGGTAGAATGCTTATGGAGAGGCATCCCACAATTAAATAAAGTCCTTGTGCTACACACTGTAATGTCCCCTTTTTGGGATGATATGGTTTATGACTGGATTAACCTATTATTGGCCCTTGTAGGCTAAGATTGATGGTTAGAAGGTCCCAGTTGACTGTGCAGGAGGCTTATTCCCATTCCCGAGGTCAAAAGTTTTAAGGATTGCTCTTCGTTTGGTTTAGTTGGGCACACTTTCTGGTTATAGTAAGTGACTTAGGAAATATCAGGATTACTATTTATAGCAGGGCACCTGAACAACCTATGATTGCAATGCATAGTTGGTTTGATCAGATAATGAGGGATTTACTATTTATAGTAAGTCAGTGGTTGATAGAGAGGTACTCTTACTATTTATAGTAAGACAGTTGGGTGCACAGTGGAAACAATAGTTAACTCCTAGGTTCAGACGAAATTGAGAAATAGTGATTATTTGTGGAGTTATGTTATTTTAATTATTAATAAAGTGATTATTTTATTAATAATTATTTATAAAGTGCAATTATAATGTTTTAAGTTCACTTTATAATCAATGGGGCCATGACTTCATTTAAGTGACTTAAAGTGCAATTAACGGATTATTTTTTGGAGGCCAAATATTGAAGTATTTTATAAAGTCAATGTGCACACATTTAATATTATTTTAAATGTTATTAAATGATTAAGAAGTCTCTAGAAGGGATCGACCAACTTTGAGAATGCTATAAAAGCCTTCAAGCAAATCAAATTCATAATTATTGTTGATCATTTTGACTATGCTTTTTGGGGATTTGTGACTGTGGAAGAGAAACCAAGGGTTTCAGCCATTTTATGCTTTGAAGAACGAAAACTCTTCATTGTAATTGCAATCTTGAGGTTGTGAGAGATCAGCTGAATCATTGCCATAGTGTGGGCTTCATTGGGGAGTCCAGTCTGAGCATAAGGAGCAGATTTGTGCAAGGGTTTGAAGCATATTTGAAGTCTCATCTATTGCAGACTTGTAGCTTTATTATTGCAACCATTGTTGATCAGATTTCAAGCTTTTTATCTTGCTACTATAGTAACATGTGAACAGTGAAACACTACAGTACATCAGCTAAAGGCTTTCATTGAAGTATATTAAATTCATCATCTGCTGTTAAAGTTTGAGAAGATTGAAGGAAATCATCAAGGGTTTCAGGCATTTGTTTGCAGTAGATCGAGCCCTTTTACCAGTCATATTTATCGCTGCAGCACCCAGAATTTTGATATCAGAAATTCTCTTCATATTCGGGTATGCCCCTTTGTTTTTGATTAAAAAAAGCAGCCAGAACAAGAGGGCTGACCCAACATAGAAAACCAAGCCAGCACGAGAAGTGCCAGACTACCAGCACAAAACCATCAGCAGCAGGGTATGCCCCTTTGTTGTAATAGGCAGATTAATGTTGTTTATTGAGAATAAAGGAAAGTCCATTGTTTATTTGTTACTTGCAGCTATAGTATTCTCAAAGTCTTTGGTTATTTCTTTCTTACTTTTGTTATTCCTTAGCTTTCTTTATACCTGGCATCAAATTGTGAAAACTCAAAGAAAATTCATATAACTATCAAATTTCAAGACAAACATATCATTTGCATAGCAAATCAGTGGGTTGGTGAAGTTAGAACTTGTTGGGGTTATTACAGTGCTATCAAAGCGGTTTCTTGCCATCCTGTTGGGGTTGGAAAATTGAAATTCATAGAATTCACACAATTGATATTTGAGTAACTAGCACTCTTGCTTGTTTCAGTCATGGGAAAAACTAGAGAAGAAATTGTATTGGAAGCTGATATAATTTTTAAAGAATACCAGATCATGGCAAATACGTTTAAAAAATTAGATGGTTTTGATGCTTTCTTGGATTACTTGCTTGGCTTCAATTCGGAAGTGACTGATACAGTGAAATATATTCGAGGGAAGTGTGGGGTAAAAATAGTACAAGGTATATTTGACACTCCTTCAGGGAAACCTATTGAATCAGTTTGCCGTAATAAACAACTTAGGGGTGAAGTCTGGAAGGAGTTCTTTGTATACACAAAGAGGTTTGAGGATGACAACAAAATTCAGTTTTTTCGTTACAACAATTTAAACTCTTTGCATTATCATGAGGTAGTAGCCATTTCACTTAAGGAACGTGCTTCTAGTTTGTTGCCACATGAAGGTACTCAAGATTTGGGTACTAAAAAAGAGATTGGTGATGTAGATTCATGTCATGAGTATGATTTTGCAAATTAGACCTTGGAAAATAAATCAAAAAATTCATTGGTTGGCAATGAGTCCCAGGACCAGGTTTTGGGTTTTGGATGGACGTGTAGTTGCCGTGGAAGAGGAAGTGTGCAAAGATATTGTCAAATCAACAGTTTCTACAGTGTCTTTTGAGCCATCCTATGAGGTACATAGCAGCGGTACCTTAGTTGTTGATTTGTGTGCTGATGATTGCACACATTATGTTGCTTATCATGAGGCGAGTGATGTGGATATAGCCTCATATCATAGTGTAGACTTTGATTTAGAGAGCTTGCATGGGAGTTATAAGTTTCAGAGTCCTCATCATTGGGTTGGGCAACTTAAGGTTAATGACAACATGTTTTGCCACAACCATAGAGCATTTTGACGTTGCTTGTCAGATGCTGGCTACCTTTGGTTGGAGTATTCCCATGACGGATGAACACAATGATAGTGGCCTTTCTCTGGAAGAGTTCCATGCACTTTGTGAAGCCATTGGAATAATGAAACGTAACTATTTACAGTTATTGGTTGATAGAGACTATCGTCTCGAGGAGGATTGCACTTGCTATGAATCCTTGAAGGGAAAGGAGGAGGAGGTAGATGAACTCACCCATGAGCTTGAGGTGACTATGAATGATGGTGATGATTCCGATGAAATGGAGGATGATGAAGATGAGGACTTTGATGTTGAAAAAGAAGAATTAACTCCTCATTTCAATACCTCTACTCCTACTAGTTCAAGGCCTGAAAAATTGAGTTATATTAGGAGAGGAAAAAGGAAGATGTAGTCTTTAGTTAGCTGTTTTTCACATTTGGACATCATTATATGTAATTTTGTAAACATTTATAAACTTATGCTGTTGATAAACATTTTAAAGTTTGAAACTATAATGAAATTTCAAATATTGAGTGTTTGGGATTCATATTACATGTGTAATGTTTCAATTATGGCTCTTATGTTCTCTAAATGCATTTTTTTTTTGTAAAACTACATTTTTTTTCTTTTTTCGAGTCCTTTCCCAAGTCTTTTCCAAGTTCGAGTTTGAGTTCAATTTTTTGGTCTATTGAGTTTGAGGCGAGTCTGAGTTTTCCAACTATGATATATATATATATTGTTTACTTCTGATCTCATTCTTATGATCAGTCTTAAATATATTTATCCTCTCTTCTTCTCCCATGCCCATTGAACGTAATGGGAATGACTTTATATACCATAGTGGGCCAACTTCCCACCTTCCTACTCTTTGTAATTTTATTAAACACTGGTCGTAAGTTATAGTAATAGGAAAATACAGAGCATATTCACATACTCAAGCTATTAGTGAACATACGTCTATATTGAGTAAACCATTTATGGAACTATGGGTTTAAACTTTAAGCCTAACCTGTGACCTCCGCTTCCTTTGACGAGTCATTAATGAATTGAGTATTCTCCTTCCTGTTGTCTTCACAATCTTTGTTATCCTTTTATAGATCAATGATGAATATCTTGCAACTTGCCTTTGTGTGTTGGAGGTACTGAGTGTTACCTTGGTGCAATGTATATGTGTGACGCAACTTTCTTCAGATTGGCTGTTCCTTTGCTATGATGCTATGCCTGTTGTTAATATCAATGTTTGAATGCAAACTTCATCTCATCGCAGAAGATCACAAGGATGATTTACGCTTATCGCTTGAAGGGTATTTAATGAACTCCTCTATGTATATGTTCTGGTCTAGTGTATAGCTCTACCTCTGGGGGATTTGAAATACATAATTTTTGTAGATGGTTTGAGCTAGTATATTAAGACTAGAACAAATCGCTCTCATGTATTCACAATTGTGATTGACTCAAACAATGCCTTTGATCATTCCTTGAGAATGCTTATCGTGTATCTGTCCCTGCAGGTGAGATGGCTATATTGGAACCACTCACAATGATATATTTGGTAATCTTTGTATCATCCGTAGACTATATAGATGTAATACATGTGACCTCGAACTTGCAATTAATATTAATCTTACCAAACATAAGACTATTGCCGGATAGATATTTTTGTTGGAATATTTAATGTCCCTAACTTGATAACACAATTTTATCCATCGGTGCTTTGAAGTATCTTGCACTTTGCTCACAATGACCATTATAAAGTAATAAACTAATATTACTTTGATATACTTGGGCACCAAGGGTTAGATTGTATTTGCAAGTAGGCTAAAGATTTTTGGTTGGAGTAGCATAGATTAGTTGGGTTCCATATGTTTCGCAGTGGCTGGAAAGGCATGTAATTCTTCTGCACATAATAGGGATTGTGTTTTACATGTTCTTTATAATTCTTCCTTTCTTTCATTTGACCCGTTTGTAGTTTGTATTTACATTTATTATATTTTTAGCAAATCAATGTGAATCATTGCTTTATAAGAAGTAACAAGATTTACCACTGCTTGCGGAGTTGACTCATGTTGACTGTGTGGAGGTTGACTAGACAAAAGATGTTTAAAGCTGTATCACTTTGATCACACATTTAAGGACTAGGAAAATTTTAATATGGCAATTAATACATAAAATAGGCATGTTTTTATTAATTTTTTATTTAACATACCACATCTTGAGGAGTCATTATTGGCTTTATTCTGAGTTTAATTTGCCTTGCCATTGTTGAATTTCAGTGATATAAATCTGTCTTCACATGGCAATAACACAATCCATAAGGATTTACAGTCATGCCACGTTGAGTGTGTTCAACAAATCCAAAAGGGTTTAATGAGAGTCACAAGGAGACAAAAATACGTAGCTTATCATGCAATTGTATGTATACAAGATAAATGCCATTCTTTAGGACTTCAACATGGAGATTCTTACTGGCATACGTAATGATGAGCTTTAATCTCAAAAGTTAGTTGTGCAAGATAAGATCAAGGATCAGGTCATATGAAAGTTGTCTTAAGTCTACCTTGTTCTTGGTAGAACACATTACCTTCCAAAGGATTACAAGCAATTCTTTCCTGTTACATTATTTTCATATTTGTAATGCCAAGCTGCAATCCTTAGTTTTCTGTTGTTTACATATTTTTTTTTACACTTTGATTTTTGTAAAATTGTAGGAAACCCTATAGACAACAAAATTTGTGCACTTATTATTCAACACCTTTTCAGGAATTTAGTAAGCTTCCAAGTTGTCCTGCTTGTTTTGATTTATGTATGTTATTTAATTACAGGCAGTAATTCCTATTTCCAAATTCTTGTAACGGCAACATAAATTGGTAACAAGATCAATGGTCATAACATTAATAAAGCATGCTGCTATTATAGAATATTGGAAGATGAATATTTCTATATTTTTCAATTTTGAATATTTATTTTGTGTAATGGATTAGATTGTCCTCTATAAGTGCAAATTAATAATTAGTAGATTTTAGGTAATGCGAGTAAAATGTCTTTATCAAATTTCAATTTAATGCTGTTTTTGCTAACTTGAATTTAGTGTTTAATTTATTTGCCATTGTTAATAAATGACAAAGTCTATTGTCTTACTTGTTATTTAGTTTTCATATTTTATTTTCCGAGGAACAATACAAATTTAAATAATCTCTTTAGGAATAACTACTTTTATTCTATAATGGGTTATTGTTGTTTGTAAGTTTTTTGAGTGTTGGGTTCCGTGGATAGTTTTGGTCCTCTTGTTTAAATCTTACTTTTTCTTTTGTTTAATTTAGCTTAATTGAGCTATTTGTTGGCATAATCTATCTTCTATTTTTTATGATTTATTAGGAAAAGTAAGAAACAATTCTTTATGTTTGGCCAATGCTATTGGCATTTATAAATCATACTAAGAGATTATACCATGTTATAACATTCTGACTTATGAATTGCTTTACAATATGTTGTATAGGTAGTTCGAGATCCAAGATTTGAATCTTTGTGCGGTGATTTTGATGAAAACAGGTAATTTGTACTTATAACAATGCTAAGCTAAACAAAATTATCAAGACAGGTAATTTGTACTTATAACAATGCTAAGCTAAACAAAATTATCAAGATATTGTAATAATGCATTATAACATAGAACCTTGCAAATTAGCATGATTGTTGTAATGTCCCCTTTTTGTTATTAATGAGACACTTCGTGACTTTATACGATTCCTTCTAGAAAATGATTATTTTATTGATCAAATCACGCAATAAGTAATGCAATGGAATCAATTATACAAATGCAGATACAATGATGATCACAATGAGATATTTATTACTGGTAATTCCAAATGCATACAAAAAATGTGCTTAATTCCAAATGCATACGCTGAATCTTTATATGCTTCAAGAATGCAGTTTACAATATGAAGGCTGTGTCTGATGTAACAATATAGATTATGCACAATAACCTGAATGGCTGTCTCTGATCTTCGTATGTGATTCACGCTGCAATACAGGTTGGTGTAATGATATCGACAGAGATATATGCCGTCTCTGATATTCTAGAATTATCTATGCAATACTTCTCTGTTATATGAGTCGTCTCTGATATATCAATAATGGTTTATGCCCTTCAAATAGATGCCGTCTCTGATATATAAGTGAAATGCCTGCACCAACGGTTGCTATCGCAACCTTCTATGCTTTGAGTCGAGCGCTTTCCACAAGGGAGTATACAAGTTATCAAATCTCAAATCTTATCCTCCTTGAGTGATTGATCCCCACCTCTTTATGCATCTTGAATTACCAAATGGTTGCATCCATTAGAAATCAAAAGTCATGTTTGTTCATTACTTTATATATATCCGCCAAAGATTGCATCTCTTCATAAGAGTAACCAATATGCATATGTTGTTAATTGATGATAGTCACCGGTCTTCTAATCATATCTATTTGTTAATCTCACCTTTCTATATCATATCTATGATAACTCTCCATAATTAATTATAGTATGGTAAACACTGTTTCACCATCCTTCATAGCGACATATAATAGATGATTGCCGACATACCCTTCCACAATAGTTGTCATTGGTCTTCACCTTATAATCTCCATATGGACAAAAGGTGCGGCTTAGTCATTGCTTACGTGTAATTCCATATACAGTTACTTATGTGAGACCAAGTCAAATACACAGTGATTGGAGTATAGCTTGTGAATCGTACGGTTGCCAGTTATTACACAACTAGGGATGCCGTCGACTATCTACCATTCCACTCGTTATTTATTAACTTCCTCCTTCAAGATGCTAACGATAGGATTGCAAATTCATTCCGGAACATACTCTGATGTATCCTTGTCGACCGGTTCATGCTTTCGCAGATAGGCCAATTTGTAATCGGTATCATTAATGCCCGTATAAACCACCGCTCACTGCAAATGTTAATGAATGATAGTATTGGTTTGCTTAATACAATTTGTATCCTTCGATGGTGCTGATTTAATAAGTTTCAATCTTTAATTAAAACTTAATATCAGGGACATTAAAATTGTGGTAGGCACTTAAAATATAGTAGGATGAAAGGAACTAATCTTAGATTAATTCTAAATGTTTTTAGATTTTAAGAGTTTTGTAATGATAAGCTAAACAAAAATGTCAAGCTATTATAAGAATGCATAATAATATAGAACCTTGCATTTTAGCCTGATTGTGTTGGGCAATTAAAATACAATAAGATGAAAGAAACTAATCTTAGATTTAGATTCTAAACGTTTTAGGTTTTAATAGTCTAACATAAGTGTTGCTATATAGAAAAATTGTGATTACTCTTAAAGAAATTGATAATGGATATTGTGGCAAAATAATGAATGTGTTATTAAACAAAGATCAAGAATGATATATATATACAAGTGTACAAGAGAATGTTTCTATAACGAACAGAGCGAGAGAAATAGAAACATTCTGAAGAGAAAAATAGAAACAAAAGGAAGTTTCCATATTGAATAGAGAGAGCATATGGAAACATGGAAGAAGAGTGACCATTAGAATAGGAACAAATCTACGGAAGCGAGAGAAACATAAATAGAGAGATATTTTACTCTAATACCCTCCTTTAATGGTCAATCTAACTTCAAAACAAAAGTCTGCAAGTGAATCCTCAAAAGGCGCTAGGAGAAGTAAAAAAACCTTGCGAAAATCGCAGTAAAAAACCTTCGTTGCACACGGAAGAACTGAGACTCAGTAGTCACAATTTTTGTGGTAAAAAACCGGAAAAACCAGACACGATTTTTGAGGTGGAAAATCGATCAATACCAGTCACGATTTTTGACAGAAATTGAAGGGTCAAAACCCTAGTCGGAAGTGCAAAAACCCTAGGCGGCCATTAATGGGCCGAATACTGTGTGCACGAAAAAAATGAGCCGCTGGAAGATCCCTAGGGAAGCAGATAAATTTAAAAAAATTAACAATCTTGAATAATTTCAAACAAGAAATCATATTAATTTTTCTAAAATTAATAATGAACACAAGCTAGGAAAAAGAACTGAAACTATTTCAAAAATTTCCACTCAATAGAGGATTACAAAATTTTCGAAAAAGTTAACCTAAAGCTCTGATACCATATTAATTTTTCTAAAAGCTAACCTATAGCTCTGAGACTTGTCCGACCACAGTCCTCCCACTAGATTGAATCTGAACGTTGCCCTTGTCGACAATTGTATACTCTTCACCTCCTCCAAATATAACCGAATCAGTAAAGGGAGAAAATTCTGTAAACCAATCACGCCTGTGAGTGAAATGTCGAAAAGCATCAGAATTAATATACCAAGCAGAAGATTTGACATGGTCTGCAGGTCTTTTAGCCATGAAAGCGTAAAATCAGACTCTTTCTGCTCTGTGTGCTCAACAACATTGGCTTTAGGATGAGATCCTCCCTGCTTCCGCTAGTCGGAAGTCAATCGATGACGACAATCCTTTAGCATATGCCATATTTATGACAATAGTTACATTGAACCTTCTTCTTCTTTGGACCATCTTGAGCCTGACTGGGGCCCTTTTGCTGAAATGACTGAGATGGCTGAGTTTTGCCTTTATCCTTGTGAAAAGATTTAGCTGCAAAGGCCAGCTCTGAGGATGACGAGGTGGCACTGCTACCAAACTGTTGTTTCCAACGATCCTGCTGCAGAAGTTTGGTGCACAACTTTGGGAATTTTAGATCAACATTAGTGGAAGTAATGTTGAGAGTCTCTATGATGTGCTCATAAGATTTAGGTAGACTTTTCAGAGTAATGACTTCCATATCTTCTTCCTCCATCTTCCGACCAATAGCTTCAAGCTGATCGCGGATGTCCTTAATCTTCGTGAGATGCTGTTGTAAGGACATGCGTTTGTCCATCATAATGGAGAACAACTGGTTCTTCAGAAAAAATGCACGATTCTTGTCGGATGTCTCATGCAACTCCTTCAAATGCTGCTAGATGTCTGATGCAGACTTGCTAGAAGGAATCTGAGGCAACTGATCACCTGTGACAGAGAGCTTGAGAAGCATAACAACTTTTCAATTCCGATCATCAAACTTGTCATGATCTGCTTGGACTGTGGTTGGACGAGTATTTGTGCCCAAAACAAGTGTTTCCAGGCGGCGGTATTTGAAGATGGTCAACATGCGCTGCTTCCAGGTATGGGTAATAAAAAGAGGCACTATGTCAATTGGGACTGGTGCTGCAGGCCTAGAAATATGGGTGGACTGGGCCTTAGAAAACTTAAATCGCATGGGATTGCTTTAGCATCCAAAGGGATATTCAAAGCCATACAAGGCAATCAACCTTGGAAAGTACTTGTAAGAAATACTATTTATAGATCTGCCATCAAGAAGGGCAAGCAATGGAAGGATATTCCTCTATGTGATGTTGTTTTTGGAGAGTTTGATTTGCAATTTTTTGGTTCTAATGTGTTTGCCTCACTTTGGAGAGCATGGTATTTGGTTAGGAATCTGCTCTGTTCCAAGAGTGCTTTTGGTCGATCTCCCACTTATGCTGTTACTGATAGATCCATCTGGTGGGGAATCTACCTTAATAATAAGCCGCTAGCCTTAACACAATGCTGTTCAGCCAAGTTATGGAATGCTAAGGGTATCTCACTTATCAGAGACATTTTGATTGACAACCGATTGGGGACATGGGAAGAGATCAGTGAAAAATACAGTATACCTCCTCAGAAAAAAACATATACATTGAATTCTAAAGCTACTGTTAGCTTCTTTCCTGGTAAGATGTATGGCAACAATCACTTCCTTATGAAGTTGAAATGGTTTGATGGCACATTGTTTTATAATGTATCAACTAAGCAGATATATAACATGTTAAAAGATGATTCTGATATCTTTAGATGGATAAATCAAAGTTGGGGCCTTGGCTGGCCAGACTTTAGATGGCATTTTATTTTTGATTTGTTTTGGCACTCCCCTCTTGAACCAAAGAAAACATGTTTCCGCTGGCTCTTATTGCTGAAGAAGTTAGCTGTTGGCTCTGTCCTTTCTTCTGTTGGCATTGATCCCCTGAAATGGGTTGTTTGTGATTGCCCTGAAACCTTTGAGCATCGTTTTTTTTGAATGCAAATTTGTAAGTAAAATTTGGTCTCTTTTCTTTGTTCAACCTGTTGTGTGGAATAGTAGACCTGGTCCGTCTTGGCATGAGATCCTTGCTGGTTTTTTTAAGCCTTTTGATCTTAAATTGAATAAATTCTGGTTTGTTTTATCTGCTGAAGTCTTGTGGTATCTATGGAAGAGGAGGAACATTGAGGTCTTTCAAAACAGAAAGAGGGATCTTACCAGTTTAACTATAAACTCACACATTTCTCTATTATGTCTCAGGTCTTTGCTGTATTGGAGATTCCAAAAGACAGGTTCTTGATCCTTGTTCGTGAAGGTTCCATGATCATTTACAAGGAAGATATCCAGTCAGCGCACTACTTTGATACATGTACTGATATACTGAACCAAGAGGAATTAGAGAATCTGAAACAGTTCACCAAAGACAGGAATATTTATATTGACAAAGAAAATGCACAGATAAAGGAAAGGGGGGAGAACAGTGGTCCGAGTTGGGAGGATGTAGCAAACATACCGCCTGCAGTTGAGCCTCCTATTGGTACCTTTGAATGTGACCAGGCAGATTGTAGCAACAATATAGTCGGGCAATGGATCAATGACTGTTACAGCTTGTTTAATTGTTGAGTCACAGTTTAGACTTGCTATGTATATATTTCGATGAACACAACGTATTTTGTGAAGTGTACGTAAGGCAACATGGTATATAGAGTCATAGGATAATGACTTAGTTAGGGCACAAATACTGTTATAGTTATAGATTTTGGTTGATGGTAAAGCTCTGATACAGTCTGAACAAATGTTGTATTCAGCTTCTTAAACTACTGTAATAGAAAAAAAATTCACACACACACATAATTTGTATACTGCCATCCCCTGCCGTTGCCTATTTTTGGCTCTTTAGGAAACATCCTGGAAATGCGTCCTCCGTCCCCGTCTCCGAAATGCCGTGGAACATAGCTTGATATATATATATATACTGCCATCCCTTGCCGTTCCCTATTTTTGGCTCTTTAGGAAACGTCCCGGAAACGCGTCCCCTGCCGTCCCCCTGTCCCCATCTTCGAAACGCCGTGGAACATAGCTTGATGGGCATCTTTTGACAACTAATAACTTGATTTTAAAGGCACTGGCATGTGGCAAAAGTTCCAACTCATAAGACTCATGCCCCTTATGGTGGACATAATTATTTAATAGCATAAATGCTAAATAACTATGGGAAAACGTAGAAAAATAATAAATAAATATTCTGAAATTACTAAGGTGAAGACACCTTAATTCACAACAATTCTTCCATCCTCTTTGTTTGCTTTTATAATGGAGCCGCTGCTTACTTGTCTCCAAATGAAAAATGGTGCTGTTATTCTTGTATCTCAATGTTTCTAACTTATCCTCATTGTAAGCATTGTTTGCTATTATATTAAGTTTTCAAGTCAACTTAGAAAATGGTCCATCTTATCATCATGATAAATTCTACTCAAATGGCTCATTAACATTTAAGATGGCATTGCAAATTTTTAATCAAATGGTCCATATGTCTAGTATAGAAAACACATTTATCATTTATTTTGGTAGTTGTTTTATACTAGATGCTCTATTATGACAAAGTGGGAGCTGCAAGGTAGTTTTAGTGGTATCAATTTGCCTTTGAGATTGTTGTCAAGTGCATTGATTTCAATGTAGAAAAGTTTGCTTACAGGACTTTTCACTCATAGGTTGTATGATATAAATGTATATGATGAATAATCATTCAAAATGATAAAAGATGATAAAATGTTTCAAAATATTGGTTGTACCAGTACTTTTGTTTTACTTCTAAAATTCAGCTTAGAGAAATTGCAATTTGGCTATTCTTCTATACATGTATCATGGTGAAATGATAATCATGTTTCATATGAGTATTTTTTGTGATTGCAGGTTCAAAAAACGTTATAGTTTTATCTTTGATGAAGAACTTCCAATGGAACGGAAGGTGGCCAAGCTTTATTCTATTACTGTCTTTCGGAGGATATACCAAATCCACAATTCTTTGTCTGAGCATTTCATTTGATATGAATAGACAGATTATGAGAAATGAGTTCTAAAAGTGTCAAATTCTTTGTTTGCAGAAACTTCAAAACATCTTGGAGAAATCAAAGGACCCTAAAGATGTTGAAGAAATGAAGAAACACATTTCTTGGATTGTAAGTTGCAATGTTGAAGTTAACTTTTCCTTGTAAAATTTCACGAGTGTACCCCAACATAAAACTTCGCCAAGTTTTGTTTGGTTACATGTGCTGCTTCTGTCCTTTGTTTCTCGAGCACTGCATCTTCCAACACAAGGATAAATATTTATAGAAACATACTTCTTGTAAAAATGATTATATAGATGGGGGTATATATAGAGGCATCCATCCGAGAAAAGTGTACTGCAGTACAAATATAAATGGTAAAAACCCACAATATAAGGTTAAAATTACAAAGATAGTTCAAAAATGGTGACCACCAGATTAAAAATCCATCACCGTAAGGCCAAGAGCAAAAAAAACAATATGAACTAGATAACTACTGCACAGGGACAAGATAGACCAAGGCAAAAATGTGCAGTACGAAAAAATCACTAACACACTCTCCAAGGCCCCACTCCAGAAGCCAAAACACCACTATAGTTCATTGTTTCCTCCATTGGCATTGCATTAGGAGAGCTCACAGGCCTAGCTATCAGGTATCATTGAATTCATAGTTAAAAATCTCGCGATTATATCTCGGATATCGCAATATATTGCGCTACACAAATTGAAATGATATTATCTTCATTAATATTGCTGACGATATTTCCAATATCGCGCATTGATTTTTACCTAAAAATATTGCGATTTTTGGCGATTTTTACCCAAAAATCTCGCGCTTATAATACTTAAGTTAAAAACAAATGATTTTTAAAAATTTGGGGATTTTTTAAAGTTGTGAAGGCGTCGGGATTAGGTTGTTTTTTTGGGATTAGGTGCAGTCTATATATATTTCTAGTTTTCATTGATACCGAAACTTGAACTTAATATGTATTCAGAAGTTGTAGACTTGTAGTTTCACGGAGTTTGACTTCGATATGTATTGAACTTATTTTTATTCAGATGTCGTACTTGTTTTTTGGTATATGATAATGATTCTATGTTTTCTGCTAAGTTCTAAATTCTAATTTCTATGTATTTAACTCAAAGCTTTGATTAATATATGGTGAATATCTCAAATCAGTATATATTCTACAAACTTGGTGTTTATGTGTGTGTTTTAAAGAATATTTAAAAAAAATATATATTTTCAAATGTTCGATTAAAGTTCTGATTTATTGCCGACTTTTTTGCCGAGACCGAAATTTTCAAAAAATTTGGGTCCACCGAGTTTTTGCCGAGACCGAGATTTTCAACCTTGATTGAATTGATGTGAACCTCATGGATTGTTTCTGCTCTCTGCTTAGCCAGATGCATAGATTTTCTATAGTACACCGGAATAGTATGGTCATTGGTAACTTCTTGGTGAACTTTTCTACGAGTTACCATCATGCCAAGCATCACTTCCCCCATATCTAGATGGTCGGCCTGTAGCACTTGAACCTCTCACTACAAGGTTTGCAGCTGCTCCAACACACCATCTGCATTACCAACAGCCATGAACGCTAATCAGCTCCTCACCTCAACTCATCTGCCTTCTGTAGCCATTACAGAGGGGAGCAATAACATGCTCTCAAACCGACTTGAAAGCAACAATTGTAGGAGCCAGCCCCGTTGGGAGGCATCTAGAAACTTCCATGCCAGCTTAACTATAAAGTCTTGGTGAATCATGGCATTTGAATAAGGACATTGCAAACCCAAACCCAAACCCAAACCCAAACCCATAACTCCCAACACTTGCTTGGAAAACCTCACGGTTGTGACTGATTGGCAATTATAAATCAACACGAGATGATTATCAGCAATAATATAAGATCACATTACAACTTGAGATTTCTTGAAAGATTTGGATGTGTACCCTAAGTAATCTTAAGTGATAAGATGTGAAAGGGACCCGATTGAAACCCGTTAGGTAATATCTCTATTCACGCCAATAGATGGGAAAAGGCAATCAATGAGTGAATACAGGATTGATCCAAATATTGTTTGCATATTATTTATTTGTGAATCATGGTGAAGTTCAATGCAGTGTCAGTTTTTTGCTCTACATTGTAATCATGGTGTAACTTCCAAGTTAGTGTCCATGCTTTCAAAAAGGGCACTGTCTATGGGGCAGGAAATTTGCACCTTAGTAAACAAAATATGTTGTTAACACAATATGTTAACATGTGTGTTAGTCTATTGTGTTAACGTGTGTTAGTAATTTGCAAACAAATACAATAGACTAACACACATGTTAACATATTGTGTTAATAACATATTTTGTTTACTAAGGTGCAAATTTCCTGCCCCATAGACAGTGCCTTCAAAAAGCACTCTGTTACCCCCCTGTGAAATTGTGAAATCTTGAGGTGAGAGTTGATAGTGTGTGGGAACTTGATGTGAGAGTTGATAGTGTGTGGGAAATTGCACTTTGGGCTGTGCAAATAACATTGCTGCCCAATCATCTTTATTTCAATGTGGCTGTAGAAGACACGGGACATTTTATTTGTGAAAGAGAGAAGTTGAAATCTATAATAGGACAAAAATGCCGATGAAGGAATAAGTTGCCTGCGTAGAATAGAGATTAAAAAGAGTCCTGCCTGTATGATCCTTTACAATTCATGTGCAGTTTGCATAAAAGTCAAATAACTTGCAGATTTGCCGAAAGGATGTGATCTGCATAGAAGAAAACATAGAAGGGCATAGTTTCTCAAATTGCATATCCATCTTTCTATTGTTTTTCTTTTTAGTGCTCTTCCATTTGACCATGGTAGATACATGCAATGGATAGATTTGGATATCTAGTGCTGTGATTGAAGGGACACTATTGAATTTCTTTCCAAATCTAATGGCTGGATTTCTACATCCTTGCTAATTAAAGGTTCTGTTTTGAATATTGAGTTGTGGTGGTCTGTGGGGATTGGATTGATTGTGAAACTTGTCTATTGGTGCATACAAAGGCGTGCGTTTAAAGCTTGGAGCCATACATCTGGTCAAAACCACTTGTTTTTTATTTTCTTTTGCAAATTTTAATTTCTTAAATAGAATATTTATATAATTATTTATTAAGGAATGAAACAGTTCATAAGTAGGTGAGGAGTGTGGGATTATGTGGCACTTAATTATGAGAGTTTGAAAAGCTTGATTTGTGGACAAATCTGAGTGGCCACAAACTTATAACTAAGGGGGTTGCATGGCAAAGTTGGATGTTGAATTTTTGTCAAAAACATCAAAATGGGAGGTCCTAAGTTCAAATCCCACCTCTCCTATTTGCAGTGTGCTATGATTTATGCCTCAAAGGAAAGATGTAATTGTGACTAGCAAAACTTTGTTGTTTCTTGTAAATTTGTTGGTGAAGGTTTATGTAACCCATTGCCAATGGTGTATTTCTAGTGGAAATCAGCACCTTGAAAATAATTTTTAATCATATCACCTTGATCTGACGCTTGTTCTATTGAAGTTATCAATGCTTTACATGCTACATCAAATGACACTTCCAGAGATTTCAATTTTGCATCTGATGGCTAGAGCATAAAAAGGTCAAAGAGGATTTTGGAGGCACCAGAGGTTAGAGGAATTTATCCGTCTCAAGCTAGCTTCTTGCTTGAGATGGTAGATTGCTTGCGAAGGACTACCTTATTTGTGCTCCTTCTTGGAACAAGGGGAGGCTTGGCAGTTTTGGGTATGATTTATGGATAGCGTTAGCACTGAAAGAAGTGTGATTTGTGTGTGTAATGGTTGCCCTTGTATTACCAGTTTTTTTTTTGTATGTTTTGGCAATTATGAAATAGATATTCAAAACCAACTAACTGAGCATATAAGAGCAATACTAATAGCAGCAAATATAAATGAAACCAAACACAATTTTGCAACCACTAAACTGTAAACAGGTTTACGAAGTTATGAACTTTCAACTTATATTCCAAGTCTGTTACACTTGTCATTAGTCATCAATAAATACAATGGAATGGCATACAATGCTCAACTTTAAAATACTATGAAATGGTATACCAATTTCGCTGTCCCAGTCACAATTCAGACCTGATATGGCCCTTTCCAGGCATATACGGAACACATTTATATCTGCAGACTTATACAGCATCTCTTCCCACCATTCTTAGAATTGTACAACACCCTGCTGCTGTTACTAAACCTGTATGGTACCCTAGAATGTAATTTCAGACAGTTTGATGCAACTACAAATGTTCCTAGGCATGTACAGCACTGCTGCAGCTAAGTCTGGGCCTGTACAACACTTCTTCAACCTGGTATGGCTTACACAAATCTCCCAGCAAACTCAGATTGGTACGGCCAGCAAGGTAGGAGTGATTAACAGCAACTTACACTCAAACTTCTCCTCCAAACCCTCAGATCGATCCACTGAAGTTGACAAACATATTCTAATGGGAGATTGCAAGAATCTGATTTTTACCTTAATGCTCAATAATCCTCCTGACTGTATCTTTCAACAGCAAAGAGGAATTTCATCCTCCAAGCGTTTGAGAGAAACTCTCTAAACATTTTCATCAATTCCATATATTTTCCAGCTCGCTGAAAGAGGGTTCTTCAATTTCTTTTATAACACTCTCATAAGAGCTCATTCACTCACCTTGTCAATGTGGGATAAACAAAATCACTTTTTTTCTTTTCCTATCTTTTCGGGATTTTGCCTTTTCCCTATTTTCTCGCGATTGTTTCCCCCCTATTTTATCATGATTGCTCTTCCCCCCTATTTTATCGCGATTGCTTTTTCCCTTTAATATTTCCTCATGTCATTTAAAATAATTCTCCCTTTTAACATTTTATGTCTCCAACGTGTTATTCTAGGATGTCCAGTTTACACCCTTGGCCCCCGGACCAGCCATGGTACGAACTGGTACTTGGTTCTGGTCCGGTTCGCATGTGGGTTCACCCAGGGTTTGACCCAGGCAGGCTGGTTCGTCCAGGCCGAACCTAGGTCAAACCAGGGTCGAACCAGGGCAGACCAAGTGTGAACTAGGTCATTTCCACTGAGAAAGATTCCATAATTTAGTGCAGAAAACAATTATTACAGAATTTGAATAAGATCTTTAACATTTCAAAACAAAATTTGCTGAAGTTCAGAAATTTATTACATCAAATTAAACTAGCTGTCAAGATTTCTTCCAGTGAATTTTTTTATATCCAATTGCTGATAATGATCCCTGTCCGATTATTCAGAAGCTCTCTATAGTGATAAATCATATGTTAAACATTAAACATTAAACAATATCTTCAATAGGTGAAGGGAGTTGCAAGCTACTTTTTTAACATTTTTCAAGTAGGATGTTAATTACAAACGAACAAGCTCTCTGTACAGTGAAAAAGTAATAACTAATAAGCATTTGAGGACTTGGAAAGCGAGAATGTTATTGATGCATCTGATCCCATTGGCATTGGCACTGTTTCTGAATCAACTAATGCCTTTGATAATGGAGAAGAAGAAGAAGATTTAGGTAATCCATTAGATGATTGAAACTTAGTGTAAAGTTCCAATTGTTGAAAGTCAAAACAATGATACTTGAACTCAATATTATTATTTTAATATTTTGATTACAAGTTTATGGTGTTTTTGTTGTTATTATGATACTATGTGACATTCTAATCTTAATTCATGCTTCTAGGCTGCATACATACAAATTTGTTTTTACATGTTTTTGTGCTAACGAACCCAAACCCCATTTCAAAATTTTGCCGTATCGGTGAACCGGTTCTTCGAACCCGAACTTGAACCCAAACCCGAACTGGCAACTTAGGTATTATTGAGTAAATAGACTTTAAATATTTCCCACTTAACTATAGTCCTGCATTAATAAAGTTAAATATTTATCAAGGTTAGCCGGAGACGGGGAGACTTTGAGGTTTCCGGTACCGGTACCGGTACGGGTACGCCTATTTTTCAAAAAATAGGAGAGGGGGGTACTTGGAGACGACAATTTTTTTTTTACTATAATTTATTTATTTTTAAGAAATACCATAGATTCATAACATAGTGCTTTGAAAACAAGAACAATGGAAAGTTATAAGTATGAAGTTATGAGCATTGAACATTAAAAGTTTAAAGAGTCAAAGACTAATACTAAATAGTAATGTCATATTAATATAGAGTCAAATAGTTCAAAAGTTCAAAACTCTTATTGCATATCTCATAGTCATATCTGATTTCTGAATATCTCATATGATCATCATATCATTAATCAGATTAATAATCGCTGAGATTATCATTACATATTGAAATTTGAAATTCAAATATATATAGTTTGATGCTAAATCGCTGATATGCAAACAAAAATCTCAAAACTGTAAACAAAAATCAGAAATCAATCTATCTCATCTACTCCACAAGGTTGTGATCATCCATCTCAAGGTCTTCAGCTATGATGCTGTCCAGAAACTCATCACTCTCCAACTCAGGTTCCTCTGATGGTAGTATAACTAGCGGCAATTCATTAAGGCCATCTGGTTCAACCGCTTCTTCCACTTTGATTCCAACATATCCTCATGTGGAGCCCTCTTCTTGGTCTCTTCTGTATTATGCCATTTAGGATTTAAGGCATATGCAACACAATGAAGGGGTGTGTTCAATTTATTCCATCTTCCATGTAGTTTTTCTTCTATCAA
>MU225974.1:2106873-2124329 GCA_018584345.1 Thuja plicata | reverse complement strand
TAAATGGCCTTGCTAAAAAAACATTCAAATAAGGGTCAAAATCATAAAATGACTTAATGTTGTATTTTAAATTTGTTTTTTAATTAGGAGACGTGGGGGAGACTTCATTTTTTGGAATCGGAGACTTAGATTCTTCAGGAGACTTCGCCATGAAGTTTCCAACCATTTTTGAAGTCTCCGGAGACGCGAAAAGTCTTCGAGACGCTTCTCGGTCTTCGAGACGCGTCTGGAGGGGGGGAGACAGGTCTCCGGGTAACACTGATATTTATATTTAACTTCATAAACCGACTTTATTAATGCATTCATAAATCATATTAATGATAATTAAATCTTTTGTCGATATTAAACATTTACCATTAACATGACATCATCACCGAAGGTCTTGACCATGCTTGAATAACTTACTATAAATAGTATGTATGGCAAAAATTGTACCCAGACACCAGGGAATGATCTACAACTGAAATTGCCTAAGCCAAATGGCCTCAAAGTCCCTTAAATGTCCTGGTTAGCCTACAGGACCAGGGGGAATAGGCTAATGACAACATCATGCTATAAGTGCTAGAAATGGGTCATTATAATGTCTCTACATAATTGTTGAAGAATGCATGATTAGTGTATCTACATTTATTGCTTTTATTTTTTTCATACAATATAGAAGTGAGTTTGGCCCTCTCAGATGAGGGTGGTCTCTTAAAGGAGACTTGCTTTCTCATTGTGCATGGGGGTTGGGTTTCATTTTTTTGTATGGTATAGAGGATTTGTAGGTTTGACAATTATAATATTTATTGATGTGATCAATTCAGTGCGTTCTAGGTGAGTGAGGAGATCTTGCGGAGTTACTTTATTGGATTTCCAAATGGTTTGTTGTAATTAGTCACATAGTGCTTCATCCTTTGTTTGGATTGAATAAGGGGGAATGCTGGAAACATATTATATCTAGACATCTATAGTATTAGGTTAGAAAATAAACACGTTAGATATGTTAGTAATTAAGTAAAAAATACGTGTTGTATGTGGGAATTTCCCCCAAGGTAGTTGAAGGGTAGTCGATGAGAAGAGACTTTTATAAAGCCAAATGCAATAAATTAGTGAACCCCCATAAACTCATAATATATTTTGGTATTATTTTCTCTTTGAGATCATGGTTTGGGGTTTAGTTCTCAACATTATATGATCCTAACTATTTCAATAAATTCTCCCCAGAGTAGTGTTTGAGCCAACAATTAGGACACAAGTCCTTCAAGAGCGTGTTGTGTAATGTCCCCAACTTTTACCTTACATCACTAGTACTTCATCAATTTTGTGAAGTCTCTAAAAGAGACAAAATCACAGAATGAATCCAAAGATCATTAAAGGAAGTAGACAAAGAGGTTAATGATCTTTTACAATTACATCTTTATCATCTAGTCTTACGTCAATAAACAATAGAAGTTATCATACCAAGCTACTCGATGAGAATGATTAGAGGATATATCCTATTAAAATAATTAAGTCATTAGGGGTAAAAGAATATGAGTGGAGGTCATCGTATTAATACAATTATATGAGACATCGTCTTCAGTATGAGAAGTAAAGACAACAACCTCGATAATCATAGTAATAAGTATTATCAACTAAGATTGAGTCTACGATGCTCACAACATATTAATTATGGGTCGATCAATATTAAGGCAGTGAATGGAATAAATCAAACCATGTCAGCAATTCTACTTGCCGATTAGTCATCGATAATTGTAAGCCAGGAATTGTATATGAAAGAAATAAATATCAATACCATCATGAGAACCATAAACGAAGCATACGTATTGTGAGAAGGGATTTCATAATATGATTTGACAAGAATACGATTCATTGGCGATTGATATAGAGTTGCAATTGGTGATCACTGTCTTCGATCACATGGCTATTATTGACCAATCAAAATAATTAGCTGGTATGTTTATTGGAGACAATTAGATTATCGAGGATGGGAGTATACATGACATCATTCAAAAGATATTTGATATCAGTGGTTGATTAGCTTGAAACAAGCTTATTGATTAAGTATTATGTAGCATTAATGTATGGAGAGATAGCGATCAGATATGCGATTGAGGAAGCCATCAAGTGAATTATGGGACAACTATTGTTAAAGCCATGGATAATCAGTAATCTTCAATTACTACATAAGTCAAAATACAACAATATAAAGATAACCATGAATAAGACCAATAATCTAACATCGCTGATATTTCTCAAAACATATCGATATTGTAAGGTAACAATTTATTAGAAAATGGGATTGGCATATATCCCGTGTACAAGTATGATGAGTACACCAAGTGTTAAGAGGCATGGAGGCAACGATTAGTAACTATAGAGCATACGAATGCATTGGTTGGTGTTGGTAATGAAGTGGTGCGATGGTATACAATGAGAAGACACTATGTTTAGACGTGCCTCTAGAATGCAACCCTTCCAAGGTATAAGATGTGGTTTGGTTCATTGGAGGAGGGCATCATTGGACATTTCTTCTTTAATACATATCCTGTATAGGATCTGCTCATCTGAGTATTAGAATATTTTTAGTACCTTAACTTTCTTCGCTATTTTTAGCTTGCTCTTAGATTCTTTCTATGAATGGTAATTTAGGCTTTATTTTATTCTATTTTATTTTAGTTGTCTATATTTAGACGATTTTGCTTTTTCGTTAAAAGCTTTTGTAAATTCTTTGTATTCGGTGTATTGGTAATACAATCAGATTATTAGTTTTTTAGAGTTTTATGGTATTAGAGTGGGTCCAGGGTTTTTGAATAATTTGTGGGTTTCTTTGTATGGTAAAAATGATGGATTTTATTTTTCTGCAAATTTGGAGGCTTTTAAAATTCAGTCTTCATGATTTTTCATGCAAAAAAGCCCTGAATGTGAAATCTGTGGTGATTATTTTTTCTAATAGTGAAAAAGCGTGTCTAATCTGAGGGTTTATAACGCGACTTTTTATCCGTGTTTTCTGCATCTAACCCTCACGCGATGTTCATATCACACTTTTTTCTGTTCGCATCTGCATTTTTTAAATGCAAATTTGACCCGCGCGTGTACTGTTTTTTTCTTCTGTAAAATCAAAATCTGCACGCCATTTGTTTTCCTATAAGCAGACGTGATTTCCTGGTTGAGTTTCGCAGCCTATTATATGAGACTTTTTTCGTGTTTTTGTGGCCGATTGTTACCGTGTTTTTCCACATCCAAACTCATGTTTTTCCACATCTGAAACCAGCGTTTTGCTGGGTTTTCTGAGATCCAATTTTTTGCCCATTTTAATTGTGTGATGTTTTCTTTTTTTCTGCGATTTATTTGTGTCCAGTCTGGAATTTGAAATCTCTGCACAAATCTGTGTTTCCAGTCTAGTTTCTTGCAAAATCACGAAAGGTGACTAGGGTTTCCTGGAAAATTATGACCACAATTTTTTTTTGGGCATGAAACCTAAATGTGAAAATTGAATATCTGGTCTACGGGGTTTCTGAAGGAAAAACAAGTTTTTTTCTTTGACAATTTTTCTTTTCTCAAGTTCATCAGTCTGTTTTTTTCTTCAGCGTGTTCTGTAGTAGCATCTACCTCAATTTCCATGCCTTCACAAGGTTGACCAACAACCTCAAATTTCGTGATGTCGTCTTTGACTAACATTATGTTGGAATCAACGACTCAATGTCCACAATTACAACACCTGAAAGCAACACATGATGACAATATTTGAATATCGATGTCATGACAAAATTGTTCTGGGTAAGGAAACACGTCCTACTCAAACTGGGGCAGATTTGGACATATTTGATGAGCGTAATTGGGTAGATGTCATGCCCATAAAACTTTCTGTTATAGCCGATCAACTCCCTCAGGTGCCTTTCGGTAAAATAGCTAAAGAGATTTGGGAAATCTTGATGGATCTTCATGAGACGTTCGACAAGAGCCGCGCTTTCTTTCTGAAAAATAAGCTATTTTCTATCATGATGGATGAGAAGATGTCACTCTAGGCACATCTTACAAAGATCAAGGACATCTGTGACCAACTCGAGGCTATTGGCCGCAAGATGGAGGAAGAAGATATGGTAGTGATCACGCTGAAAAGCCTGCCTCAATCCTACGAGCATTTCATTGAGATGCTCAATATCTCTGCAACAGGCTTTTGCAGCAGGATAGATGGAAGCAATAGTTTTGAAGCAATGCTAGTTCGTCCTCTTCTGAATAGGTGGCCTTCATTACCAAAGCCTTAGACAAGAACAAATGTGGTGTCCAAGTGGGATCTTTCCCAATGGGCACTAAAACTCCTAGTTAGGGATTGGATTGGAGTGTCATTTATGAAATCACTTTGTGTTTTCCTTGTTTCCTTTAATGATTAAAAATGTAAATTGATTATTTGATTCTCTTAAATATGAATATATGTACTTCAGCTCTTAAACATAGAATATCTCTACTCTTGCCTCAATAAATCAGATAATAGAGAGTTGATCAATTGAAATGTCTCTTTTATGAGATTCTCCCAATATGTTAATTCTTAGGGAAATATATAGAGTTATGAGGTGCGTGGACTAAACTCTTGTTGATTACTGCCCCTATATGAAGACTTGTAACCTTAATGAAATCCTTGCCTTATGGAAGTGCTGAAGTAATCTTCTCCTTGTTATTCCTCTCTGATTGGATTGTTAATCAATCAAGACCATGTACAACAATCCAAATCCTCAACTTCTGATTTAACCAATGCAAAGTGATCTTTTTATACGTATAGGTATAAATGGATGACTTGTAGGATGATATTAACTTTGTCCCGTTTCTCAACTGCTCTAGCTTGACTAATTAATTCGCCAAGTTTGATTATTCAATTGGAACGGTCAGAGATCACCCATTTAATGGACAAGAAACCACCAATTATTGTCGACTCCCAAATTACAAGAAATAAATAAATATCCATCTTTTGTTGTCGACTTTGGTTCTTCCCTGGAAAACAATCAGAGATTTCATAGTTCATACAATGGCAGTAGAAGCCAGTGAAACTGTTGGCTCTTAGATGTATATAGGAATGGACTCCAAGGAATGACTTTATGTTACTTTGATTCTGTCACCAATCAATTCCTGTCTGTGTTGAATATTCTCCCCTCTTGACTTATCGAAGAGACTGGTTTCTTATATTGACATTCGTACCTAAGAAGTTGCAATCAGTGAGGCATGTCTTATGTCCCTTCTCATCGGTTATCTCACACAACAATTTCTAGACGCATTGTCTCCATATTAACTGTCGTCTTTTAATTCTTATGTTATCAATATTGCTTGGTTACTTGGTAATGGTCGACTTCTTCATTCACTATTATCATTACGAGGATATTCATTTATTTATTTTATATTTTATTTTTGGTATTATTATTCATTATTGTATTAATAAATAATAGGTTAATGATATATTATTATCTATTGCTAATAGTATATCATTATTACTTTGCTAATAATATAGCTTTATTATATGTTAATTACTATTATAGTGATATTATAATATATTATTAATATAGATTATAAATAATAGGTTATTATTATATATTGTTAACTCATTAATAATATATTATTATATTATATTTCAAATATATGATGTTTGATATATATCATTTATTTATTAGAATATCATTATTTATTTATATATAATTATATAGGTTAGTTTATGTATTTATTATAATATTATTGATATTTTAATCTTATAATCATTGTTTATTATTACTAGGTCCTATTTAGGAAGGGGTCATGACAACAAAAGTAAACCTCAGTCCTCCCAGCAGAAAGCACCAAGTAAACCTCTGGCATCTTCAAAGAAGAAGAGTGTTCAGTGCAACTATTGTCACAAGTTTGGTCACATGAAGATAGATTGCAAGAAATGGTTGGTAGCTGCACCAGCAAGCTGCTACACATTCTATTAAGGGTTCTGCCCCCTATGCATTCATAGCTACATGCCCATCAGATCATGAGACATCATATGTCTGGTACATTGACTTTGGTGCCTCTCGACATTTCACACATTATTAGGATTGGTTCATAGAGTTCACGCCTTTCTCTTATTTAGTAGTCTTTGGAGGAGGTGAGGAGTATATAGTTGTTGGCAAAGGCAACGTTCAAATTTCACTGGGTGGGAGGGATTTGATCTTTCTCAGTGTATACTTTGTCCTAGGTTTGAAGCTCAATCTACTGTCAGTAGTCAGATTATGCTTCATTCTCCACAGCTGGATGTCGTCTTTAGTTCGCACAAGTGCAATACTGTTGATCGGTAGTCACACACTATAGTTGCAGTTGGTCTCGAGGATGATGGTCTTTATAGACTCATTGATACAAGTGATTCTAAGGAACAAGATATGGAAGCCAAAAGTACTTCCATCAGCAATCTTTGTCATTAGTGGTATGGGCATTTGATTATCCATTATCGCTCTCAGTTGGCTTAAGATAGTCTGGTTGTTGGATTACTTGAGATTCAGACACAGAATCATGGAGTTTGTGGAGCATGTCAGGCTGGGAAGCAGCATTGGACTTTGTTTTCAAATGGTGACACTTGGAGGGCATCCAAGGTCTTGCAGTTGGTTTATGCAGATATTTGTGGACCCATTGAACACCCCATCAGTTACTGGCTGCAAGTATTTTCTGCTATTTGTTGATGATTTCAGCAGGGAAATGTGGGTGTATTTTCCTCAGCATAAATCAGAGGTGTTTAGCATGTTTTAGAAGTTCAAAGCCTTAGGGGAAAAAGAGTCATGTTGTTAGATTGTCACTCTTCGGTCTGACAATGGTGGGTAATTTTGATCATCCGATTTCTCCAACTTTTGTGCATCATATGGGATTAAGCAACAGCTTACCACACCTTACAGCCTGTTGCCTAGACTTTTGTTGACCCAAAATTTAATTTTTTTATGCTTAATTCAAAGTCGGATTTCTCAAAGCCTATGCAATGTGTATATATATGTTCGCAGCCCGAAGTCCTCCATTTTTGAACTCTGCCATGGGTGTTTTAGTGCTTTCCTGATTTTCCTTGAGCTTAATATGATCGAGGTTAGTTGTTTTTAATGATAATAATTAAAACTATTTTCAAAATAATTTTAATATTTTTCGCATATATTCCTCAATTATTCCTCATTAAACATGGTAAATTGAGAGAAAAATGGTTAAAATCTCTTCTAGTTTTTCTCTTTCGTTCAAAAGTGGTCAAAACTTTTAAATTTCTAACTTATTAAGTTAGAAATGCCCAAAAATTGAGCATACACAACCAAATTAAGTTCAAAATGCTCAAAATTCGAGCACTCAAAACAAAAAGTTAATGATTGCTCAAAAAGTGAGCATTTCTAACTTCTTTAGTTAGGAATGCTCGAAATTCAAGCACTTCTGTTAAATCACAGCAAACTTATTATTCAAATTTCAACTCTGTTCTTTCTTTTATATACATAATGCTGATTATCTATAAATAACTCAATTCTAATAATGTCACTGTTTATTTGCAGAGATAGAAGAACTGAATGTAAATGTAATAAATCGCAGTCCAACTATGATCTATTTTCAATGAGGAGATATATGAATATGAGTCGCTGTTCAGTTCACTAAACACTTATCGATTTACCAATATAAATATGTGCATGGTGGTCTATGTTTAGTCACGTCTATGATAGATGCGACTCCTTGAGGAGTCACGCCTATCATAGGCGTGACTAATAGTCACACCCTAAGATCATGCGATATGTAATCAGTCGCCACCGATTCAAAACAAATACATTTCAATACGCCGATTGAATACCAATAATAACAAATAGTAATCGGTCGATTACTATCTAATAGTAATCGGTCGATTACCATCTATTAGTAATCGGGTTGATATAATATCAAATACTATTCATTTAGCAATCGAATTTAAGTCGATCATAAAGAGAATATTGAGCATGATATAAATCATATATATATATATATATATATATATACGCCTCTTTAATCTGATCGATGGTATATGCTTCATTATAATTTCTCTAAATGATATATGCATTAATGATATGAATTTATCTGATCGAGGCTATATGCAACAACAACTTCTAACCTTCTTTTCAAAAATCTTGTAACTACCTTAGATGAAAGATACAAATCGGTGCATATGTGAGAATCAGTTTTCTCAAAGAAATGTGGAATCACAGACAAAGCTCTGGAATGGTTTGGCATTATGATACACAAAGGAATACAGTTGTCTGGTATGCAATAATTACAGGTTCTTCACAATGGATTTGTTGAATAGACAATGGACTGTTTGTGAAATGTTTCATGGCACGTGAACTGTTTTAAAAGAATTTCTTGAAGAAATGCGGTCTCTTGACACGCCTGAATCTTTTTACAGAATTGATCGAGGAGGTGTCATCTGATTGCTGGTTATCATAAAAATGGATTTGTTTGAAAAGAAGTCAAAACTTTCAAGCAAATGTATCCAGCAGGCTTAATGTCGAATTCCACAACCTTTGTCAGTTTCTTCCCATAGAAAAGGATCTTGAGAGCTGTTTATGAACATCCACCAAAGCAAAAGAAATGAGGAATTGAAGCAAATATCATGGGTGGAAAGAGACAAAAATAAACGCTCTGGTACACATCCATGCAAAAACATGGAATGATGGACAGCTTAGATGATTTGTTTGACAAAATGCCTGCTGAAATCTGCTCCTATTAACATGAATGCAAAGTACGTTAGCGTACCAGTTCCACATGCATGTTTAACAAAATGATTAAGAAAGGGTTATCTCGTAGAATGTGACGATTGCAGGTTATGCAAAGAATGTATTTCTTTCAAATGCTATCAGCAGACCCAAAACTAATTCCACAACCTTTGCAGTTTGCTCGCAGCCTGCGCGCACCCTTTGAAACAGGGTATCGACATCATCAAAGCATAAGAAGGAAGATTTTTATCAGTTATAATAGTTTGAAATGCTCTGGTAAACAGTTCTGCAAAATTTGGAATCACAGAGATACACTTGATTTGTTTGACCAAATGGCTGTGATTTCTTCTCATCGAATGCCATGAGAGCTTAATATACAGTCCGGAATTGTATTAAAATACCTTAAAAACTTTCTAGCAAATGCGATGGATATGTTTAGAGCCGAACTCCAGAACATTGCACCAATATCCTCCCAGCCTGAGCCAAAACAGAGGCTTTAAAACAGTATATGGACATCCCTTGAAGCATAACGAAGGTGAATTTTTGTCAAATATTATAGTTCGAATAGCTTTGGTGAATGTATATGCAAAAAGTGGGAGCATAGACGATGAACTGTTGGACAGAATGCTCCAATTAAATGTGGTCCCGCGGCATTTGTAATGATTGCATGATTTGTGGCAAATGGAATTGGCTGATAACGTTTTATTGAAACTTCCAAGCATATAAACTTGGCGGGCTCGATGTTAAATTCCACAACCTTTGCTAGCTTCTTACCTGCCCGCACCATAATGGGAACCTTGAAACAATGCATGGGTGTGGTTGGACAGATTTATACAGTATCGAGCATATGGTCTTGAGAGATGCTGAATCGCAGTGTGCTAGAAATGATTTGTTTAAAAAGAATTTCAAATTTCAAACAAATGCAAATGGTAGGTTTAAAACTTAACTCCACAACCTTTTTCAGCACCCTCCTCTCCACCAGTGCAAATAACAACTATGAGATAGTGTAGAAACATCACCAAAAAATAAGAGAAATCAGGTTTCTTTTCAAATATCACTGTTAGAATGCTCTGATCAATATGAGTATGTAGATCATTTTGCAAATTGATTCAAGGATCTACCAACACATTGAATGCAATGATTGCGAAATATGCTTAAAATGATTTCGTTAGAACGAATTTGAATTTTAGCAACTTTTTAGCAGATAGAAATGGCAGACATCATACTAAATTCCACAATTTTTGCCAATTACTTCACTTCTGTCGAGATGGTGTTTTGAAGTGGTTTATGAACACCCATGAAAGCTTGAAGTATGGAAAATAGAAATTTCAAAACAATGTGTCTGCGACATCTATCAGATTGTGAAGGATGTAGATGGATCTTGTTGAATGTTGTGGTTGCAACTACTTAAAAAAATGCAACAAAAGGGATGTCTGGATGTGATCAGGTTGAAGGCCATAAATGACACATGTTTTTGTATAGGAAACATATAAATCGATAAACATGGGAGATCTTTACAAAGTTGGAGAAATTGGCTTGGCAGTTGAAGGCAGCAGAAGTGGATATCAAGCATTTGCATGAAAAATTGGAGGCTCTAGAGTCAGAACTTCAAGAGTAACACAAACACTATGTAGACGCTCAGGCAAATGATTTCATGAACAGACTTACATCTACAAAATTGGAAAGCTACAAACTTCAGAATCATCAAGATTGGCATGACTTCACGAACTGTAGTCCCAGTTTCATTTAAAGATCTCATAGTAATTATAGTTATGAGAAGCATATTATCTCACCAAAATCAAAGGAGATATTCAGATATCATTACTTGTCATTGATGTTTCTAGATAAAGTGAGGATTGCTTCTCAGTCATCCTATCATCAATGATCACAAACAAAATGAATGTGGTCTTCTATTGATGTTACTGTTCCAACCTTGAGATTGACAACTCTTTAATAACTGTAAAGTTATGGGTTTCAAATTGCCTTTTTGTAAACGACTTTTTGTCACTTTTAGTCAAAGTTAAGAAGTTGATTCTTTTCGCAAAATTTGTAAGGTTAATAACCTCGTTCAATTTGCGCAAGAATAAGTTAGTTACTAACTGGGAAAAGAAGGTAGTTATCCTATGAAGCCTATAAATACAAGGCAATTTGTGATGTATGGGAGGGAGGCGGGGAACTTTTATGAGGAGAAACTTTGGAGAAATTCAGAGAGAAACTTTAAATTACTTTTAGTTTTGTATTATGTACATAAGGGTTTGAGATTGTACAATCTCATAAACATGATAAAGAAGACATTTGTTCATATGTTTTGAATGTTCCTTTGTGTTATCACTGCTAACTTCTCGTATGTTAAGCTGGTAACCTTTTATGCATGTGTAAGACGTTGATATCTCTGTAGTTGATGTAATGACACACAATCAGGCTTTTATATCTTGGTTCGAATGTGATGAAGTGGTCTATCTCTTCATATGTTGAGATATATGATTTTTTGTTCATCGTCATTGCATAGATAAAAATATTTGTTGATAAATCTTCTTAGCAATTGTTATCCATTATGGAATCCCATCTGGTTTTCGTATGTCTATTGTTGGGGTTGCTTTTATACACTTTCTTTGGTTTTGTCTTGTCTCCTTTTTGTACTTTTAGCTGAAAAGTACACAAAAACATCAAATATCCGCATCATACGAGGGAGCTGCCCCTCTCAAACGCAAAGGAAGATTGTGATTTAATTGCAATCTCTCCAACTGTTAGCACGATTGTCACTACTCACACGACATATAGGGTCATTCTAAAGAAAGTGTTTGCAATGACAAATCTTTTTACCAACACACCCCACAATAGAACGATGTTGTTGAGCTCAGGAATTGTACAATCACTAAGGTGGCTTGATCTATGTTGGACAATAGAAATGTTCAAAAGAAGTTTTGGGTAGAGGCGGTTTTTACTGCAGTTTATCTTCTGAATCGATCGCCCACACAGGTCGTTAAGAAGACCCCAGAGGAAGCTTGGTCTGGACCATAGTTACACCACCCTGGGGGATGGGGGGACGTCAGAATGGGGGGACAGGTTTCCGGGCAAGGGGGACAGATTTCTGAGCGCGGGGACAGAGATGCCTCAATTTGGGGACGGCAAGGGGACAGCGGCAGGGGACCGAGGGGGATGTTTATACTATATACTATATACATGTGGTACTTAAAATGCTAGTTATGAAAAGATGTACAACAATATAAGACATAAAGATGTAAAACAGTAAAATAGTAAATTAGAATTACTGAATACTTGAACATTGCATTGAACATTGAACATGAAAGTGGAACATTGAACAATAAATATTAAAATTTTAAATACTCGATTCAGCAAATGGAAGAGTTCTAATTTCTATTATATAAATAATAATAGTCATAGATATCAAAATATAAAAACGACCAATGAAATATATATATATATATATTTTTTGAAAGTCACTTTTTTTTGGCTGTGGCTGGGGATGCTCGTGCGTTCCTTGGAGGGGTCAAGGGACGCGTTTCCGCCCCACTGTCTCCTTTGGGGACGTCGGGACGTTCCCGCGTCTCCGCCAGAACGGCGACAAATGGGTGGTGTCGCCGAAAATGCGGGAACGACATCCCCCTGTCCCCGTCTCGGAGATGGTGGAGATTTTTTTTTTTGGGGGGGGGGATGCGTCCTCAGGGTACACCGGTTTGGACGAAAACCCAAAATAAGTTATCTGAAGGTTTTTCGGTCTACCGCTTATGCTTGGATTCCAGATGCCAAGCGCACCAAACTGGATTCCAAGACTCAGAAATTGATGTTCACAGGGTACAATGATACAAATAAGGCTTATCGGTTGATTGATGTTGATATTGATTGTCTCATATTCAGTTGAGATGTGGTGTTTGGTGAAAAACAAGGTCCATTTCAGCCTTCTCTAGTTTTGAGCCCTGAGGATCAACATCCATAGGTTGCAGATTTGGATATTCGTCTTCCATTCGGTTCACTTGATGGGTGGGATTCAAATGCCATTGTGCCACCCTCCCCTCCGTAGGACATTCAAGCTCCACATCCAGAGATTTCGTGTGATGTTATTCCTCCTGCAATGGATGTTGGTTCTACTCTCTAGCCTAAGTGGTGGGCCAAGACCATTAGTGATCTTCATGATGATGAACTTGTTGAGGGTAGATCTGCAAGGAATAAGAGAAAGCAACGTACCACAATCAACTGTGCTCTTATGGCAGACATTCACAATATTTTTGAGCCCAAACATATTCAGAGGCTAAAGGCATACCAGAGTGGGAACAAGCTATGACAGCTAGACATCAAAGTCTCATGAAAACAACACTTGGGTGTTGTCCGATCTTCCACCCGGGAAGAAGCCCATAGGTTGCAAATGGGTGTATAAGGTAAAATATAAGGCTGATGGCACACTTGATAAGTACAAGGCATGGTTACTAGCTAAAGGGTTTTCACAGAAGGAGGGCATCAACTATGATGAGACTTTTGCTCCCACTGCCAAAATGAGTACTATTCGTCTTGTCCTCACCCTTTCAACTCAGTTTGGACGGCGTATCCATCAGATGGATGTCAAGAGTGCTTTCCTCAATGGTGATTTGCAGGAAGAGCTCTACATGACATAGTCTCCAGGTTTTTAGGTTGCAGGTAAAGAACATCAAGTTTGCAAATCGGTAAAAGCTCTCTATGCCCTCAAACAGGCTCCCCAATGGTACATCAAGATTGATAAGTATCTGATTGATCATGAGTTTCAACGGAGTCCTTCTGATTCTAATTTGTATGTCAAGCATGCTAGTGGTGAGATTCTTATTCTTGTAATCCATGTTGATGATCTGATCATTATTGGTAGTGCAACACATTTGGTCGAGCAGGTGAAATAGAATTTGTGCCAGACTTTTGATATGATAGATTTGGGACTTATCCATTATTCTCTTGGTGCAAAGGATTGGCAGACAGATACCTACATCTTCATTTCTCAGTCAAAATATGCCAAAAGTCTATTGGATAAGTTTCGGATGCATGATTGCAAACCAACATCTACACCTATGGAGAAAGGGCTGAAACTTTCAGCCAAATCAGATTCACTGGTGGTGGATGAATCAATATTCAGGCAACTAGTGGGAAGTCTCATTTATCTCACTGCCACTAGACCTAACATCTGTAAGAACCCCAACCGGTTCTAACTCTGACAAACACTAAATTGCTTTACTTTTCAAATGTTTGACATTTTATCAAACACCTAACATCTGTAAGAACCCCAACCGGTTCTAACTCTGACAAACACTAAATTGCTTTACTTTTCAAATGTTTGACATTTTATCAAACACTTTACAGGCAAGCTTTGATACCACTGTAAAGAGCCTCCCTGGCTCTAACCCTTGCACTAAATTATGATTGCTCCCAAGAGATTTTGTATTCTTTTGCAATTTTATGTTGATTTTGGGACATATGATTCTTTTCGGTTTTAAACAATGAAAGATTTTGCCTTTATAATTTTTAACCATATATCAATTACAATGCAGGAGATTTGAAGATACAGTTCAACTGGCATATTATCCTTTCTGATTTCATATTTAAAAGCAAAGACTACAATGCATGAAAGAGATAATATTTAAGACAATTAAATTTATATCAAAAACATATATAGGAACCTGGAATGACTGAGAAAAAAATGCGTGCAGTCTACCAGAGATAACCACTATCACCATTCGCTGTCTCCACTTTCTGTGAGAGCTGGTGCTTGTTTCGTGGCTCAAGGACAAGCAAAAATCGAGCCAAAAATATGAATCGTAGGCCCTAGCTGAGATCGCATGCCTATCCCACCTCCAACGCTGCCCAAACTTAATAAATTCCTTTCTGAAAATCACGGCAACCCCATAAGGTTCAAACGCAGCCTGAGACCATAGCCGTAATCATATGTAATAACCACCCAAACATCAATAGATTGCTGAGGCTTGATATATGTCTAAAACACAAACGTTTCACCTTGTAGACTCAATTCCGACCTTTGAATGAATTCGGCTTAGGCACAATTCACTGGATAGAATATCCAACTCAAAATGCACAAAGTTCTGGAAGAATTTACAATTCTTCAGAACAGAATGCTAGAAACCTTCAACTCCATCTTTCCTTCACACCAAAATGCAATTATCAAAGCCTACATACCCAAAATTCGATCAGCTACTCATGGCTTTTATATTTCCACCTAAAACCATTCGAACCAGAAGCTTCTCCCACACACTTTGCATAACTTAAAAAAATGAACATTAACTTTGTAAAGTTTCAATATTTAAATTATGCTAATCAATTAAAACCCCCTTCCGAAGTATGGCACCAAGACATAAGGTGTTTAAGTTATTATTGATAATTAATGACTTGGTCTCATAATATAAATTTAGACCATATTATTAATTAAGTCAAACTTAATTAATAACCACCAAGCTGTTATCCAATTATAAAATCACCAAGTGACCAAGTCCATCACCACAATTCCTCCTGAATAAATAGTAACTGACCAATAATGACTTACTATAAATAGTATGTCCCTAAAAATGAAAGCTCCACAAATGTTTCTACAATTCCAACTGATACCATTGCTCTGACGCCCTGCTAAAAGTAGAAACCATGACGATCCCAAAATAAACACTTACTATAAATAGTAAGTGTGTCAATCTGACTCAAACGAAGAGCAATCCTGACATCACAAACCTCCAGAGTGGAAACTGACCTCTGACCCTGCCAACGATCCCCTCTATCATCCTGATTAGCCTACGAGGGTCACAAATATAGGCTAATCCCTCAAACTCCAATGCGCATAAAAAACAGGGACATTGCAACATCAACTATTATGTGAGCTACATCTCTCGCTTCATGAGTGCCCCAAAAGTTGAACATTGGGTTGCAGCGAAGTGTGTGCTGAGATATGTGAAGGGCACTCCTAATTTTGGCATTCTCTATGACAAAAGCACAAATCCACGACTCATTGGTTTTATAGACTCAGATTGCGCAGGTTCTATTGATTATAGAAAGTCTACTTTTGGGTATGTTTTCAGTTTGGGCGCAGGTGCAGTCACATGAACCCGCATCAAGTAGTTCTCTCCTTTACCGAAGCTGGATATCGGGGTGTTGTTAAGGCAGCTTATGAGGCACTTTGGCTTCGAAGGATGCTTGTAGACATGGACATGCCTCAAGCAGGTCCTACTACTCCCTTGTTTTGTGATAATCAGGGAGTTATGTAGTTAGCCAAAATTTCAATCTTCCATGAGCGGACAAACCATGTTGAGCTTCATTGTCATTACATCCGCTAGCTTGTTGAAGATGGATCAGTGATGCTTCAGCATGTCCCCAGTGAGGATCATACTGCAGATATACTCACCAAGTCTCTCAGTTCTGAAAAGTTTGTCAAGTTTATGGGGCGACTTGGTGTAGTCGATAGGATGACCGTTAAGGGAGGGTATTAAAATATTTTTAGTGCCTTAGCCTTGTTCGCTATTTTTAGCTAGCTCTTAGATTCTTTTTAATAATGGTCATTTAGGCTTTATTTTATTAAGTTTTATTTTAGTCGTCTATGTTTAGACGACTTTGCTTTTTTGTTAAAAGCTTCTGTAAAATATATATTCGGTGTACTAGTAATACAATCAGATTTTTAGTTATTTAGAGTTTCACTGAGCACATTGCCTCTTAGCAAACTAGTGGCATACATTATCAAGATTGTATATCAGACACAACCATCATATTGCACAATCATCAAGACTAGATCAAACTCAACAATACTATCTCTATAAGTGATAATCAAAGACATTGCAGGCACCTAAAGTATAAATCAGATATAGCAGTCATTATTGTAGTGGCAAGTTTTTAATACATATCAGCAACAACATATTGCTCTTAAAGCGATATCAATATATTGCATATTCCTGAGTGATAAATTAGATAAAGCAATTCAAATTGCTAAAAGCAATACCTATCGTTTGCACAAGCATATCACCTATCAAACATTGCACCTATGTTTATCACTATAAATGATAAAGCATATATATATATATATATATATATATATATATATATATATATATATATATATATATATATCAGGCATTGCTATATATTCTATACCAATTTTGCATAGATTCTTACATTTATATCGGAAATAGCAATTGAAATCGTGTGAAACAACTTTACCTGGTTTTGGTCGCAATCATTTGACAAAGTAAGAAGTTGGAATTAGGTAATTGCCCCAACTTTCCGAGTTGGCCAAAAAGGGGACAGTACACATTGATAACCAATGCAGGATCCTTTTCTACAATTAGTTTTTCTACTGTTTTAGAAGCTGCAACTTACTACTGCACCTTCCTATTCTTCCTCATTGTTGGTTCTAATACCAAGGAAGAGAGAACCATCATATAAACATCCCATTGCATTCCTTAATTAAACCTTGCATTGGTATCGCTTGGATTACCCTGGGATGTTCCATCGAAATTGAATTTTACAAAATTCAGTAGAGGGATCCCATCCCTTGTTCTACTCACCAATATTAGAATCCCTTCACCCTTTTAACAAAGATGGAAATGTTTTTGTTAGTGTCTTATATATATATATCAAAGTAACGAGAACTGGAATCATCTCGGAATCGGCAAGGCTGAATCGAATCGCGAATCGCCCATGAATCGGAATTGAATCGCCCATGAATCGGCAAATTTAAAAAACCCTTAAAATTTAGAGATTTTAACAATTTAAAACTTATTTCATGCACCCTTTATTGAATAT
>MU225974.1:2083642-2106823 GCA_018584345.1 Thuja plicata | reverse complement strand
ATTTAAAAAACCCTTAAAATTTAGAGATTTTAACAATTTAAAACTTATTTCATGCACCCTTTATTGAATATAACTTAAACACACTATAACATCATCAAATAGAAGCTAACATACATAAACAAGGAACGTAAATGAAAAATCCATCACATGCGCTACATATTTATGCAGCCTAGAAGCACGAGTTAAGATTGGTATGTCGCATAGTATCATAAAAACATTTAAACAACAAAAACACTTGTAATCATAGCATCACGAGTCATGATCATACCATCATATACCTCAAGTGCAAGTTCAACGTCAAAGATTCAAGAATCAAAACATTAAAATTAAATCATTACATCAGTTCAAGTATCATCGTTTTAAGTTCAACTAATGGATTAATAATGTATTGATATTCTTCTTCTTCATCATCATCATCTTCTATATGGAGCTTAAAAAGACTCAAAGGTTAATTTTTCCCCACTTTTATCGGCGCAGTTTCCACCCCAAATTGTTAAATGGGGGTTCGGGGGCAAAGCCCCTGAAAGCTCAACCGACTTTAATTATTTTATAAGGCATCGAGAGTTATTTTCAGCTCCATAAGACATCAAATCATAAATTAATGTAAGATGAAAGACACAAAAAAAAGATAAAAAAAAACGTGTTTTTTAATTTTTTTTGACTTGACAGCCGATTCATGCCAGTTCACACATGGCGATTCAGGTGATTCATGAAAAAACCGCCGATTTGATTCATCGGCTCCCAAAAAATCAGGGAGGGTGAATCGACTCGCGATTCTCGTTACTCTGATATATATATATATATATATATATATATCAAGCATTGCTATATATTCTATATCAATTTTGCATAGATTCTTACATTTATATCGGAAATAGCAATTGAAATCGTGTGAAACATCTTTACCTGGTTTTGGTCGCAATCATTTGACAAAGTAAGAAGTTGGAATTAGGTAATTGCTCCAGCTTTCCGAGTTGGCCAAAAAGGGGACAGTACACATTGATAACCAATGCAGAATCCTTTTCTACAATTATTTTTTCTACTGTTTTAGAAGCTGCAACTTACTACTGCACCTTCCTTTTCTTCCTCATTGTTGGTTCTAATACCAAGGAAGAGAGAACCATCATATAAACGTCCCATTGCATTCCTTAATTAAACCTTGTATTGGTATCGCTTGGATTACCCTGGGATGCTCCATCGAAATTAAATTTTACAAAATTCAGTAGAGGGATCCCATCCCTTGTTCTACTCACCAATATTAGAATCCCTTCACCCTTTTAACAAAGACGGAAATGCTCAAACTAGTGGCATACATTATCAAGATTGTATATCAGACACAACCATCATATTGCACAATCATCAAGACTAGATCAAACACAACAATACTATCTCTATAAGCGATAATCAAAGACATTGCAGGCACCTAAAGTATAAATCAGATATAGCAGTCATTATTGTAGTGGCAAATTTTTAATACATATCAGCAACAACATATTGCTCTTAAAGCGATATCAATATATTGCATATTCCTGAGTGATAAATTAAATAAAGCAATCAAATTGCTAAAAGCAATACCTATCGTTTGCACAAGCATATCGCCTATCAATCATTGCACCTATATTTATCACTATAAATGATAAAGCATATCGCCTATTTATCATTGCACCTATATTTATCACTATATATATATATATTATTATATATCAGGCATTGCTATATATTCTATATCAATTTTGCATAGATTCTTACATTTATATCGGAAATAGCAACTGAAATCGTGTGAAACAAATTTACCTGGTTTTGGTCGCAATCATTTGACAAAGTAAGAAGTTGGAATTAGGTAATTGCCCCAGCTTTCCGAGTTGGCCTAAAAGGGGACAGTACACATTGATAACCAATGCAGAATCCTTTTCTACAATTAGTTTTTCTACTGTTTTAGAAGCTGCAACTTACTACTGCACCTTCCTATTCTTCTTCATTGTTGGTTCTAATACCAAGGAAGAGAGAACCATCATATAAACGTCCCATTGCATTCCTTAATTAAACCTTGCATTGGTATCGCTTGGATTACCCTGGGATGCTCCATCAAAATTAAATTTTACAAAATTTAGTAGAGGGATCCCATCCCTTGTTCTACTCACCAATATTAGAATCCCTTCACCCTTTTAACAAAGATGGAAATGCTTTTGTTAGTATCTTATATACATTCAGCTTCTTTCTTGGATTTTTCAATTGTTTTGACCTATTTTAGGTAAGTTCTACCATTATCAATATCCACAACCATGCCACAATCCATGTTTATGACCACAATCAATATCCCTGCCCTAACCAACGACTCTAAACAACTACAAGAACTTCAGATACATAACACACATGACATCTTAGACATATTTGCAGAAATAAGTTATGCCTCTGCAAAGGTTCATCAGTGTGAAAGCTTGTCTGTGAGTGAACGAAGACGCCTCCCCATATAGCATTTTGTAGAGCTTCCCAAATTCATTTTGGTGGACTCTATTCTGAAACTTTGCCCAGATGACACACATGGGCGTTTTGGCATTTTCCTCCAACTGAATAGGCCTTTCCTCGTTGTCACCCACTTCCTTAATAACATTGTCAAAAAACCTCGATAGGGGCCAATACAGATTCCCAAGCTCTATGTTAAAGATTTGGATTGCAACCTTGGGCCAAAAAGCAGGGGCAATGAAATCGTTCCGTATCTGAAAGCCCACTTCCTTCTATCCCACCGTTTGCTCTGTGGGGTAAAATAAGTCTCCCCGTAATGCTTGTGATTGGTGCCAGGACATATCATGTTCAAGGCTTCAAGCGTGTGGTTATCCCCAATCGTGAACAACCTTCTACACTGCTTCTCCCTAGATTCATCCCTGCAAAGGCATCCAAACTCATCGAAAGCCATGGTAGTGGTTATGCATAACTCCTTTTAGCAAGTAAATATATAATCCTTATGGATCTAAACCAAAACTATAGATCGATTGACTTCATTTCCCAACTAAATAGGGACAATGAGCTTGCATCTATCCCTTCATTCTGAACCAACAAACCGGCATGGTGATAGAGAATTGTCTCTATAAACAAATACCTTCATATCGGAGGACAAGTACCCTGAGAAAGAATCCTACGGACTCCGCGTGAAGCGTATATATCCAAGCTAAGATATTAGAATTTTCTGTTCTGACATTACACCTTCACGTCGTCCTCCCACCTCCTTGCCTATACACAATCCCCTGTAAACACCAAGAAACCAGGCAACTATAGACCCTCGTACACCTTCCTTGCAAGGATTCATGAGGAGAAAGCCACTCCTCATCTCGAAAAAATCAACCCATCAACTGACCCCTGTTTTGTCCGACCCACCCATCTTGTCTTTGTCATTGAGAATAACCATCTCTAACTGCGGCCAAATCTCTCCGCTTTCCAGCGCAACCTTCGTAGCCTGTTCTGAAATACCTTTGTTTGCCACGAGATCTGCAGCTTGATTACCATATCTATATGCATGTGTCAATGTGAATTTTGCTAGTTGCTCCAACCCATGCCTAATTTGAGGCATCCACCGCTTAAGCTTCCAACTGGACACTTGCCCCTAGCCAATTGCATTTATGTAGAGAGTCGAGTCACTCTCGATATTCACTTTCCTGAAGCCTTTACTGATGCAAAGCCTCATTGTTCATGGCAGACCCCATATACCCATACAACTCCCAAATTAAATGCCCCATATGGTCTCTTATAACACAACCAACCCCAACTTCACCAAGATTCCCTATTGATGCTCCGTTTGTGTTTAACTTCACCAATCCTGTGGTTGGAGCCTTCCAAACTGCTTCCTTCCAACTTGCCAAGGATATCGAGATTATCCCATTAGGCTCCTTAAGTGTGAGCCAAGAGTGTTGAAACTGCATATCCCAATTGGAGATGAAAGAAATTCTTTTCTTGAAAATTTTCATGTTGACCACTTCACAAATTCCCTGCTGGATCTGCTCAATAACCTGCTCAAATGTAGAGGATTGCCCATTAAAAGTCCTTCCATTCCTCTCCTTCCAGATCCCCCATACCAAGAAAGAGGGCCCAACCACCCATATATCCCCCCATAACGAATGCCTCCTTCCTATAGGCCAACTCCTCAAAGAGGTCTGCAAATTATCTTGCCTGGAGAGGCCCATCTAATGGATCTCATTAGCCAATCCCAGCAGCCTTCAGCAAAATAACACCTCAGTAGTAGATGGTCCACCGATTCCACGTCTTGCATGCATAATGGGCACATACTTGGGCCAGCTATCCTGAAGGTTTTAAGCCTCTCCCTCATCAGAATTCTACCATGCAAGGTCACCCATAAAAAAGATCCCTCCTGGGAATCCACTCTCTTATTCCAACAAAGAATGGCTGGCCAATGCGGGTTTTCAATCTTGCTCCTTTGAGCCTCATATCCAACCTTAACACTCTACTCTCCTGATTTGGCCGCACACCACACAATCTCATCCTCTTCTTGAGATAAGGCAATCCTCCTCCTATACAACTCTTCCTTGAATCTTTCTATGTTCAAGAAGGAAGGGAGATAGTCTTCCACATGTTTCCAAGAAAACTTCATGCCATCTTGATCAAGGCAAATAACATAATCAGCCACCCTAACACCAAACTGATTCTCAACCTCATCGACCCAATCACTGCTTTCAAAAAGATCAATAAGAGAAATTTATCCGTTCCATGAATCCCTCCAAAATTTGGCCTTTCTACCGTTCCCAACTTTCCATGTAATGTGATAAATAATTATATTTCTGCTCTCCCATATTAACTTCCATATGGTCGAGCCCCCATTTGAGTTTGACTATAGTAAGAATTCTAGAGCGATCCTCATTATTCTGGTATCTATGCCTCATAATTTTGCACCAAATTTTATCCAGTTGTTTGAACATCTTCCAGGATAATTTGGCACCCAAAGCCATATTTTGAAGTTCTAATCTCCTCAGCCTAGCCCCTCCTCTGGATAAGCATGCATTCTCTCATTTAATTAAAGGTATCTTCTTTTGCTTTTTAGCCCCTGCCCACAAGAATCTTTTCAACATCCCTTCCAATATTGAGATAGTTTTATGTGTAAGCTTAAAGCAAGACATAAAAAAGATGGAAATAGCAGAAAGAACCACCTTAATCATCACAATTCTCCCAGCTTGTGATATCCACTTATTTTTCCATGAGAAAGTTTTGCCCCGACGCTTGTTAATCAGCCCTTCCCAATAACATGATTTATTGACTCCCGTGAACAAAGGTGCCCCAAGGTATTTGGATGGAAGAACAAAAATGTGGACCCCCAACATATTTGCAATCCTTCTCTGCAAAAGTTTGTTAGTATTAAAGAAAAAACAATTCAGATTTTACAATGTTCATGTATTGCCCACATGCAGCCGAGTATGCCTATAATGCGGATTTAATAATTTCTGCTTCAGATATGGTAGCAATTCCAAATAGAATGGTGGCGTCGGGGAACTGAGAATGAGTGATTGGTTCAAAGCTAAGTTTCTGATTTGCTGGGTTTTTGGCCAGATGCGTGGGCAGATGTGTGTGGAGGCGGATGTGCGGGCAGATGCCTTGTTGATGCGCACAGGAAGCTCATCCAGGGCCCTTGGATGCTCTCTCGATGCGTTACCAGAGAACATCCGGGGGCCGTGGATGCGCTTCCTGTGCACATCCACAGGGCATCTGGGAACCTCCGTCATCATTTTCATTCTAATTCAATCTCTTAGTGATACCGCAGTCAAATCCATGAAAAATGCTAGATAAATACTACGCCTTCAATCACTCTATCTGTTGGGTTTCCTGAATGTTCATAATGACAATGCAAGTCGGTCCTTAAATCTATCAAACATTATCAATTCTTAACTCTTAAATCTTCGTCACTTTCCTTGATTAGTCTCAACCTAAACAAATAAAATAAATTGACTGGATAAAATCTCTTTGATTGAGAATGCTGATAGCTTCTGCACTCTGTATCGAAATAATGGATGCCCTCACTAATTGACAAGACGATGGCATACGGGTTTGAGATTTTGACTTATACCTCTGTGTGCTTGGTTGTGGATTTATATTTTGAATTTAACTGTTTTCTAGTGCCGTTACTATGCCTTTCTTGTTCACTACATTTTTGATATTTTTACTTTAACAAATATTAGGTATTGATTTTGGTGTGACATTATATACTTTCTTTGTTCTGTAGTTGAACTCTCAATCAAAACCATAGAATCTCAACAATAGGTATCCTTTGTTTAAACAAATCCAAGTGCCTTGTTCTTGTGATACAGAGTAAAGATCAAAACTCGGGGTATCGGCTTTTTAAAATTATTTAACACCTCAAAAATAAGGTTTCCTTACTCTTCAAGTTACATATTAAATTTGAGTAAAGTTGTTAAATTGGTAGGTTTTACAATCTTTAAGTACACGACATAGGGAAAATTATGATGATGATGATTACATCCCGACACATGGTGCATCTAGTAGAAGTGGAACCGCTTTGGGTTCACATGATCTTGAACTTGTAGTAGTTGGAGATGAAGATGATTTTTTTGAGAATCCTTATGATTCTGATTTGTGAATCTTGATTGATGAACATTGAATCATGAACTACATTTTGATTTCGTATGTGATATGGCTTATTTGAATTTTTGTGAACTATCAATTGGCATTTAATATTTAACTTGAATCTTGATCAATGATGAAGTATTATACTATGTTTAATATCAATATTTAAAATATATATATATATATATATATATATAAACGCATCCAAAACCCCCCAAAAAAAATTCGCGCATCCGCGCACCCGATTCTCACACCCGCACCCGAATCAGCAACTTAGGAACTTCAAAAGTTATCAGCTACAGTTATACCCTTCCATAATCCGAGACCTCTTTGCTTTTGAATGATTCTACTCAATGATTCTGTCATCAACACGAACAGATACGGGGATAGGGAATCCCCCTCACGAATACCGTTGCTGGCTTCAAAGAAACCAAATAGTGATCCATTCACTTGGATAGAAAATCTTGGAGACACATTGCAGGCAGAAATGAGTTTTATCCATTGATTAGAGAACCCAAATCTTCTTGAAACTTCTAAGAGAAACTCCCAGCATACTTTATCGTATGCTTTACTTACATCCAGCTTAATGCCCTGGCTGCTGATGTGCTCTGACTTCATGAAATGCAAAGTTTCGGAAGTCAAAATAATACTGTCAGAGATTCCCCTGCCTGGAATGAAACTGTTTTGCTTTTCTGAGACTAATTTAGGAACGATCTTCTTCAATCTATTTGCCAGCGCCTTAGATATGATTTTGTATATCACATTACTGAGGGATAGGGGTCTCTAGTCCTCCATAGTTTCTCAAAAATCTTTTTTGGGATCGAGCACCAATACTGTGTTATTAATGTCTCTCACAAATCCTTTCTTCCTTCTGAAATCTTCTACCAGATGAAGAATATCCTTCCCCATGAAACTCCAGTATTTGTGAAAGAAGAGAGCTGGGAGTCCATCAAGCCCCGACACCTTAGAAGGCTGCAGTTGAAAAACTGCTTCTTTAATTTCTTCCAAAGTAAATCTGTCTTCAAGCATTTGGCGCCAAAATGTCTTCCCATATATTTCTGTCAGGCAATTCATTGCTGCATAAAATGGATTTGAAGAAGAAGACCGCCTCTTCTCCAATTTTGGCGAAATCCTCCAAAATCTCACCTCCCGAGCTTTTCATATTGTCTATCCTGTTATTGATCCTTCTCGATTTCATAGAGGCATGAAAAAATTTAGAATTAACATCTCCTTCCAGCAACCAGGATTCCCGTGTTTTGTCCCTCCAAAACAGTTCTTCTCTCGCCAACAGTTTAGAGAGCTTGGATTTCAATTCTCTTTCTATTAAAAAATGAGCTTGATACATTCGGTCTTTAATAATTTTATCATTTAAAATACTAATATCTGCTTCAACCTTAAGTTTTTCCTCAAAAATGTTCTTAAATACCTCTTTATCCCACACTTTTAATTTATGTTTAATGCAATTCAGTCGCTGAGAAAAATAAAAACTAACCGTACCCGAAAAACAATTGCTTTCCTTCCACCAATCTTCGATATGGATTTATCCTTCGTCCCTGTGGGCCCATACACGTTGATGATGTGGAAAGAAAGTCCTGAGATCCTATACCAGACTACTCCCATCATCCAATTATGACCCGATTCATATAAAGAAAAAGCACAATCATTAGAGTACCACATCACCCCAAGCCCCCTGATTGACCCCTCGCCTCCTGGAAAACACTTTCCCATCTCTTACAATTTTTGGTGAACAAAGACCCCTGTTCCGAACTCAACTTTGTTTCTTGCTGCAGGATGATATTCGCTTCTTCCTTCATTATATAGTGCTTGACTAAGTGCCTTTTGTCAGGGGTAGATAAACCCCTGACATTCTAAGTGAGGATCCTCTTTGTCATCCTCCAAGGGAGGCTCTACCTCCCTTGGATCTATTCAGAAAGTCAGTGACACTCACCAATCCTTTTTCGGCAGCTTCATCTTCTCTTTTCTGCTTGTTTGATTTTCTACCTGTCCGCTTTTTGGATTGACTCAAACTTCTGGGATCCAAATTATCCAGTATGTCTTTTTCTGACCATACACCATTTGAGAACCACAATTCCTCCTTCGAATCCTCTCCAACGGACAAGTCTCCTTCCCCTGCTTGGATGCCAATCTCCCTGCAAGGAACTGAATGATTAACCAATTCAGCATTGAGGGTTTTATCAGTCATCATGTGCCCAGATTGATACTCTCCATCAACATTGGAGGAAATGTCAGACTTCTTATTGGATTGCCCAACTTGATTGACACCGTCCACACCCTTTTCATGCCTAGTCTTATAAGCATTATTACATCCTACATGAATTTCTAAATCTGTTGCATTCCTTGTCGAATATGGGTCTGAGTGTTTTGAGCACTCCCCTCGATTAGAAATTTTCATAAACTCTTTTTCCTTCTCCCTTGTTGCAATCAAAGAAGACACTTGTGGATTTTTCTTAGGACTCCATCTTGTCTTCTTTCTAACATCCCTCTTGCAATCTGTCTCAGAATGATCTCTGCAACCACATTTCAAACAAAATAATTTGATGGTCTTGTTGACGACTTTTTGTCTCCAAAGTTTGTTAGAAATGTGTAACTGAATCTCCCCAGGGATTTGCATAACAGACGCAACCTTAAGCCTTGCATATTTGTATAGATCCCCATTAATAAGATCACAATTGATGTCTAATAATGTTCCAAGCATTCTGTTGTTTACCAAAACCACAGATTGAAATCCTACGAGTCTTGCCAACTCAATGCTGGGATTCCAACGGGTTGAAGGCCAACTTGACAGGATCGATCGATTTGATCTGAGTCCTCTGCACTTCTGGTTCTGCAAAGCCAAGACGGGTGTACCTGATCCTGAACCAATCACTAAAGTCCAAGAATGTTTATAGCTGACAATTTGATTACAAATGCAATAAGAGTCCTCCGAATGGCAAGAGATCTGGAAAACTTTTAACTTGCACTACTTGAAATAAAATTACTCAATATGCCGAGATTTGAATCACTTCACAACTTCAAAATGACTTCAGGATGTAAAAACTTCAGGAATTGAAAATAACAATGAGTATAATTTATGAAAATAAGCGCGTTTCAAAATGAAAATATCTATGAATTATGATGATAAATAACTATATTAATTATATCAAAGGAAAGGAAAGAAATAATTGACAATGTCCTGATTATGGACCAATATAACATAAAAATTAAATGAACTGGTGCCCAAATCAAAAGGGCAATAGAGTCAATACTGTAAGTTTTTTACGTACAACTTTATAAAATTATCTGCACTTACACCATGAACAATTTTATTATCAATATGCAAAGGATCAGATAAATATGCAATCTTAATTAAGTCCAGATTGAAATTGAACACATACGGTAGGGAGACAAACTGAACATAGATAAGGAAACAACTTTGTATTTCACTATATCTATGATGTTCAAATTTAAGATGCTGTAAATGATCCTATCACAATCTGATATTTAAATGCTCACAGAATTATAAATGATTGTAAAGGACGAAACTTGTCAGTATTTTCAACTCTAATGCTTTATATGAATAAATAAAACGAAATGCTTACTGGTTATGCAAAAATTGAAAGAGCAACAGAGACACTCATATCTGAAGATCGGCCTAGTATCTTGCTTGCTGTTGATGATGATCCATGATCACAGAATTAAAAAAATTCAATCTTCACCCATCGAAAAATTAAATACATTAAATCAGTATATCTATAATCTCCTTTTTGTCAGATAATTGTCAGAATGTGTCTCCCCTTTGATTTACATCTCATATTTATATGAGAACAAAAAGTCGCATGGTTATTTTCAAATGACACACCGCTTCACAATAAGTAACCGTATATTTATTAACTTGTAATACATTTTTATCCAAGAGAACCGAAACCGATATTTTGTAACCATGCTCTTATATTTATACGAAAATATAAACACGGGCGCAATTGTGAACGAGACAGGTAGCATGTAATCTTCGAACTTCTGCTCCAGTTATACGGGTCCTGCGATTCACATCTTTTTGCTCAGGCGTAACTTTCTTCTAATTTGATAAGTCTCGACTCCTTTATGCAGATTACTGTATGGCACAAGATATAAAATCCTCAATGTCGTGGATGCAAAAGATGTTTGACTGCAGCGTCGGATGAGGATATGTTCCAAAACATCCTTGTTTTCAATCGAATTTTGGTCTCATCATTCACTTCATAGCCTATGGAAGCACGGGAATCCTTTACATTAGCACAGGTCCGCCCCTCTTCATGCATACTATTAAACCAAAACCACTGGTTGCTCCAGACACTCGAAATAATGCTCAGGATCGATAATGTCAAATAGAGAAAAAATCATCAGCAATATAAAATCCTGTACAATCAGCAGAATATCTGTGAAAAATTTGGATTCTGAAAATTAGGATGTATCAACACAAATCAAGTCATGATAATACATAAAATAGTCAAACCATAATATGCGATTATTATCTCTAGTGTGGAAACAGAACACAAATCAAATGAATATTCTGAATGCTGAAAAAAGTATGTTATGCAATTTTAAGATTTACTCAATATGAAAGCCTAGTTCTTAGGAAAAAGGATTTATAATTTGAAAGATAAGATCAAAAGTAGAAAAAAGATGAACAGAATGGTAATCAAACGGAAGTCCTGATTTTATAAAATCAGGGCTCCATCACATTCTCCTGATCTTCTCCAAGCATTCTTCAGACCAATATTCGATTGGCAAATTGTATTATCTGATCCAAATAGGTGTGTCATATGGAAAACAATCTAGGGGATTAAAATTAGGACTCCATTTCTGAATATACAGAGGATCTTCATTCATGAACCAGATGCCTCCCAACAGAATCCGGTTTTTTTCCTCAATGTTTGCAAATATGACAGAGAATTTTGGTAGGAATTTCACAATGCATTCTGTGTTCCATCGCTCAGATATCCATTTTTTTATTGATACCCTATCTGTTCTCTTCCCTACAAATCTACATATAACGGCTACATCTTTCATCAACAACCTATCAACAGCCACTTCTTCGGATAGATTAATTGATATTACATTGGATTGTTCTGCAGAACACTGTGAATCCTCCTCATCCTCCTTGACGATCTTCTCTGCATCAGTTTTTCCTCCTACTTCATTCTGCAACTGATTCTCCTGTGACTTCATCCTCCAATTGTTTTGACCTTGTGTATATGGAGGCATTTGTTTAAAATCTTTAGTTATCGACGTGCTGCTTATTTTTATAGCTGTTAGTTTGTACTTTTAAAACATGGGTTATATCATTTTTATTCCCATTGTAATCTATACAATCATTGTTTAAATGCCTGTACAATTATACTTATGAGTTTCTCTTATTACGATGCATTATCAAGTTAATGCTTGCAATGGGTGGGTGCCTTGTGTTTTGGAAAGTTAGTTGCTTTTTTATCTTCACCAGTGTACTTTGTTCTAAACTGTATTTATATACATACGTGCATGATTACATATGAAGTGTGCAAATTTTTCATCTTTTGATAAGTTATTTTAAAGGGCAAGGGACCCTATTCCTTCATGAAACTTATGATGTATGTATGTATGTGTGTGTATGTATCTTTGTGGATATATATGTATGTGTTTGTGTGAAGGAATATAACTCTGTCATATGTGCTATAATTTAGGATGGCCCATTTGAATAACTATGAATGATAGTAAAGTGATATTCTTCCTTGCAACTCAACAATCCCCATAACATAATCACTTGCATCAGCTTCAAGTTTCAACCTTACAAGGCTGTATACATGTATGCATAAGAGGGAATACAAATCTCTGTCATATATAGTATAATTTAGGACAGCCTTTGTGAACAACTCTGAATGATAGAACACTGGTCTTCTTCCTTGCAACAAAACAATCCCCATAGCATAATCACTCACATCAGTTTCAACCTCAAAAGGCTATTGAAGTTTGGGTAAAGCATGCATGAGTGCATAAATGATTTTAAACTTGAGCTCTTGAAATGCATGCGGCTGTTTTATATCCCCATGAAAACATTTTCCAGTCCCTTAGATAGCATGCACAGGAGCAGCATCATAGGAGAAAGATTTCTCAAACTTTCACACATATTGGACAGCTCCAACAAAATTCCTGGTCTTCCAAATAGATGTGGGCTTTGGCCGATTCACAATGGCCTCGGCCTTATTAGGATCAATCTTGATTTTACCATTCCCCACTACATGCCCAAGATAGACGAGTGTTTTTCTTGCAAACTTACACTTGTCACCATTCAAAAGTAATTTCTTCTCCTTAAACACTTGTACTTGCCTAAGATGAGGAACTTATTCTCATACATTATACATAAAGTTAAGTTTTTATCCAAATACAGGACCAGGTAAGAATCAAAGAGTGGTTCAATTACCTTATTTGTCAAGCTCATACAGGTGGCTGGATCATTGCACAATCCAAATGGTAGAATAAGCTACTCTTAAATTCCTCGATATCGTTTTAAATGCTGTTTTCCACATGTCTTCATTTTTTATTCAGACTAGATAATTCCTTGATCTTAAGTCTAGCTTTGTAAAGTACTTGGCGTGTTGAAGTTGAGCCAAGAGATCATCAATGAAGGGCAACGGTAAACTATTTTTTATTGTAATTTTGTTCAATATCCTAAAATCAACTCACATTCACCAAGTCCCATCTGTTTTCTGCACAATTACAATATGAGAATCACAAGCTCAAGTAAAAGACACGATCACACCTTCCTTAATATGCGCTTGCAGCTGTAACTTAACCCTCTAAAACACTTTGACGATATAGCCAAATATTTGGAAGTGGGCAATCGGAAAACAATTGTATCTCATGATCAAAGTTCTCTTTGGAAACAACTGTTTAGATTCAAAAAACAATTTTGGAAAATGATTAGACAATGAAGTTGCCTCTTGGTGTGCTTGATGAGTATGCAGCGTATGCATTGTTTTTATCTCAGACCCTTTGTGCTTTTCTGTTCAAATCCCACTGGGGGGTAGGGTATGTACGCCTCGTTTGTAGCACAGTTAGGTGCCTCCCGCAAGGAGTACGGGGTAGTCCCATATTGCTGTCACCATATGTAGACCAAAAAATATATGGCTGGTATCGTGGACTATAAAAGATCCTTTCCTTTCCTTTCCTTTCCATGTAGCATCAGGAGCAAATTTCTCATTTGCAGTGATAAACATCTTGGCTAGGGGAGCGATAACCATAGAGATCTCGGCCTTTCCAACAGTTAAGTTCAAAGTGAAGTCTTCTCCATTCGAATGGAGTCTATGCTGAATTTTCCTTTAGAAGTAGATTGCATCTCTCATATAGAGGAGGTAGGGACTTCCAGAAATAACACATTGTTGATCTAAATGTATTAAATCAACACGCATTTCATTATTAAACTCCTGGTTAAGCTCAAATGACAACTCACATTCATGATTGAGATATTCACTAAAGAATACGGATGAGCTGTTCTAGGATTGTCAATCCAAGCTTACCAATCAGCTTTTGAGGGATTAGGTTTGCTTGTGTCCTATACAAATCATGGCACAAGACAATCTTTCATCCACCTAGGAGCTGCAATCAATCTCATTTCCTTTTCTTGCATAGGTGATGTTCTCATTGCTTTTCTTCTTCTATGAAGTTGCTAACTCAACAAGTAATTTGGTTGTGCACATACCTCATCAATGTTTACCCAACTATAATGCTTACCTCCTAAATTAACTGGCGTATTTTTGAACACTTTCTCCTTGTCTATGCCTGAAGTAGTGCCACTGCATAACCCATTCTTCTTTATGGCAAATTGGATAACGTTGCTTCTGGAATAGCCCTTTAATCTTTCCACTTTGAGATTGGGGGTACCTTTTGGTGTTCCAAAGAATGAGCATAGATTTCATACCACAAGAGAGCATGCCTAAATAGCTCAGGTCTTGCTAATACAGTTTGCTTATGTAGAGACAACTTATGGAGAGTAAATAAACCTCCAATTTTAACCTACTAAGCCAGCTTCTTGGCACTTATCACCATAGAAAGGTTGTTTATTAATCTGGGCTTCAACATTGAGTAGTCTTCCATGAGATGTTTCACCTTGCTCATTCTTGGTTTCCTTGGTTTCTTCCTCATTTTTTTTAGGTTCTCTATTAATGCAAGCAAGGATGCTCTCAAACCTATCAATCTTAATGAGTGTGTCAAAGCTCCTTGTAACAACATCCTCTAACCTGTTAAACTGAGCTTCTCCATCCTTGTGATGTTCCCGATATTATTAAATAAATTAATTTATAATTTTGTATGTTTTGCCCCGACATTAATTTTATTATCTCTCGGGCCCTTTTATTTTTATTTGTTTAGTGTGTTGGCCATGTTGACATCATTTTTAATATTTTGGGACATTTCCTCGAAGCCATATACAAGGCTGAGTCTGTTGTAGTTGTAGGTATGTGAACTTTGATATTTATCTGCTAGTGCGAATTCCAGTTGGAGTTCTGTTGTATGCCCTTTCGGAGGTGAAAGTCCCTCCCTATTTGGTCTTGCAGTTTCGGTGGGTGTAACTCCTCACCCTATTCTGCCTTGTTCCGAAATCATTGTAATCTGAAGTGTTATCATTATTTAATCTGTGTTGCGGGTATTTTGAAGGCTTACTATACAGTGTTCAGTATTGTTCCGAATTGTGTCGATTTGATCTTGCATACTCCGTTAGAAAATACTTTAATCGTGTGACAATACTGTTACGATTCCAAGGTGACAAACAATCTAATTATTCATACGTAGCTGGGAACCCACAGTCTGTACGGTCTACTATCGTACGACATTTGTGGGGAGGACAGCCGTACGCACGCTCTTGTATGGAAACACTATTCCATTGGTGGCAGCTTGATTGGGACGTACAACAAGACACTGTACGATCACTCCAATATTACCGTATGACCTCTCTTTCAATATCGTACCCCCCTCTTCCCACACCGTACGACTAGTCCATTAGCACCGTACACCCAAGTCTTGACACAATACGACCACTACCTGCCTTCGGAACTAACTTTGATCCGTACGCTTCAGGAGTACGCCAAGACACACGGGTTCATCAGTGGTCGGGAACATTACAGTGCTATCAGAGCCAGTGATTCTGTCAGACTGTCAGTTCGTGGATGCATAATGCACTCAAAGTTTATACCAGAAGGAGATACCAAAAGCCAGGCGCAACTCAATGAAACCATGATCAAAGGGCGGGAATGACGACTCATGGAGGAGACATTGCAGAGGTTGGCGAGAGGGAGGATGAACGGAGAAGAGAAAACCCTCATTCACGCTCTTGACCATCGGTGCTGACATTTTCGCCAAGAACCGAAGCACCTCGAAGAGAGTGAGAGCCCACCTTCCAATAAATGCGCAAGAAACTAATGCAAGACTGGAGGAACGCGAATCTCGAAGGAAACCTATTCTTCAGAAATTATGTGGATCTACAAATGAGATATTTAGGCGGTAGTGGTCATGGCTATTATAACGATGACCTCAAACAATAGATAGGCAAGGTGAACCTGTCATCCTTTGATGGATCTGGATCAACATCTGCACGGGCATGGGTACAAAAGGCAGACACATTTCCAGCTTAACTTGATGTCGGAGGATGAAGCGATCAAATTTGCAGCGCTTCAGCTAGAGTGAATCGCTCACAAATGGTTTCATCATGGAATGGTTAACCTCAGCCACGATCAAATAACCACCTATGCTGAATTCACAGAGACTGATAGACCGCTTCGACGGGAAAGATCTAGAACTTAATTTTAAGGAGTTGGCACAGCTGAAGCAATCAACATCAATTGACAATTACATTGCAAAATTCCAGAGACTATCCGTGCTGGTGACAGATATCTCGAAGAGACGATTGGTTGTGTTGTTCATAGATGGGCTAATGGAACCTCTGAAAGGTTGGGTGAAAGGATTCAACCCCATCACGCTCTCAGAAGCAATTAAGAAGGCACGTGGCATGGCGACATCTTCTTCCTCCAGGAGTTATTCACACCTCAAGTCACCCCTTGCTCCGAAGGAGAAAGATAACAAACTCCCACCAAAGAAGCCATCATTGGATGAGGCCATGAGACAGGAGCTCAGGAGGAGAAAAATATGTTTTAACTGTAAGGAACCGTGGGGAGGCGATGTCCGAGGACAAGGAGCATGAGGAACCTAAAATCGAAGGAGATGGACAACAAGCTTCTAAGGAAGTTGACATAAATTGCGTAGAGAGGATTGCCACACTGGTACGGAGACGAGATGCCATCGCAACACTTACTTGTACTCCTAGGTGCACTGTATTCCGGATACGGGGTACACTCTAGGGGCAGAGGGTTGTGGTCATGCTCGACAGTGGGGCATCACTCAACTTCATCAACTAGTCACTTGTGAACTGAAGGGGTTTGCTTACAGAGGCACACCAAGGATTCGAAGTTAAGGTGGTAGGAGGAAACCTCTTGTCATGTACCCATCTGGTTCCGCAACTCAGCAATACCATGGGGAACCACACGGTAGCAGATTACTTCGTTGTAGTAGATCTGGATTGCATGGAGGTCATATTGGGCATCTAGTGGATGGAGACTCTAGATGAGTACATAGTGTTTCAAGAGGATGGAGTTTTCCTTCGAAGTGGATGGCAAAAGGGTTGTGCTGAGGGGAATGTTGAATGGTGGCACGAAGGAAATCTCGGCACAACATATGGAGGCAATCTTCAGACATGATGATGTAATCTGGGCGGCACACTACTTGGTATCAACAGAACCCTTGAAGAGTCAACAAGCATACTATCATGATGATGAGCTTCATGCGGTGTTGGACAAAATTTGGTTTTCGCCAACATTCCACCTGGTATCCCTCCACACAAAGGCTTTGAGCACACTATCCAGTTGGAGGAAGGAGCGAAGCCTGTCATCACCACACTCTACTACCATCCAAAAAAGTTTAAGGATGAGATAGAGAAGACGATCCAAGAACTCCTTGACAAAGGATGGTTCCAACCCAGCTCAAGCTCGTTCGCGTCGTCGGTAGTGCTAGTAAAGAAGGATGGATCCCTCCGAATGTGTGTGGACTACCGTGCGTTGAATAAGAAGACCATAAAAAAAGTTACCCTATCCCCAAGATCGACAAGTTGTTGGATGAGTTACACGACGCAGTGTATTTCTCCAAAATAGATCTCTGCTCCGATTACCTTCAGATACGCGTGAGAGAGCAAGATGTGGAGAAGACAATTTTCCGTTGCCATTATACACTCTTGAGTTTTTGGTCATGCTGTTTGGGTTGACCAATGCTCCGGCTACCTTCCAACTGTGCATGAACGACAACTTCAACAAGCAATTGCGCAAGTTCCTGTTGGTGTTCTTCGATGACATACTCATTTACAAGAAGAACTAGGAGGAGCATCTTAGGAATTTGGACGAAGTGCTGGAAATCATGGAGTCACAATCACTGTTTGCCAAAAGGTCCAAATGTAAATTTGGAATGACAGAGATATTATATCTGGGGCACATCATCACTACCTGAGGGGTTCAGGTACACTAGGAGAAGATTTAAGCCATTTTGGACTGGCTGCCTCTCAAGACTCTCGAACTTGCATGGATTCTTTGGGTTGTGCAGTTATTACAGACGGGTTGTGAGGGATTCTCACAGCTCAGTGCACCACTGACGGATCTGACAAAGAAGGGATCTTTCAAGTGGAATGAATAGGTGCAACACACTTTCGACAAGCTGAAGGAAGTCACGAGTTCATGTCCGGATCTAGCACTACCTGATTTCACTCGACCCTTTATCTTGGAGTGCGACGCATCCAGAGAAGGCATTGGGGCAATGTTGATGCATGACCGTCACCCCATTGCATTCGAGAGTCAGAAGATCTCGGGAGCAGAGCGACTATATTCCATCTACGACAAGGATATGCTCGCTATAATGCACACACTGACAAAGTTTCAACAGTACTTGGTCAAAGCTAAGTTTGTAGTGCATACAGACCACAACCTGAGATATTTCCCAGAGCAGAGGGATTTGAACGAAAGGAAAGAGAAGTGGGTAAGCAAAGTTCAAGCATTTGATTTTGATATTGAGTATTTGAAAGGCAAAAATAATGTGGTGGATAACGCCCTATCGAGAAGGCCTACCAAATGCTCTCTATCACAGATTTTGACAGATTGGAAAGGACATTTATTGGTTGAGTACTCCGAGAATACCTTCGCATGTCAGTTGACGGACGGTCAAGTGCAGGATAACAGATACAAGGTGGTTGACGACGTCATTTACTACAAGGGCAGAATCTATTTAGTACTTGAGTCCAAGATGAAGGAAAGGATTCTAAAAGAAATACATGACTCACCCTTGGCCGGACACTCGGGATACCTGAAGATCTACAAACAAATCCGGGAAAGATTTTCTTGGAAGGGCCTTAAGAATGACGTTCTACAGTATGTGCAGGAATGCTCCACCTGTCAGCAGAACAAATCTGAGCACACCTTACCTGCTGGACTGCTACAACCATTGCCAATCCCTGACCAGAAGTAGGATAGCATCTCCATGGATTTCATTTCCGGGCTTCTCAAAGTGCAAGGAAAAGATTGCATCTTCGTTATGGTTGATCGATTGACCAAATATGTCCATTTCTTTGCCATCTCCACCGGATGCTAGGAAGCTCAAGTAGCCGTGCTATTCCTCCGTGAGGTATTCCACTTGCACGGTCTTTCGTGGAACATAGTAAGTGATAAGGATAGCCGCTTTCTCAACACTTTCGGGATGGAGTTTTTTCGGTTGGCAGGGACAAAGTTGTCGCCAAGCAAGAGCTACCACCTACAGACGTATGGACAGACGAAGATTGTAAACAAATGGCTGAAGAGTTATCTCAGGAACTATGTTTCAACACAACCGAAGGCATGGGTTTGTTGGTTACATTTGGGGGAGCACTGCTACAACACCACCTATCACATGTCGATAGGTATGGCGCCCTTTAAAGCATTGTACTGTTATGAACCTTTGTCATTCGTGGATCTGGTGTTGGGTGATAGTCGCGCACCGAGGGTCAAAGACTGGCTACAAGAGAGTTTGGATATCCTGAGATCTCTAAAGGATAACCTACAGAGGGCTCAAAACCAGCAGAAGATGTATGCCGACCGACATCGGATTGAGCGAAGTTTTGAGGTTGGCGATTTGGTATACCTTCGGCTTCAATTGTACAGGCAATCGTCCCTGAAGGCTGGTGGTAAGGAGAAGTTGAGGCCGCGCTTCTACGAACCCTACAGAGTGGTTCAGAGGGTAGGTGAAGTTGCCTACGAACTGGAACTTCTTGAGGGGAGTCGGATTCACAATGTTTTTCATGTGTCATGTTTGAAGGTCATCGGGCAGCATGTTGTCGTGTCAAGGGAATTGCCTCCCATTTACGAAGAAGGGAAACTAATCCTGGAGTCGGCCGAGATCATCGACATCCGAGAGAAAATGTTGAGGTCGCATACCATCAAGGAATTTCTTGTGTGATGGAAGGATCTTCCGATCGAGGATACCACCTGGGAAGGCGAATAGATTCTGAAGTATCCAAGCCTGCAATTGCTGGAGGACAAGCAATTTTTGGGTCGTGAGATAGTGATGTTCCCGATATTATTAAATAAATAAATTAATATTTTTTGTATGTTCGGCCTCGACATTAATTTTATTTTCTCTCGCCCCCTTTTATTTTTATTTGTTTAGCGTGGTTGCCATGTCAGCATAATTTGTAATATTTCGGGACGTTTCCTCGAAGGCATATATAAGGCCGAGTCTGTTGTAGTTGTAGGTATGCAAACTTCGATATTTATCTGCTAGTGCGAATTCCAGTTGGAGTTCTGATGTATGCCATTTTAGAGGTGAAAGACCCTCCCTATTTGGTACTTGCAATTTCGGCGGGTCTAACTCCTCACCCTATTCTGCCTTGTTCCGAAATCATTGTAATTTGAAGTGTTATCATTATTTAATCTGTGTTGCAGGTATTTTGAAGACTTACTATACAGTGTTCAGTATTGTTCCAAATTGTATCGATCTGATCTTGCATACTTAGTCATAAAATACTTTAATCCTGTGACAATACCGTTACCATTCCAAGCTGACAAACAATCTGATTATTCATACGCAGCTCGGAACCCACAGTCCGTACAATCCACTACCGTACTACATTTGTGGGGAGGACAGTCGTACGCACGCTCCAGGAGGGTTGACTCTCACCGTACGACGAACCTATTCCATTGGTGGCAGCTTGATTGGGACGCACGACAAACACCGTACGCTAGGCACAAGACACCGTACGGTCACTCCAATATCACTGTGCGGCCTCTCTTTCCATACTGCACGACCCCTCTTCCCACACCGTACGACTAGTCCATCAGCACCGTACACCCAAGTCTTGAAACCGTACGGCCACTACTTGCCTTTGGACCTAACTCTGAACTGTAGGCTTCAGGATTCCAAGACGCACAGATTCATCAGTGACCGGGGACATTAAAATCCTCATCTTCTCTTGCCACTGATGTAGCTTCTCTTGTCCACTCTTTTTATGCTCAAAAGGGATTAAATTGTCACTTCAACTTGATCTTGTTGATTGTATTGTTAATATTTGAGACTTCGAAAGGAAAGTAACAATCTATAGATGAACTTTTAGAACTAAGACTTAGGCCCTTTCCAAAATATAGATGGATAGAAAATAGATAATACCCGGTTTAGATGCTTGAAATCTGCTGAATGATTGTATGTAGAAGCCTTCAATCCAATGCTATTATTCTGCTCCAATCAGCTCTTTAAGTCTGCTACAATTTGCTCTTTAAGGTCTGCTATAATGCCTCTCCAATTCTGCTACAATATATGAACTTAGGTCTGTTCCAAGTATGTATTTAGGTCTGCTACAGGTGTGAATTTAGGTCTGCTCCAAGTGTGTATTCAGGTCTGTTATTCTTCTTTCCAAATTGCCAAGAAGCTGCTATAATGTAGGAACAATTATGCAATGATGATCTGAATTATAAGTCTGCTGAAAGTGCGAGATAAGGCAGTCATGTTATGTTTTCGATGATTCCAAATTCGCACTCCTCAATCCCATATAAGTATGCCTTAAGAGAGGTGTCTCCAATATGATAAGGCAGCCGACTTGCATATGCAATTATTGTTATTCAGCCGCTAACCTCAATAGATAGCCGACTATAATGCAGGTTGGCCCTCATAGCAATTTCAACACTTCAATATGCAAGTCGTCCCTCTTCTCAATCATAATGTGATATGTCGTATAATAAGTAGCATACTTATTATTTATTTTAATCTTTTTGCAATAATATTAATAATCATTTGCAATGTAATTTATTTGTCTCAAGGCCACAAATATTAACATGTATAACCTGTAAAACATTTGCAAAACCCTCTACAACCTTGCTTTGATACCACTTGTTCTGTATATTGCAAAATTAATAAAAAAACAAAATTTTATTATTCTATTAATTGACAAGATTAATCTGCAAAGGGATTCATCTCCTTATATAGGGATTGGGGAATAAAAACATCCAAATGGATAAACATTAAAACTAAAAAGTGAACTTAAAAATAAAACGAAAACACTTGCCACTAAGGTGGCGTTATTACAACTGTAAATCTTTTAATACCCTCAAATACCCTACCAAACACTGTATATATTCTTATGGATGCGTACAACTTTTCATGTTCATTTCCATTGCAAAGCATAAGATGCGACATAAAGCAAAAGTAATTCATGTAAAAGAGACATCTGTATAGATTGAGAAAACAAAATTGAAAGCTACCCTGGAGAAATTTCGAAAGGGGAAATGCTCTAATAAGAATGAGCATTTTTCTCCTCATTCCACAATGCAGAATCCTATACAGGTGTTTACAAAACTTGTAGGGTGAAACAGAGCCTTGACAATGTTTACATACAAGTAAACAACTAAAACATGACTTTGCACCTTGTAAATCTCTATTTGTACATTTACATCAGTAAAACGAGCCTAGAATGAATATCCCCATGAGAACCAACCCAGAAAATGTGCTTTACAATGTTATAGTAAATCTCCTCATCCTTGGTGCAAAAAGGAAGATCTATTATTGGAAGATTCATGAGAAAAATCAAATTTCCTTCATATACCACTCGTCTGCATAGTGATGAATTTGTTTCTTTTGTGAGCAAGTGATTTTGAAAATGGTGTGGTTGAGACAAATTCACTATTGTCATGAGATGAATCACAACTGCCATCATTGAGACGATTTCACCGAGTGGAAACCGGTAATTTCATCAAACTTGATTTTATACTTTGTTTTGTGAATTGTGCCCCTGTTCCAAGACATCTTTGTATTGCTGATAGGGAGCCTCCTTGGTAACCTTCTGAGTTTGCTTGAAACTCTTCTTAGGCCTCTCCTAGGACCTCTAGGACTTCCTCAATCCACCCTCTACTACTTGGAAGAATCAACTCTTCCCCTCCAACCAAGAAGCTACCTATCTTGTCAAATTCACCATTCTTGTGTTCTACAAGAACCTTCCACTCAAACCACTCCAAGCCCTAAACTTACATTTGGATTTGC
>MU225974.1:2046908-2076116 GCA_018584345.1 Thuja plicata | reverse complement strand
AACACCTTTGGTCAACATGACCTTATGTATTTACAATGCCCTACAAGAGGGTCTTACACACACTAGCACACCCAAAATGACAAGAGACCACCAAACTTGCTGGCATCTCAAGGGTGCTCCTGCACCAATTTCTCTCTTTTAACTTAGGCACACCTCTTGGAAAAGTACAAGCTCGTTGATGTTAAAATCAATCAAACTCATGTTTCTATGGCTTCTGGATTTCTTTTCAGTTGGAAGTGGCAACTTTGACTCTATGGTCCAGCAATTTAGCCCTTTTTTTGGGTCACAAAATAAAATAGAAAAAGTTATCTTATAGACTAAAACTGTGGAGATTTATTGGGGTCACAAGTTTTATGTCTTTTAGGTTGAAAGCATGTGTTTTGTATAGGGATATCTTGAATTTTTTTGTTTTATTTTATTGTGTGTTGGTGCAAAAAGATGTTCCATAAATTCTAGTTTGATAGGCAAAGATAACGGTTTGAACATGGTGTCCAGTTCAATTGTGATTATAAGTTAATATATATATGAGTTTCATGGACCATCCATTAAGTTGGGGAATTTCATATCAGATTGTTATTGTTGGGAAGGGATAATTAAAAGATTTTGTTTGTTTGTATTTTTGTTTTTTAAAGTGACATGTTGATTCTAGTTTAATTTCTAAATTGATGGGTTTGGAAAAGGTGTTGAGTCGAATCATGATTATAGTTTCACAATTGTGAATTTGACAGATCATTTTTGAAGTTAAAGCATTGTAGTATATCAATAGTATTAGTCATTCAATATTTGGTTTTGTATAAGTATTTTTCATTACCTAAAATGTCTGCCGTATTATTTTGGTTTTGTTTGTGGTCCCTGATAACTAAAGTTTTGGTTGTGGTTGTCTCTATTGTAGTTTGTAAGCTAATGTTCCATTCTATTGCTATATGGCTTAGGTGTAAGACAGTTATATGTGCTTCATTATTCTAATTTACTTAGCATAATTGGGGAGTTATGGCAATCTCAACATAGCTTGTTATGATACACTATCCTCTTGATCATAATTCAGCATTCTCATTTGGCTTTGACTTGTTTTGTCTGTCTCTTGGGTGGTGGTTGGCATGATATTGAATGCTTCAGCTTGCATAACTTGGTTGAACATTTCTTAGTCTGGTTGGTGTTTGTCGTCCTCTGCTGTGGTATTGAAAGTGTCCCGAGTAAGGGGGTAGTACAATTCGTGCAAATTAGCTATTCTTTGATATCTGCACCGAACATTACTATGCCAGTTAGTACATTTGTTCATTTTATTGCTCATAAAATGAGTAATGGATTTTCTTCGACAAGAGATTATAGAATTATCTACCAGACAAATGAGGATTTATGGGATACAGCAATATCAATCCATCTGTAGACAGATGTCCTTTGATAGTCATACTCATAGCCATTGTTTCATTCAGACTTTAGGACTGTGTCACGTCTAACTGCATTTTATACGGCAAATGGTACTGCGTCATCATTGGCTACTTACAGACCCCGGAGTTGTATTCCAGTAATAGATTTACTAGGGACAGGAAAAGATGATATATCACTGGCAGATTTACATCAGCAGATGTGCTAGGGATTTTGAGGGTGAAGAGCTAAATCTGTCTCGAAAGTTCATAGCATACGAAAGGGAGAATATTGAACCAGTGATAGATTTACCACATACTTGGGGATAAAATCCCACCCCCTGGATTTGCTAGAAATCTGTAGGAGAAGAGATTACATTCCTGTGGCCAGTATATCAGTAAACTAGGTAGAAAGATATAACTATGGATCCAGCAGAGAAAACTAAATAGTGGCAATAATAACTGAATAAGAAAACAAGAGCATTTCTCTATAATCATTATCTGAAACATAATAGCAACTTAATTGTGAAGTCGTGAGGTTCAGGGCTCAAATCCAACTACGTGCTGCTTGCGCTTGTCCGTGGTACTAGTCCAGCCACTGGAGATGCTCACCGAGGTACTACCATAGTTTACAATCTCTTGTAGGTGGATACACACTGGTCTCTCGCAAGCAATTCCAATGGTCGAGGGAATGCTCAAATTGCAGGGGTAAATCACCCAAGCTTTGTGAATGTTAAAGGCTTGATAGTTTATAACCTCTGCATACCCATCACAGATTTTGGAAAATATTCCAAACTGCCTGAATATATTTCCTTTAGTTTTAGGTACTCATGAATTGACATAAATATTAGTTTGCTTTAATTCCTAGCAAGTTGGTCAGGAGCATTGAGGTTGGCTGGCCACTGATGTATAAATAATAAAAAAACGAGTAGTATGACATGTCTTATGGGGTAATGATAAGTTAATGATAATGTGAGGTTGGTCTTTGATTATGCCATGGATGGAGAGGGTTCTTCTGCGTTCTTGCACAAGCTTTTGGGTTTATAACTTTATACACAGGAAGATGCTGTTGACAGCCTCAGTGTCCAGATTTTTTATACTTTTTCTGGCAGAAGCATTGTTCATTAGTTGCATATTGTTTACAGGCCTTACATGTCCTTTGAACTTATCATAGAGTTTTTCACTTCCAACTTTTAATTTGCTGTCCTATCCTGAAAGCGACATGGGAATCCACTGGCACTAATCTATGCCTTCATTTTTCTAGCTTTTTTTCTGAATTATTTGTGAAACTCTTGAAAAGCATTCCATTATTTCTGCGAATTGATTTTTTTACTAAAGCTTGCTCCTTCAGAACATGGGATGAATTAAATTTTATTTATGCCGAATATCATTACAATTATGATTATTTAGAGCTCTATTTGATCTTCCTGGCTCACTTTGATCTTATGTCATGTTTTTATTAGGATAATCAACTGCGAGCTGTTCAAGCGAGCAACAAATATAGTGAAAAATTGTCCGAGCACAAGAAGAATGAGAAAGAAGCTGTGAAACAAGGGAAACGACCCTTCTATCTTAAAAAATGTTTGTCTGATAGACTCAACCTTATTTATTTTTAGAAGTTGCTTTTCTTAAAGTTGATGTGATTGGTCTGACCAAGGTATCTGTATTTCAGCTGAGGCGCGGAAGCAGCAACTCATAGAAAAATACAAGTCTCTAAAGGTTTGTAACTTCTTATCAATATGAGCAAGAATGACATCCGTATTAGAATTATTTTAATTGCTGAGTTATTTGGTATAGAGGGGTTCTCTTTGATGAATGAGTTTTGATATCTGCAGGCTAGCGGCAAACTTGAAGCTTTTCTTGCAAAGAGAAGACAGAAAAATGCAGCTAAAGACCATCGCTATGTGCCATATCGAAGGCCAGACTCTGCTCATTAGTTTTATTATTCATAACCTTTTTGTTGTTAGTTTTGGATTTGGATGAGCATGGTGGTACCTCCTATACAGAAGTTTTGTTCCGTTTACGATGTTATTTCAGAATTTTGTTGAATACATTATTGAATTTCTAATGTTTTAATTGATACAGAAACAATGTATTGTTTCTCATATATTCAATTTAGTGTTCCTTTATCGGCCCACAAAAGTAAGCTTTAATTGCAGCTTGTGTGTATTGTAGATGGATGAAAATGCACGCAATTTGTTGCATTCATCTGTACTTTTTGACATTTACATACATGTCTGTGTTGGTTGTCAATTGCTTGAGAAATGACTTTTGGGATTTTGTTCTGTATTTTCTTGTTATTTAAAAGCACAGTAGAATGTTTTCTTTGAGGCATCTCTATGTGTTTTCATTTTTTCCCGCACAACTCTAAACATGATGCACTTTGTTACCTCACTATTGTTATGTAATGTTATTTGTAAGGTCAATAACTTCAAAGAGCACGTTAGATATTGAAGAGCATAAATTGATGTTTTCTGTATTCAAATAGATGGATCCAAAGATCATTTAATATGTAACATGCTTGAGAGATACGTCTCTTGCATGAGACATGTTACATAATAACTATGATAAAACATAGTTAATATCTTTAATACAAGCCCTCCCCCCCGCCCCACTTTTGTTCACATAGCTTAACTAGAATATCTGATATTATTGCCTTCAAAATGCAGTCTTATCCTTGTTTCAATTCCCTTGATTACTATTGTCTTATCATTATCCATAATAAGATGTCTTTCATGGTTGTATCCATAAGGAAGGTGAAGCATTTCTAAAGATCTTTGTGTTCAAAATCTTCACAGAGGTTACTAAAGAAAGTGAAGCCTTTCCAAAGATCTTTGGGATTAAAATCTTCACAAATATCATCAAAAGAAGGTGAAGCATTTTATAAGATCTTTGCGATCAAAAAATTCATAGATATCAATAAAGAGAGTGGAGTGCTTCTCGAGATCTTTGCGAGCAAAACCTTCATAGATATCAACAAAAGAAGGTGAAACATTTCATAAGATCTTTGTGACCAAAACTTTCATAGATATCAATAAAGAAAGTGGAGCGTTTCCAAAGATCTTTGCAATCAAAGCCTCACTTGTGATCAAATCATTCTCAATTTTAGTAACAATCTCCACAACCAACACTTACAACCTCAATGGTCTTTGCAACCAATGTTATTTATAATTTCAACAATGATATTTATGATCAACGTTATAATCTTTGTGATCAATGCTATGATCATTGCAACAAGTAGTGTAACTTCTTAGGTTCAACAATAATCTTTCCAATTAATGTTACTTATTCTTGCATGCTTGTTATTTTGTTTGACATTATAATATTTATGCTTATACAACATTTTGAACATTCTTACAACCTTTTTTCAATTGGATCCACCAATCCATTCAAAAGTAATTTGCATAGAAACATTCATAGATTGTCCATTCATCTCTTTGTTCCAACATGACTTTTTAGAGTGATTTGTCAACCCGCAATTTGGACAAGGGTGAATATCCCAAATTTCTTTGCTTTATGTCCTCTATGACAATGCAAAAAATGCATTCTTTTAGTTGATTTGAATGGAGTTATAATGGTGGCAACATCATCTGTATCTTTCTTACCATATCCAAGGCCTTAATTCTTTGGCCTAATAATTGGCTAAATGGGCTTAAAGCTTATTTAGGATCTTTTTTCTTTCTTTTATGGTGAAATGTAGAAACTACGACTTGAACTTTCAAGACTTGACAACTTTCACAAAATCTCCTTCAAGCATTCTCTGTCAAAACTTTTGTGATCAAACTAGGTAGCATGCAACTCAAACAGATTATAGAGGAGGTTGCCTTTATGCTACAACTATATATGATTTACTAATCTTATATCAACTTAATTCAAAGTTGAACTATTAGCGATTTTGATCATCTCAATTTTCTTAGTGGTTTGCTACGCATTTTTATATTGGTGGCCTCTACAAATGAACTTCCATATTCTTGCAAGCTCCTTGAATCTTCATGTTTAGTGACTTTAATGTCAATTGTGGCAACCTTAGATCTCCTTCAACATTGAGCTGACAACTACCTACATCTGCAACCTCTCAACCGCAAGTCAATCAATATCGAATATCTTCAAATTTTTATTGGCATTGTATAAACAAAAATTTAAACATTTACTCCTCCCTTACACACTCTTGATGTACCCTCACCAATAAACCGATTTCTTTTTACGCGAGAAAAATAGATGTCCTCCCATTTTCTTTTTGTATTGATCAACAACAAATCCTTACTCCCTTGCCCTTTGGACTTCTTTTTACACCCCTAGTCTTAACGTATGCGTTTCTTTGAGCATTCTATTCTTTGATCATACTCTTATAGATACTCACATCGTCTCCACTTTAACACCTTAGTTTCTTTGCCTTCCGAATGACCTTTCATCTGATGGCAATGTTTCGGCTCTTGAAGCACTTAATTATAGAAATAGGTATGCATGTAATACATTTCTCTCACTATTTTCAGTGCCTTTATTCCAGATCAAGAAAGAGTAAGTATAGTGATCAAAGGCAAAAATAGTTGGTATTTGTTTCTTCCTAAGTGAGACAATGGAGGTATCTACACAAGGGGAAAATGAAACTCTTCATTTGCTTTTGTTTTTTTTATTTTAAAAAGCAACAAAACAAGATGTTGGCCCTTACAAAGACAAACCAAAATGCCATTTACAATAAGGTAAAAAACAAACCATTAACAACACACTAGTAGAACATCTAGTAACCCACATCAAGAGTTGGTAGACAACTCACCCACAACATGGGAAGGAGAATGAGACATTGAAGAATGATCTTTCCTACGTCGGCGAACGATCGTCTAGACAATACTATCACTATGATTCTCACTATAATTCAGAGCAGGTAGATAAATCCTCATTGTAAGACTATCGTCACAAAGGATAGAGTGTTGATAAGGTTGCACATAGTCAGCGAAAGATTGGAGCTAAATAGGAGCAACAATCAAAGAAGGGCCCATTTAACTAGAGGGAGTCACACTAGTAAGAGGTGGAGTAGGATCCACAGTGTCCGAGGAGGCCAAATCAACAATAGGAACAACATCTTGAAGGGATTCATCATCAACTTGTGAAAAGTCATTAGAGGAAGAGTCTGCCAGGACACTTAGATTCTCACGATTACCATCTTTCCACCAAGTGGCAACACCTTTACAATCCAATAGACGACAATCTGTTGCCAAGTAACCCTCATAATCCAACGTTTGAGTCCATGACCTATCCCCAACCATGAGAACTACGTCCCTAGGAAGAGGTGTGGAGATGTCAATGTCCACCAAAATGCGTGGAAAGGTGGAGAGACCAATAGAGGTTGTTGTATCATCCACCTTTTAGAATCGACCAATAGAGTTGCCCATGGCCTCAAAATAAGAATTCTCCCAAAAATCTAGAGGAAGATTAGGAAGATGATCTCATACTGGATGCACACTGAGCGGTCCAGTTTGAGAGTTGAATGAGACTGTCCATGGTTTGGCAGAAAGAGAGTGAGTCTCCCAAGCCCACAACTTGTTAGTCACCAGATCACAGACACCAGGAGAAATAAAAGTAGGAATTAAAATCCTCTTAGCACAAGGGAAAAGATCAATATTACTAGAAACTAAGGGTCTCCAGGAATCCGTCACCCAACAAAGAATATCCCATAGAGGAGGCCAAAAACCAACAAATCTACAAACCAATCTATAATATTGGTAGTAGTCCACATTTTCAACCACATTAAGGCCACAAACCACTACATGGGAGGTCTTGGTACAAGCAAGACGTCGAGATATGACCTTTGGAAGAAGAGTAGCAGCAATAGATCTGGCAACACGAGCTAAGTTTCACCCACCAATAGTAGAAAGATGCTTTGGGGGAGGGACCCCCATGTTCTTAGCATTACCAGCCTCGGGAACATATTTCCTAGAAGAATGCTTGGTGAGCATCTTTTCAACAACCCCCCCCCCCCCCCCCCCCCCCCCCCCNGGTGAGCATCTTTTCAACACCCCCCCCCCCTCTCCCCCCCCACTAGAAAAGCCAATACCACCATCCACCTGAGTCCCAGACCCCACAACCTTCTAGGGGAGCACAATTGCAGTGCCTAGATGAGATCCAAAGATGGCAGTAGTCATTACAAAGTGAGAGCGGACGACAAAGGCGATATTTGAAAAAAAAATCCCTTAATATGTTGTTAAAGATTCTAATTCGTCATTTGCTTTTTTTTCTCCACATGCCCTGCACTTGAAACTCCTCTCTTTCACTTGAAATGATTATTTTCAATCTAAAAAAAAAACAATTCATATTGCCACAAGAATGACTCACTACACCATTCTTTGAAACAACTATCTTTGCAACAAACAAACATCTAGGCACATGTAAATATGTTGTTGTGATATCATGTTCAATATTGAAGAGCATAAATTAATTTTTTATGTATTCAAGTATATGGATGCAAACATTGTTAGATATGTTTCATGCTTGAGAGATACATCAATTGCATGAGAGACGAATTTACCAAATTATTGTGATTAAATATAGTTAATACTAATAGAAAACACATCTGCATAAAAAATTAAGAGGTCAATTCCAAAAAATAATAAAGAATAAAAAACATTTATTTTTTTATTTGATGATTATTCCATTAGATATAATTGATTATGGTCTTGACCAATAACTGAAGAGACACTCATTAACTTAAGTGAAACTAAAATTTTAAAAATGCAAAGTAACACATAGACACTATGGAAAAATAGCTTTAGAATGTAAACATGTTAAGTAAACAAGTGGTGACAATGAGTTGTAACATTATTAGTGTTTTAATTTGTTTTCGGTACAATATAAAATGAAATTGGATAATGTAGAACCTTTCTTTGAATTTGTTAAGGATGTCCCTTTTGAAGGGTGAAATAATAAGATTCTTTGGATAGAAAATTACAAGAAAGATTTCTTTTTAGCATGCAAAATAACAAAAAATAGTCCTTTCTTTTTGTTCTCAAGTTTGGGTACAAGGTTAATCATCACTTACACACAAACTAGGAGTTTTTTTTTAAATTATCATTCTAATGTAGAAAACCAATTATAGAGTAAGCAATTATGTTCACTTCTAGCTAAATTTAGAGTTGAGAAGATGAACACGACTTGAATTGGATTAAGGAGAATAGACACAAATCATTAAATTGAATAATATTAATGTACACAATATTAATTTGAGTTAGACTATGGTACACTATACAATTATCGTAGTGAACACATCAATACAATACTTCACATAATCTTTTATTATACAATGCATGATAAATCACAAAATCACTCTGGAACGATAATCTTAGCAGTTAACTTTATTGTTGGAATTTTAGTGTAAATTATGTTTTATAATTTTTTAATGAAAGACTGCATTCAATTTATTCAAGGTACATAAAATGGTTGCTTAAAATGAAAGATAGATAGCTGGATCAAATTTACTAAGCATAAATTTTTTTGATTATTATTTCAAAGTGGCGAATTTGGACTGTGTTTTTGGCTGTGAATTTGGCGATTTCGGCAAAAGTAGTGGTGGTCTTTTTGCAGACACTGTGGCGAGCACCAACGACAGGCAGAGGCGTCTCTCTGACAATGGGGTAACCGAGACGACAAGTGTGTCCGTTCCTCTCCTTAAGATGTCTAATAATATTAATGGCATTTCCTCCTCGACAGAGGCCGTACCCACTCCTTCTCCCTCAGCTCTGCCAAGGGACGAAATTAAAACCTATAACATTAAATCCCCTGTGCAAAACATTCAATCTCCTCTTGCTCGCCCTAAGTCTTTCTCCGAAGTCGTGGCGAACGTAGGTGTCTCTATTAATTCAGAGGCTAGGTTTGCGGTGAGCAATGGACCCTATAACTCCGGTAAGGACTCTAGGACCTCTGAACTACCCTTCTTTGTTTCTCCAAATTCAGAAATACTTGCCGAGATTGTTATGGAAAAGAATAGGTCAAAAAAATCTGCTATCTTCTTCTTGGCTTTTGAAATTGATAAATGTCCTAGGAAATTTCTGGATGATTGGTTCCATAATTTTTGGAATCTTAAGCTTGGCTTCCATATTTCATTTTGTAGACAAATTCAAAAGGGCCTTTTTTTTTTTTTTGTGAATCATGAAGCACGGGTTGAAGTGTTGAAAAAACAATATTGGTCTGTAGGCTCGACCTCATTTAGGGCTATTATTTGGTCTCCGAACGCCAACTATGAGGAAGTTCTTTCCCTCTCGGGCTCCGCTGGATCTTAGTTAAGCACATTCTGCCCTTCCTCTAGAGATTTATCCCTCAATTGTTACAACCATTGGGGAAGGTCATCCGAATGGATGACACTGTAAGGCTTGTCCCGCACATGGATGCTCATGTTCTTATTTCACTGAATCCTGGTTATGAAATTCCGCCTGATATCCATATCAATATTGAAGATACAAACTTCAGTTGCCCAATTGAGATACTCATAGGGCTTAATGCTTGTTTTTTGTGTCGCAAAGAAGGGCATCTAAGGAAAGACTACCCTATCCTCCGAAAAAAAATCTCTCCCAACAAAACGGAATCATTAAAGATAACTGAAACCGTGAACCATAATGTTATACAGACTATGGACAAAAATGCTCACTCCGATACTATTCCTAGTGTTCCCACCCCTGAAGTTGTTCAACCCAACCCGATAGGTATTGATAAGAACCTCCCTTGTGATAGATTCCAAAATGTGACAAAAGCATCCAATAAATGCAGAAGGAAAACCAATAAACAAACCAATGCCTCGAATACTCAAATACTCAAACCAGTGACTCCCCTGCCGTCTCAAACATGTTAAGCCCTATTGAAATTGCCTCTCTGAATACTCAACCCTCCCCCACGGCTACTGTGAACGTTAACACTGAATCTACGCCACCACACAATCCCTCTAAAATCTTTCATGAGATCAACGATGAATATATAGTTGCAGTTATTCCCGCTAATCAACCCACAACTGAATCAGATAACCCTCGGTTAATACACTCCATGGAGCTTGACCTTTTATCTGATAATGAGGAGGACTTTAAGACTGGCTTCCCTACTTCTAAATGAAGAGGAAGACCCCTGGGTCCCAAAAAAAAGAATAATAATAGGAAAAATGGGGATATGTCTACTATTGTGATGGTCCCAAATATGGACTCATTAGAAATACGCTCTTCCTGCTCCAATGTCTCCTGCTTTATTGTCTCTCTTGGAATATAAGGGGACTGGAATCTCCTGATAGGAAATATGTCATCAAAAAATTCCTCAATACCTATAAAAATATAGATTTCCTTATGATGCAAGAAATTAAAGCTACCAGATTTGTTCTGGAAACTAATCTTGACTTTCTTTGGAAATATGCTGTTAAAATTCACACTAATCACCCGAGGGGTAAGGGTGGTGTCGCCCTTCTTATCAAACCTAAATGGGAAAAATATATAACCAGCCATGGTATCTCCCCTTGCAACAGAGTTGTCTGGATCACCCTCAACTATAATAATTATGTTTTTGGCATTTGCTCTGTTTATGCTTCTAATGATTTTAAGGAAAGAGCCAGCTTATGGGGATGGATGACCTCTCTCCCTTGCATCCCTTGGTTGATTGCTGGTGATTTCAATATGGTTGAAGGTCAGGATGATAAGGACGAGGGTTTTCCATTTTCCTGGAAAGACATGGAAAAAGTATACTGGAATAGAATGAAGAATGCAAAACATCTTTTCGACCCCTTGTTTGGTAACAAAGACAATAATCCGGGTCTTTGGCACACTTGTTGCAACTGCCAATAGGGCTCTGCTAGAATTTACTCCAGGCTTGATTGGTTCTATGCCGGTAGGAATTTTTTCTCTGTCTTGCCGAAAAAACTTGGAAACTCTGTTCTTGTCAACCCCACCTCTCTATCTGACCACCATCCCATCTCCGCTTCCTTCACCTTCAACACCTCCCGTGCTCTCAGCTGCAACCCTAGACCCAAGTTCATCTTGAATACTAGCCTTCTTGAAGATGAAGATGTCTTAACTGCTATTCACATTATCAGTACCATTAACAAAAACAACTACCCTTGGAGTAACTACATTGACAACTGGAACATGAATGTTAATGCTTGGCATAATCTTTTAAAAACCATTAGCCAAAAAGGGCTAAGGATTTCAAATTCACTTGAAAAAAAATCTCTACTGACTTAATGAAGGCTGAAGCTAACAACCAAGGTAATCCTTCTGATTATGATCTTCTGAAGTTATTAAGGCTAAAGATGCCCTTAGGAAACATTTGGTGACTAAGACTAGAGGAGCTAAGATTAGATCAAGAGCTCATTGGCTCCAATATGGTGACTGTGGTTCTAAATTCTTCTTTAATCTTATTAAACACAAGCAATCTAATGAAACCATTGAAAACATTATCATTGATAACCAAGAAATTACTGATCTTGACACTATTAAGGAAGCTTTTGTTAATTTCTAGCAAAATTTATTCACCTCTGAGGATTCGGAGGAAGCTTCTTCCCTTAGGGATAGATGCAGAACTCTTATTCCTAAAACTATCTCCACTGAGGACGCCAATATTCTTGCTGAAAATATCTCTTTAGATGAAGTTGAGAAAGCCAGTAATTCTCTTAAAAATGATAAGGCTCCCAGACCTAATGACATTCCAATGGAGTTCTACAAAGCCAACCAAAAGTGGATATGTAAGGCCCTTCTTGAGATTTACTCTGAGGCCCTCTCTATAGGCTCTCTTGGTACCTCTATTTATAAGGGTATTATGAAGCTTATTGCCAAGGATGGGGACAAAGCTCTCATAAAAAATTGGAGGCCCATTATGCTCCTCAATGTCTCCTACAAAATTTTTGTCAAGATCTTGGCTACTATACTTGTGAACATCCTTCCCAAATTTATTTGTTCTACCCAAACTGGCTTTATAAAAGGTAGGTACATTCTGGAAAATGTTATTACTAGCTGTGAGGCCATGAACTGGGCTAATCACTCCCAACAAAACTCTTCTATGTTCCTTTTATATTTTGGAAAAGCTTATGACAGAGTCGAATGGAGCTTCATCTCCATGATGCTGGAGGCCTTTGGATTTCCTACCTTCTTCAACAATGTTGTTAAAATGTTACTTCATGATGCCTGTGCTCAAATTGACATTAATGGTACTCTCTCTGAATCCTTCCCTCTTGGTAGGTCTATTAGACAAGGCTGCCCTCTGGCACCTGCCCTCTTTTCCATTGCTTCTGATGCTCTTCATTACTTGCTTAGAGATAAATCTATATCCCCTGCTGTGAAGGGTATATCGCTTCGTAATGAAGATGAACTCATTAACAACCAAATTTCTGATGACACGACAATTTTCTTTGAAGTAATTGCTGAGAACTTCGAAGCCCTTCAAATTAAACTTAATCTGTTTTGTACTATGTCTGGTGCTAAGATTTCCCACTCCAAATCCATTTGCCTGGGTTGGAAAGAGCAGCCCCCTGACTGGTTTAAGAACTATGACTTTCAATGGGGAGGCCCACACAAGATTGTGAGATATCTTGGCGTTCCCTTTGCCATTAACCCCTCGCTTAAAGACATGTGGCTATGGGTTAAAGAGAAAATTACTAAAAAACTGGACAAATGGCATAACTGTTCCCTATCCTTGGCTAGCAGACTCCAAGTTTTCCAGAAGATTTTATCCTCTTATAACATCTACTACTCATCTGCGTGGATGTTTAACAACTATCAAATTTTTGAAATTCAAAAATCTGTTAGAAGCTTTCTTTGGTCAGATGGAAAAGACAACAAAAAGGCTCATGCTGTTAAATGGAATTGGTGCCACGCTGACAATATTATTGGGGGGCTGGGGCTAAAAGATCTTAGGCTTCAAGGAATTGCCCTTGCTGCCAAATGGATCTTTCACTCCATGGATGGAAATACCCCATGGAAGATTCTTGTTAGGAATAATATTGAGAGATGCTTCCCAAATAATACTAAGTCTTGGAAGAACCTTCCTTTTAATGACTTGGTCATTGACAACTTCCCTATAAATGTGCAAGTTTCTGAGGTCTTCAAATCAATCTGGAAGGCTTGGAACCAAGTTAGGAAATTTATTGTTAACAAGGACTTCCACGATGACACTCAAATCTATGGTGAAAGGTCCATCTAGTAGAATCTTCATCTTTTCGGCAAGCCCCTTGCCCTATCCCAAGGCTGCTCTACCAGGCAATGAGCCAATAAAGGCATTTCTCAGCTTATTGACATCTTTGAACATGACCGATTGCTCAGCTGGGAGGACATTAGAAACACATTTGATATTCCTGTCTCTCAAAAGAAGACTTATAACATGATTCTCAAAGCTACTAAAAATCTTCCTTCCATCTGACATGTTGACTCCCATAGATATTTGAAATGCAAATGGCCGGATGGGACCATCCTATCCAAGATTAAAGCTAAGAATATCTATAAGATTCTTGGATATGATGATGCCATCATCGACCATGTTAATAATGTTTGGTATTCCTCCCTGGATGTCTGCTCTTGGAGGAAGTACTTTTAGGTTTTATGGAAAGGCTGTGTGGAACCCAAAGTTAAGTGTTTTAGATGGCTTTTTATATTGGATAGACTTCCTATTAGAAAAGATAACTATGAAAGTAATTGTTGTAAGCTTTGTAACCTTTCTGAAACTAGCAAGCATATATTCTTTGATTTCTCTTTTCCTAGAAGTGTTTGGAATCTTTTTGGGATCACTTATCCAACTTGCATATCTATTCTTGAAATTGTTACTGGTCATATTATGGGACTAAAGAAAGATTCTAACATTTTTTGGAACATCTTAACCTCTTACATCTTATAGCAGATTTGGAAATGCAGGAATGAAGAAAGGTTTCAAGACACTCCCAGGGTCCTTACCGAGTTTTCTAAAAAACTCACATATTTTAAAATTTCTTCGCAGGTTCATACTACTATGATCATGGACAAGGAGAAGCTGCGGAGATTTCTTCAGACCGGGCATGCCACCTTATTTGTATTTGAATTAAAGAATGACCATGAATGGAGAGAGAACCTGGATAGTCTCCAAATATTTGAAAAAACATTGAAAAAGCTGAGCAATGAAATAAGGAAGAACAAGAACTCAAAGAAAGATGTGCTGGCCATGCTGGCTCAGATACAAGATAAGAAAAAGATCGTCTGGATGGAGGGTGAGAAGGGCTGGACCACTTGGGTCGATGCCATTGATGGCTGCCTCCAAAAGCATGCTTCTTTGTTCTCCTTTTTGTTTCTCTTTAACTTTGATCATGTTCGGATAAACTCTCGGCTCCGTTAAACTCTTTTTGGAAGGCTCTGCCTTCATACTGTTGTAAAAATTTGTAGCTACTCTCTACATTTTTGAACTCCTTATATTTAATACAAAAAAGATAGATAGCTAGAACATAAATCAATTTTAAAACAATTTCATTTAATCTACAAACTCAACTATATCACAAAATTTTCAAATGGATTTGATGAGGAAGATTACATAAGAAGTTAGACCTAGAAGGTCACCTCGAAATGTCATTCTATAATAGGAGATATGAGATTCTTTTGGAAGTCTAATTATATTAAAAACATGTTGAAACAATATAACAATATATGATGAATTTTAGTGCATATGAGATGCTTTTGGAAGTCTAATTATATTAAAAACATTTGAAACAATATAACAATATATGATGAATTTTAGTGCATCCAAATTCATAAATAATAACATCATATGGAAATGGAAATCAATAATGAAAGAAAAATGTGAACCATAAAACCATGTTTACATGGAGAAACTCTTGCAAGGAAAAAAACCACACCTAAAGAGACTTAAGCTCTATTCATTTTGAAAGTAATTACATAAATATGCTAGCTTATTCCTCTAAATTTTGACAGAAAGGAAAAACCCACACCTAAAGAGACTTAAGCTCCATTCATTTTGAAATTAATTAGATAAATGTGTTAGCTTATTCCTCTAAATTTTGACAACATAATAATAGTCATATAACCTATAAAATAATTTTTATATGCTCTCATGAACAATTCATAGGAGAAGAAGAAACTACAAACCATCACATGGTTTTGAAAAATCATTAGCAAGGCCAAGAGAGGTATGGTGACCACAATGGACAAGACATAAATTTCAACGCCGCTTTGGTCTTGTTCTTGACTATTTTTAGAATATTATTTACATTCCATTTGTCTTGAAAAGAGAATAATTGATCACTTGTCCTAATTTGTATTCATTTATCCCATTCAAAGATTCTCCTCTTGCTCCTCGACAAGTGTTCATGTATGTCAATATTGGTTATGATTCTAATGTAACTTCTCTCTTACAAGCTTCTACATGTCATCATAATCTTTCATTAGTAACTAATGCCATGTTGAGTCAAGATTCTCTTACACACTTTCTAAGATGTTGACACATGGCCAAATATGCCACCTTAATATGGGAGGTGTACTTCTTTATATGCGTACAACCCCACTAAAGACAACAAAAGTGTCATCTCATTATGATATACAATCTTTCCCACACGAGGATGAAAAACACAAATGTCAAAATTTATGTTTAAGCTACCTATCTTTCATTTTAAACAATCATTTTATGTACCTTGAATAAATCGAATGCAAAATTTCATTAAAAATTTATAAAAATATAATTTACACTAAAATTCCAACAGTAAAGTTATGCCTACTTGCTAAAATTATTGTTCAAGAGTTATTTTCTGATTTATCATGCATTGTACATTAAAAGATTATGTGAAATATTGTACTGGTGTGTTCACTACAATAATTGTAAAGTGTACCATAGTCTAGCTCAATTTAATATTGTATACATTAATATTATTCAATTTAATTTTTGTGTCTATTCTCCTAAATCTAATTCAAGTCTTATTCGACTTCTCCACTGTAATTTTAGCTATAAGTGAATATATTTGCTTACTCTATAATTGATCTTCTACATTAGAATGATAAGTCAAAAAAACTCCTAGTTTGTGTGTAAGTGTTGATTAACCTTGTACCCAAACTTGAGAACAAAAATAAAGGATTGTTTTTGGTTATTTTGCATGCTAAAAAGAAATCTTTCTTGTAATTTCTATCCAAAGAATCTTATTATTTCACCCTTCAAAGGGGACTTCCTTAACAAATTCAAAGAAAGGTTCTACATTATCCAATTTTATTTTATATAGTACCGAAAGAACAAATTAAAACACTAACAAGGTTACAACTCATTGTCACCACTTGTTTACTTAACATGTTACATTCTAAAGCTATTTTCCATAGTGTCTAGGTGTTACTTTGCATTTTTAAAATTTTAGTTTCATTGAAGTTAATGAGTGTCTCTTCAGTTATTGGTCAAGACCATAATCAAATACAATGCATGATAAATCACAAAATAACTCTTGAACGATAATCTTAGCAGTAAGTAGGCATAACTTTACTATTGGAATTTTAGTGTAGATTATATTTTTATAAAATTTTAATGAAAGTTTGCATTCAATTTATTCAAGGTACATAAAATGATTGTTTAAAATGAAAGATAGACAACTTGAACATAAATTGATTTGAAAACATAATTTCATTTAATCTACAATCTCAATAACTACATCACAAAATTTTCAAATGGGTTTGATGAGGAAGATTACATAAGAAGTTAGACCTAGAAGGTCACCTTGAAATGTCATTCTATAATAGGAGATATGAGATGCTTTTGGAATTATAATTATTTAAAAAACACGTTGAAACAATATAACAATATATACTGAATTTTAGTGCATCCAAATTCATAAATAATATCATATGGAAATGGAAATCAACAATGAAAGAAAAATGTGAACAATAACACCAAGTTTACATGGAGAAACTCTTGCAAGGAAAAATCCACACCTAAAGAGACTTAAGCTCTATTAATTTTGAAAATATTTAGAAAAATATGTTATCTTATTCCTCTAAGTTTTGACAACATAATAATAGTCATATAACCAATAAAATAATCATAATATGCTCTCAATAACAATTTATAGGAGAAGAAGAAATTGCAAACCATCACAAGGTTTTGAAAAGTAATTAGCAAGGCCACGGGAGGTATGTTGACCACAATGGACAAGACATAAATTTCAATGCCCCGTTGGTCTTGTTCTTGACTATTTTTAGAATATTACTTACATTTCATTTGTCATGAAAAAAGAATAATTAATCTCTTGTCCTAATTTGTATTCATTTATCCCATTCAAAGATGCTCCTTCTTCTCCTTTACAAGTGTTCATATATGTCAATAGCGGTTATGATTCTAATGTAACCTATCTCTTACAAGATCCTACATGTCATCATAATATTTCATTAGTAACTAATACCATGTTTAGTCAAGATTCTCTTACACACTTTCTAAGATGTTGACACATGGCCAAATATGCCACCTTAATATGGGAGGTGTACTTCTTTATATGAGGACAACCCCACTAAAGACAAAAAAGTGTCATCTCAATATAACATCCAATATTTCCCATGCGAGGATGAGAAACACAAATGTCAAAATAGTAAATATAAAAAAGTTATTAAATATGAACATTATGAATGCAAGATCTAGTCACCTTTTCTCAATGAATCCTTTCACATTTGTGTGTCACAATTCAATACAAGAGAGTATTTATACAAAATTTTTGAAGGAGATCCCAAGGATTAAAAATGATGTCGTGTCTTGTCTTTTTCTTTGAAAATACTTTATTTTGCAGTTTTATGCTTCAAGAAATTTTGTCCCTACTTTGTATGATCAACATAATATTTTAAGGTCAAAACAACACTCTCTTATGACTTACAAAACATGTTTTTTTAATGAAAATAATTATTTCCCTACAAAAATTTGTCTTGAATGGTTTGAGATACATCGACTATCACTTTTGTTACACAATAAGGCAACTTGAAGAGTATAATTGATGAAATGGAACATATATTACCTTATTTTTAAACAGTGAAATATCACTACCAACACTAAATTTTTTGTTGTTCGAGATAAGTAAAAACTAAATTTTTGAAGAAGTAAAATTTGTTTGTGCAAATGGAAACATTTTTTCATTTTTTGTGAACATGTTTTTGATTATTGGTAAAATACATTTTTGGGGGCCATGAAACCCTTCACAAATGAAGACACCCAACATAGAACTAGAAAATATGGAAAAAAAAGTAAAAGAGACAGTCTACCCTTAAACAAATAAATTGTGACACACCAAAAGCAACCATCAATACATATGCAATTGCGACCCAATTGACAACAAAATAAGAAAGGATGACCAACTATACCACCCCCAAACCATTTCTAACACTTCGAGCACCCAATATTTGAGTGTGGGAGGCAGACATGTGTACGTTGACCTCTTTTCCTCCTTTAGATAGTGTAAGAAACATACAAAAAATGAAAATAACCAAAGGAAAGAATCCAAGTGAGTGTAACAAAAGGAAGTATTTTACCATAAACACAATGAATGAGAGATTGCCTCAAGATCTATCACCAAAACCATCAAGATGCTCCATGATCAACACAATGAGACAAGGATTTTGAAAGGGGAAAAACTAAGAAAAAATCCTTGTGTATATAATATGAATGAGGCAAAACCAGAGAGAGAGAGAGAGAGAGAGAGAGAGAGAGAGAGAGAGAGTATTTGCAATATATACATCATAGATCATTCTTCACTGTTGCGTTGTGAGAAATAAGAGAGGATTATCTCTTAAATAGAGATGAGTGATGGAGTTAGAATGTAACTCCCATGTTCTATGAATACCACATTCATATTAAGTGTGAGATTCCTCTTAAGGAGGAATAATCTAATTCATTAATAAAGGAAATAATTTGTCCTCCCACTTGGACTAGAAGACAAATTACATTTTAGGATACCTTGGCTTATCCATATTTAAATAATACATCAAAGAAAGATTATTAATTCTAATAGATATTCTTTCCCAAAATATTATCCTCTAAAGATTCAAATCTATGGGGAAAAGGAGGGATGTCCTTTGTTGTCATAAAGGGGATGATATAGGAGCTATATTCTTTTTTGAAGCATTCAATAAATCATGATCCACGATTAAATCCTTGGTATCAGAAGAGTTCAAAGATGTGTTAACTAAAATACGACTCATAAAAGATAACTCATCAAGTGTCTCATAAGTTATTGTGATCCTTGAAGCCAAATCCTCCATGAGTGCTCATAGCGGGAATTTCTCCACCATGTCACCTTGCCTTTTTATAGTGGTGAGAGAAAGGGAAATACAAAGCTAGGTGTCCAATAGAAAAACATCTCTTTATAGTGAAGGGGGGGGGGGGGGGGGGGGGGGGGGGGGGTTNGGAGGGGGCTTATAATTAAGTGCCCGAGTCCATGGTTTATCCCTAACATGCATGACAACATCTCTGGGTAGATCCTTAGAGGTGCCAATATATGGAAATATCTATAGGTAGATCATTGGAGGTGTCAATGTCCATGAGAATGTATGCATAATTAGTATGGCCATAGTTTATAGTTGTGGAACATTCCCCTCAAAATGACTAAGAGCATTGCTAATAGATCCAAAACAAGACACTTCTCAAAATTGGAGAGAAAGATTGAGAAGTATGATCCAATAGGAAAAATGTATAGAGATTATATAGGAGGGTACACCCTCGTCATATTATAACTTGATTGGAAGTACACAAGAAAAAACCTTGAATTTCAATCTCACCCTTAACAAAAGACCTACAAGATGAATATTTTATTTTTAAAATTGAAAATGTTTTTTTTAACCATAAAACTATGTTGGTTTTTGGTTACAAGCCCTGGTATGCTTTAATAGTAATAAGGGATAAAAATAAAGAAAAATAACTTAAAACCTTCAATCATGGAGAATAAACAAAGTACATGTCAATGAAGATTGAAAGAAAGCGAAGTTCAATGTTGTGATTTGGAAATATTGCACCAAATTGCTCCAAAATGTTGTCCATTATCCTCCTATTGACAATGTGAGTGAATGAGAAATGTTGATTTATATATTTTAGGCATGCTTTTCTATTTTTGAACCCATTGCTTTTCTTTTTTTCTTTTTTTTTTAAATCTTGAGGAATATCTTTTTGTCTTCTAAACTTATGTCATCATCATTTAAATTTATTTATCACCTACAACCCAACTTGGATGTGTCTAGTGATGTTGGAGTTACATTTGATTTTTTCTTTAAGTCAACAACTGGATAATTGAGTGCCTAAGGATGCTATAGATAATTGGGATACATTTTTTGTTGACTTTGTGGTCAACACCTCCTTGGGGACTCATGACATGGCTTAACCACCTCTTGTGGGATGAGTTAAATCTTGTGTTTGTATCAAGAATTGACAATTCAATTTTTTGTCACAATGACAAATGATTCCAACAATTGGTATCAGAGCCTTGGGTCATGAGTTTGAGTCTCCCTTTAGTGGGTGTTGAAGGCTTAGTCAGTTATGAGGAGGAGATTTGTTTACTTGGTGGTCAACACCTCCTTGGGGACTCGTGACATCTATTAACCACATCTCGTGGGTCTGGTGAAATTTGTCATTTGTATCAGGCATTAATAGTTTGAGCTTTTGGCACAAAAACATTGATTCCAACACTTTTCTCCTATTTTTTCATTAAAAACTGAATATGGAGAACTACTTAAGCATTCCTACATAAGAAAATTTTCCTTCTAATTTTCATGTAACACTTTTATATGGTGGTCTTCTAGGTCTTGGTAGAAGCATGCATGCTAAGGTGTAAGACTGTTATATGTGCTTCATTATTCTCATTTGCTTAGCATAATTGGGGAGTTATGGCAATCTCAACATAGCTTGTTATGATACACTATCCTCTTGATCATAATTCATCATTCTCATTTGGATTTGACTTGTTTTGTCTGTCTCTTGGGTGGTGGTTGACATGATATTGAATGCTTCAGCTTGCATAATTTGCATTACTTGGTTGAACATTTCTTAGTCTGGTTGGTATTTGTCATCCTCTGCTGTGGTATTGAAAGTGTCCTGAGTAAGGGGGTTGTACAATTCATGCAAATTAGCTACTCTTTGATATATGCACCGAACTAGAATGACTCACTACTCAAAGATCAATTTTTTTTTCATTCTATTTATTTATTTAGCATTTCTCTTTAAGTGAAAATATCTCTTCGTGTTTTAATAAATCAAAATTTTCATCGATATTCAAAAGTGCAATTACATTATTAGTTAAGTGGTTTTGACTCAAACTGTGAAATTGAACCTCCTAATTGTGCACCTACACACTTGGATGCACTTTTGAGTTGTTTTGACCTCGTACTATGACATTCTCTTACTTTTCCATGCTTCAAATGTTATGTGACTTTTTCCCAAAGAGAAGATAAAATTATTAAATATCACTTTAGAATAAAGAGGGACATAAAAATAAAGGATATTATGATCCTTTAATTAAAAGAGGGATCAAAAAAGAATATTTATAAAAACCCTTTAGAAAGGGAAATTGATAATTATTTATTAAATAATTATTAAAAAGAAACTCATGTGAAGGGGTGTGATGGTTTGGAAACCACCCCTTAAATTGTTATATAAAACATTCATTTGAGATTTGAGAAAGGGCACGAAGATCATTCTTGGGAGAAGTAGAATGTGGCTTGGTGGGCTACGAGCACTTGGAGGAGGGGCACCTAATGTGTGTCCAACTTTAGTACAATGTACACTGAAGATATTTTTGGCTAGGGCTATTTTTCATGTTGACAAAATATAGTGGAGCATGTTGTATGTATGTTGAGTAACCTATGGAGCATGTTGTACAAATGTTGATGTAATACTTTAGAGGATATATTTAATTTTGAATAAGAACTGGTTCCTCTTTTATATGTTATAGATATGTTGAGTAACCTATGGAGCATGTTGTGTAGGTGTTGAGGTAATTCTCTAGAGCATCTATTCATTTTTTAATAGATTAGCAAGGCCACTAGAACCTTCGTATAGTGAGATTACCATTCAAAGTGCTTAAGATTTAAGTACGTATTAAAAATTCTTAATGTTAAAAGATAATGAAAATATTTTATACATGATTTATTTGTCAAATTATGTAACCATGTTATTCAATTATTGTATTAGTTATTTAAATTACGACTCTTATCAAATTATTACATGTTATAGTTTACATTGATTATTTACATCTAGTAAATATATTCTTATATTTAATTAACAATTGGAGAAAAGAGAGGCATTGGTGAAAGGCAACAACAATTTATTTGATCCCAAGAAAATTAAGCCTTTGTGGAGGGAAGTCTTAAAACTGATCATGGAATATTTTACTGTCGATGGTAGATGCACTAGGGTCCATGATTATCATTTCGTTCAGCTGAATCATTCTAGGCACAAAATTCTGGTGTCATTTCCATATCTTTTACTCTCTTCCCTTAGTGCTAGTATCAATAGCCACAAGAACCCCCAAAACCATATTTTTCACCAAGGGATTAATTTTTTAATTTAAGAGCACTTTAGGGAAAAGGCTTCAGAAACCCCTATTAAGAAAATCCAGGTTGTGGAGGTGGAAGATAAAGAGAATTTTGAAAGTTTTGAGAGGGGTTGGGAAACTAAATCTGAGAAGGATGTTGAGGAAATTCCTAGTCCTCCAGGCAAAAAGAATAAGACCTCCCTAAATAATAAAGTTAATGGAAATCCTAGGACCACTGTGTTCGATGATGATGAGGGAATGAAGATATATGAGAGTGTGGAGAAGGAAATTTCCCCTTCTTTAATAGTTGGTAAGAAGAATTCTATGAGTTTAATGGGTACCACCTCTCATGTTGGTAAAGATGTTGAGAAAGAGAAAAATGAGATCAAGGATGATGAGGAATGGTTTGTAGAGCCTAAACCTTTGGAAAAGAAGAGGAATATTGGAACTAATAAGAATGTTGGGGAACCAGTAAGGGTGAGCCTATTGAGGCGGGTTTGACGACCCTGCTCACTATAAATTCCATCTCCCCTATTTATGATACCGACAGAGCTTTTGAAGAGGAAATACCTATTCCTCTGGGTGGTGAGGAGGATTTTTTTATCGGTGGGGAAAATACTAAGGAAGGTTTGGAATTAAGGGATCTGGACAATCAGAACATTGATGCGTCCATTGGTGTCCTGCAGATTGCCAAAGATGGTGCCCTAGAATTTTATAGGATCATAAAATGGGTCTTCCATGAAGTTAAAAATATAAGAACCAAGCAAAGGGATTTAACCAACAATTTGTAATTTATGGAGACACTTGGTGTGGGAAAGGACAGTTCCTTTTCTAAGAATGTTAAAGACCTCACCAAAGCGGTGAGTGATGCAGAAGCCATGACTACGAAATTTGATAAGAAATTTGAGGAGTTTGATTCTAGAATTTGTATACTTGAGTCCTCCCTAAAGATAATTGGTGAGAAGAGCTATAAAATTCTCAATACCTCCGCTCAACACCTTAAAATCCTTGTGGGGAAGATTGAGTAGATAAATTAGGAAAAAGGCCATTGTGGACGTAGAAGGGGACAAGGTTGCTGGACCTGAAGAGATTTCTGGTCCAGGGAAGAGGACCCATGCTACCTCAAGGAAGAAATATCTCAAGATAAACAAAGACATTGAATACTTGAAGAATTTTTCTGCAAGGATGGACCATCTGGAGGTGGAAGCTGTTGAGCTTCTCAAAAACTTTGCTTAACTATGATCTTTGCTGGTTTTTAGTGCATGTCTGTTGCTGGTCTTTTTTTTTTGTGTTGTGCTTCCTTTCTCTCTTCTTTTGAGACTTTTCTCATTGGTGGTTTTAGGTCATGGTTTTTTTGCTGGGCCTTAATTCTTATCTTAATGCAATGAAGTTGTAAAGGGTTTCAGGTCCCTGCAAAAATTTATTTTCTCCTAATGAAAAAAATAATTGGAGAAAAGCAACATGTATAATATTTTAGAGATTTTGAAATGTTTCTTGCTACCACCTCCTTCACAACATGCTTGAACATTGGATCTAGGCCTACATCAGGGCCTCCTGTGGAGGCATTGGGTTTTGGGACTTCTTGTAAGGAAGGAAATCTAACACTCTTTGCAACAGTTCCCTTTTCTCCAACGGTTCTATACACTGCAACAACTTCAAAAGTTTTGTGATCAACAAATACTCTCCATGTTGTTGTTGTGACTATTGTTATGGGTGTTTTAGCCATGATTGGTATTCTTGAAAATTCTATGGGTAGGGTTTTTGTGGTATCACTGTCTTCTGGGTACCCCTCCCTGAGACCTACAACAAATTTTGGGTTTCTGACTATTGCTGGGTGGAATGCAGACTGTTGTTTTTGGTGTTGGAGGTGGAGGGTTTTATTTTTCTAGGGATATTAAGGATGTATCCATCCTTACAAAATCTATTTTTTATGGACGTAGCTATGCCCATGCTACCAAATCTTCTTCTACTATTCTTCCAAAAGTGAAAGCTCAACCTGTTGCTTGTGCTAAGACCTCCCATATGGCGGTGTGTGGTAGAAAATGTGGATTTCTCATAATGTCATGGTTTGGTATGTAGATTCACCAGTCTTTGGTTTTCTTTCCCAGATCTGAATCGCTGGGTAACAAGTTCTTGGCAACCCTTATTCTTTGGTAATATTGAAGCTTTCCCTTGTCCTGTGTTTTCTTCCTCTAAATACTATGATTTGGTGCTGAGCAAGTTGGGGTTTTCGGGGAACCACTCTCTTTCAACCAAACCCCGGACAGTCTCCTTCAACTCCCTTATTGAACCACTCAATGTTATCCTTATGTGGGTTTGTCTCCCTAATCTTCCACTCTATTTTTAGGATATTTCTTACTTTGAGGCCATCAAAAACTCTATTAGATATTTATTGAAGGTGGATGAGGCTATGGCTTTGCTGGGTTGCTCTGCTATTTATCACACTTTGGTTGACATGGATATCTCCACACCACTTCTGAGGGATGTGGTGCTTATGGTTGGGGACACGCCTAGGAATAAAATGGTTGATTATGAGGGCCTTCCCTCCATGTCAGCGATGATTTTCTACCAACCATCTGGATAAATTTGTTCTCTTTTGCGTCACAAAGGTACTGCTACTTGGTGGAAGGATGCAAATGATTATCATTTGATCTTTTGATTCTCTCTTTGATTCTAGATTTGAGGATTCAAGGAAAGCTGACGATGAAGATGAAGGTTTTGCTACAAACATGGGTGATGCTCCTGCTACAAATCAGGGAGATGCTCTTGCTGCAAATAAGGGTGATGCCCCTATTGTAAACCATGAGAATAAAACTCCTTCTCCTACTGATGTGACCACTTCTATCCATGAAAACCATTCTTCGCATTCTACTCTTTCTCTTCTCCAAGCTTCAGTTGACAATGTACAACTTGCTCAACACCATGATTATTGTGTTGATAATTGTCCAAATGGAGTTTCATTAGCTGCTCCTCCGAGTGATGGGAGCCTAAGGACAACATCACCTGAATAGTTGTTTGATGGTGTTGGAAAAATAGTTCCTACAAATCACATTCTTCTCCACATGGGGTGAGTGAGATGCCACCCCACTCTTGAGGGGGGCTACTAGCCTTGATGCTAGTGTGTTGTTTATTTATCATATTTTATTTTTTAGAACACCTTTTCTGTTCATGCAATTAATAAGTCGTTGATGGCCTTCACTTTTAAAGCCAACACCCCTATTTATATGATGTTGTTCTCTTTGACGCCTTCAAGATGTAGTTTTGTAAGGGTCAATCCTCTTGTTAGACAACTAATTTTAATTAAAAATAGTTGAAAAAAGTGACATTATATTTGATATCAGAACTAAATTTATGTAAGTTATGTTTATAAATCACTTTTAGACATTTTCCCATCAATTATATTAAGACTTATGATTAACTCCTTATTTGTTTCCCTCCTTTCATATACTTTCAATTATAAAATTGATTGATAACATTCCTACCAATTAATGAAAAAATCAAAACATGATTATTTATTTAAAATATTGGCAACTAATTAATTTTTTTTTCAATAGCTATTTTCAATTTTGTATTCTATTTATCCCTCTAGATAATAAAACACTTTACCAATAATTTCTCCCTACATTTCTATTAGAAATTTCTTACTCTTATTATATACTACAACCCACCCCATATACTTCTTGTTCTTACATAATTCTTTCCACACTCATCATCTTAAAGTATTCATAACCATTCCTCTTAAATGGACACATTCCTCTCTTTGAAGGAATAAATGATGCATGTGATATTAAACTTATCTTCAATAAAATTATTAATGAAAAAAAGGTGGGCTTTTTGTTGGTAATTACACGGAGTAAAAATTTCATTTATATGTAAAGTGGGTTTAGAACCCCACTTTAAAATTTCACATTATTCTGAGAAGTTTTACTTATAGTTTTCAATGATTAAATATGTAATGGTGGACTTTTCAAGTCTTTCTCCATATTATATCATTAAATTATAAGGTTACATATAAAGATTATCATAAATGAGCTATTAAGTGGGGTTTTTATTTGATATTGCATATCATCACAATGCAGAATGTGTTTGAAACCCCACTAGCAATGCAATTTAAAGTCCAAGTCATAAAGGGTGGGCTTTCTAAAGACAGTTACATATGTCAAATTCTAAATATGTGTAACTTTATTAAAAAACTCTATTATTATATTAATGGTGTGTTTTTTTTGAAAATGATTACATGTTATTCAAAAACATATTTTTGGTCTTCTAAAAATCCCAATTACATATTGCAATTATATGTTATCTCAAAGCATGTAGTTACCTTCATAAAAACCCACTATGACTTCCATGGTCGAATTTTTTTGATACAAATGCATGTTATTCAAAAACATGTATTTAACTTGAAAAAGTGTGTTGTAAGTGGGTGGCGAATTCTAAAAGGAATGCATATGTTTTAATGCATGTGCAGTCTTTGCCATAAAACCCATTTTATATAAACCAAGGAAAAAGTGGTGAATTTCAGACCAAGTGCATATGCATTTAAACCCAAGAATTATGCCATTAATCATCATATTATTGAGTGACAATTTTCAGACTGCAAACATATATGATTGGGTTTGAAAAACACATTTTTATCTCCTCCTTCATGCAGTTTATGTTTTCTCTTGGGCAACGATTTTGGATGTACTTGCATGTTTTCAAGCTTATGCAAATTCTCAAAAACAAACTGTCCAGAGGCATTTTTGCTGAAAGTGCCTCGTTAAGGGAAGATTTATGGATTAAATCTCAAATGTTTTCCCTTGGGGAAGATTCTAGGGTAAGGATTTCATTTTCAGCTTGTTCTTCATCTATTTAAAATCATTTTTATACCCTAGGTGCCATTTTTTATTGCCATTGCATAATGCATTTGATTTGGTCAAGGTTGTTTATATATTTGTGCATTTTATTTATCCAATCATTCAACACTTGGAAACCAATGGATCTTGACTCCAAAATGCATTCATCTGAAGAGGACCGAGTCAAGATTCGAAGTCTATATAATCCTGTTCTTGCACTCTTTTCTAAATCTGAAACCTCTTGGATTTGATTCAGATTTTGGCTCATGTTTTGGGTAGAGATTTCTTCTCTTGTTTTTGGTGAGAGGAGATAATTTTTCTTGTGTTTATGTAGAGTTTTTTCTTGTGCATTTTTGCTTCTTCTTTGTATATGTAAATCTTTCATCTCTCTTTCAGATTTGCATGTTTTCATCATTTTAGTTTGTATTTTCTATCTTCCATCTTCATTTATTTAGGATACATATGCAAAGAATTCATCTATCTTGCATATGAAGTCGCGACTAAAAACCCCATTCTTGTAATGAGATATTTCAAAAAATAAAAGGAAAAGAGCCAAGTCATTCCCAATATGCAATGTAGACCAAAAATCCCACGTCCGCGCTTATATGTCAAATAAGAATGACTTGTAATGAGACATAAACATATCACTTATGAGTAAACAAATCAAATTTCTAAAATGCAAAGTGAACCAAAAATCCCACTTTCATGCTTTATTGGCTTTGTATGAGTTGCGAATGTTTCCTATAAAAACAACATCATGTGTTTAATCCATCTTGCATACTCATTTATCATTTCAAAACTTGTTGTCCGCATATGTACTGCTCCCAGAAAAACCCATTTTTGGTTTTCTCTCTATTTCAAGAGCTAATTTTACTCAAAATCAGTTACTCTTTACTGCTCCAAATCTTTCCAGTTATATTCCCCACTTGCGCATTGCCAAATCTACATCTTCGAATAAAATAAATTCTCTATGGATCCATCTTATTGTTAAAGTATTGTTTGTTCATGTTTAATAAATGACGAGACAATGATGATGATATATATATATATATATATATATATATATATAAGTCATTATAGTCAGTATATATATATAATGAAGTAATGCAAATATTATTGAATCGACTTAATTGTCATTGAATCGACTTAATGGTCGAATATGATTATCGGCCAAGTATGCAAAGGAAGTCACGTATCGTGACTGTTATATACGAACATTCACGATAGTATCGTGACTGTCCGATTATATTAAACATGCCATTCGATATACGTTGGCTATGTGATTTGTGATATACGATTTACTATGTGCATAAAAACAATAATCATAAGTTATACAATATGTTAATATGAACAGTCATGACTCGTCATATAACTTAATATGATGAGTCATGTCTTTTCATATTCACATCCTTTAGATTGAATATATATAGTCATTATATTTTGTAGAATCAATCAATAAAAAAGGCAATTGTATTCTACTACAACCATTCAGTTTTATATCTTATTTTGATCCATAATTCCTTAACATGGTATCAGAGCAGCAAGG
>MU225974.1:2035607-2046212 GCA_018584345.1 Thuja plicata | reverse complement strand
GAAGAGAAAATTCAAACAGTCAAATAATGGGAAACAATTCAATAAAAGGGACCTTTCCAAGGTAAAATGTTACAAATGTGACAAATATGGACATATTCACAAATATTGTCCAGAAAAACAAAAAATATAAGCAGCACTAGCTGAAGTGAAAAGAACAGAAAATTCACTTTTCCTCTTAGCCTTGGCAAGTGAATTGAATTCTAACAAATGTACCTAGATAATAGATAGTGGTGCATCCAGACACATCACCGGATACAAGGACCAATTTGAAACCTTCTCAGGGAACTCTTCAGAAGAGGTAACTATTGGAGACAACTCCACTTATCCAATAAAAGGAATTGGGACTTGTTTGATAAAGATAAGAGATGGAGTAAATCTACAGTTGAAAGAAGCTTTGTATGTACCAGGAATAAAGAGGAATCTAATCTCTATTTCTGGACTAGATGATCAAGGATACAGAGTAATATTTAATGAGGACAAAGTCCTTCTCTGGATTAAAAATACTAATATAAAAAATTCCATTCATATAGGGTCCAGAGATGGTAGTTTGTACAAGTTATGTAGTGAACAAAAAGTAGTCCTAAATCATAATGTACAACATCATAATGAGATTTGGCACAAAAGACTAGGTGATATTAGATATAGTGCTCTTCCAAAATTACAAAGAATCACCTCTGGCATACCTCCCCTAAAATCTGAACACTCAAACATCTGTAAGGGATGTGCGTTAGGAAAGAATATTAAGGGGTCTTTTCCCACAAGTGAACATAAGTCTAAAAACATTCTAGAACTCATTCATACTGATGTGTGTGGTCCTATGTCTACCCCTTCTTTTTCTGGTGCCCTATATTATCTAATCTTTGTGGATGACTATTCAAGAAAAACATGGATATACTTCTTAAAACTCAAAGAGTCAAGTGAGGTTCTAGCCAAATTTCAAGAACTCAAAGCGCTAGTAGAAAATCAAACCAGTAAGAAAATTAAAATTCTTAGATCAGATAATGGTGGGGAATTCACTTCTAATAACTTCAAAAAATATTGTAAATCTATTGGGATTAAGAGGGAGTATATTGTAGCTTATAATCCTCAATAGAATGGAGTAGCAGAAAGAAAGAATAGGACCATCATTGAAGCAACAAAGGCAATGATGCATGATCAGAATATCCACATATCTTGTTGGGCGGAAGCCGCTAACACTACATTTTATATTCAAAATAGATGTCCTCATGCTATACTAGAAAACACCACACCAGAAGAAGTATTCATAGGAGTTAAACCTGATTTAAGTCACTTAAGGGTGTTTGGCTGTCCTGTGTATATACACGTTCCAAAGGAGAAAAAGACTAAATTAGAACCTTCTGGCAAGAAAGGTACTTTCCTAGGCTACAATGAGGACTCTAAAGGATATCGAATCTATATCCCTGGTCAGAAAACATTTAAAATAAGTAGAGATGTAAAATTTGAAGAAAACTTCTTATCTACAGACAATGAAGATATCACTTCTATAGATTTTGATAGAAATCTCTCACTTGAGAAAGAGAGGGAGGATAACAATTCAAACATGAATTCAATACCCATCAATAATGAGGAAACAACTCCAGAATTTGAACCTTCATGCTCAGATAATGAAAATATCTACAATAAAAAGAGACCATTATGGGCTAGAAAAATGCTTGAAGAGAACAATGTAGAACCAGAACAGATTTCTAGAGAGAACAAAATAACTAGAACACAAAAATGTTACACTGCACTTCTTATTGAACTCTCAGAATCTGAACCTATTAGTGTTGAGAAAGCCTTATCAGATCAAGCTTGGAGGGAAGTAATGATTGAAGAATATCAGTCCATTCTAAAAAATGATGTATGGGATATTGTTACTAGACCTAAACATAAGTCAATTGTATCATCAAAATGGCTATTCAAAATAAATACGCACCAGATGGAAGTATTGATAAACACAAAGCTCAGTTTGTTGCAAGAGGATTTTCGCAGAAGGAAGGCATTGACTATGAGGAAACTGTTTCTCCTGTAGCATGATACACATCTATCAAAACTATACTTTCCATTGCAACTGCTAAAGGATGGCAAGTACATCAGATGGATGTTAAGACTACATTTCTAAATGGTAAAATTGAGGAAGAAGTTTACATTGAACAACCGGAAGGATTTATCACACATGACAAAGATAAATATGTATGTAAGTTAAAGAAAGCACTCTGTGGACTTAAGCAAGCTCCCAGAGCATGGTATGAAAAAATAGATCAATATTTGAATAAATTAGGGTACTCTAAGAATATTGTAGACCCTAACATATATTTCAAAATTGAAAAAGAGGACATGATAATTCTAGTTCTCTATGTTGATGACTTACTCATTACAGGAGAAGACTATCTTATTGATAAATGTAAAAAGGACCTAGTAGATGAGTTTGACATGAAGGATATGGGCCTACTTCACTATTTCTTAGGTCTTGAAATTAGTCAAAAGAAAGATCACATTCTCCTAAGTCAGAAGAAATACACTTCTGACATTCTGAACAGATTTGGTATGATAGATTGTAAACCATTGGCTACACCCATGGATACAAACCTTCACAAGTTAAAAGTTGAAGTAGAAAATTCAAAACCTACAGATCCTACACTTTACAGACAAATAATTGGATCACTCATGTATCTAGTGAACACACATCCTGATATTTTCTATGCCACAAATGTCCTAAGTCACTTCATGTGTGAACCAAAGCAGATCCACCTAATGGTAGCTAAACACATTTTGAGATATCTAAAAGGAACAAGTGAACTTGGACTAAAATATGACAAGACTAAAATCCAACCTCAAGGTTATTCAGATTCAGATTGGGCAGGAAGCTCCATAGATCGTAAGAGTACCACATGAGTTTGCTTCAGTTTAGGTTCTGCAGTAATTTCTTGGTTTAGCAAAAAAAATCGGCAGTTGCTCAGAGTTCAACAGAGGCAGAATACATGGCTGCATCTATGGGAGCTTGAGAAACAGTATGGTTAAGAAAATTACTCTTTGACCTATTTGATAAACCTTTATTACCTACTATTATTCATTGTGATAATCAGAGTTACATCAAGCTTTCTGTAAATCTTGTTTTTCATAATTGGTCAAAACACATAGAGATTCCATATCACTATGTAAGAGATATGGTAGACAGGAATATCATCAAACTGATTTACATCAGTACTAAAGAACAAAATGTAGATATCTTTACTAAACCTCTTGCAAAGGTAAAAATAGACTTCTTCAGAAGGAAAATTGGTATGACCAAAATATGAATGTAATTTTTATGTACATTTCTTATTCATGAATAAATAAATTATTGAAATATTTCAAACTTGTGAAGATGATGATCTTCTGTGTATACATAGGTTACTATTTCAAGGTGATGATCTTGACAATAGTAACCAGGCTTCAAGATTGACTCCCAAAAGGGTTTGTCCCGGATAGGGCCGAACATCTTGTTGCTTATGTTATTACTTGATGGGTAATAATTTGTTAAGATCGACTCCCGAAAGGTTTTGTCCTAGATAGGGCCGAACATCTTGACGCTTATATTATTACTGTGCAATAAATCATCATGATTGACACCTTTTAAGTATCCTGGATTAGGCCAGATATCATGATATGAAAAATTCTACAAATTCTATTAAACTCTCTCTCAAGAGGGAGTGTTAAAGTATTGTTCATTCGTGTTTAATAAATGACGAGACAATCATGATAAATATAAATATAAATATAAATATATATATATATATATATATAATGAAGTAATGCAAATATTATTGAATCGACTTAATTGTCATTGAATCAAGTTAATGGTCGAATATGATTATCGACCAAGTATGCAAAGGAAGTCATGTATCATGACTATTATATACTAACAGTCACGATACTATTGGATTGTTAGTATATGATAGTCACGATAGAATCATGACTGTCTGATTATATTAAATGTGCCATTCGATATACGTTGGCTATGCGATTTGTGATATACGATTTACTATGTGCATAAAAATAATAATCTTAAGTTATACAATATGTTAATATGAACAGTCATGACTCGTCATATAACTTAATATGATGATTCATGTCTTTTCATATTCACATCCTTTAGATTCAATATATATAGTCATTATATTTTGTAGAATCAATCAATAAAAAAGGCAATTGTATTCTACTACAACCATTCAGTTTTATATCTTATTTTGATCCATAATTCCTTAACACTTATGGTGTACTTATATTTTGGGATTTCCATGTAACAATTACCCATGCACATGTGCTTTCCATGTCAGGTGAAGTTATTGCATCCAAAGGAAAAGAAAAGAAAAAGATGAAGTATCAGTTTGACAAAACTCAAAAATTCATTCCTCCTTTGCAGGTTGCTTCATACTGTGAAGAGATCTGAGATATTGAGTTTGTTCATTTGGATATGGAAGAATATTTGGAAAGAGTTGAAACAACTACAACAAAGAACATGCATAGCATCAAGAAAATTTATATCCACATGGTTTCAAATTTCCCTCTGGCTGTTCTAGAGCCAGAGTTTGTCTCACCATATGCCAGGAACTTTAATTACAGTTCCAGAACTATCAGGGACCAAGATGTGAATACCATTATGAGTCTAGATTTGGATACCATAGATCAAATTTTCAAAGTACCACCCACTCCTCTTGTCATTTACATTTCAAAAGAGAAGGCTTTGGTGAGATGGGATGAAGATAAGCATTAATGCATAAAGTATATTAATAATCATTGGCTGATTAATAAAAGACTCAATCTTTCCAGATGACCAAAAAGTATGCATCGTTCAAAATTCAAAGAGCTGATTCATGATCTCATTACACTATTGAGGAGAATTGTGGGGCTCAAGGAATCCGTTATCTTCGAGCCTTGGATGTATAGGTTCATATTTGTTATAATCAGGTCCAAATAGAAGATATTCTTGGGAGAGATAATTAGTGACATCTTGTGCGATAATTTGTCTCAAGTTTCTTCTAGTTGTACATTTTATATGAACTCATACTTGGTATATATTGTTGTTGTCCTTGGATTATTTTTGGGCTCTCCACCAAAGGAGATAGGAAACTTGTTCCTGTATGGGAGTACTATGATTAGTTTCCTTTTAAATCTACCTAGGTGCATTACAGGAGGGTTCATGATGCATTATTTGGACATTACATGTGTCTTTTTTATTAAGAGCTTCCTAAAAAGTGAGTTTTAGATGAAGCATGTAATAAAGTAAAAGAATATGGTTGTATTTTCTTACAGTTCGCCAACATCACATATTGGAGAGTTGGTTATTTTTAGGGTGAACCATATACCTTTCCATGGTATCCCGCTGACAAGATCATTCTAATGGAGCTAGAAAGATTGCTTATGGCAGTGCAAGCATACCAATCTATATTACATAGGCTAGAAGGGGATTTATTCATGAAATTCACTCAAGATTGGTGGGTACTCCTTAGATACATTGCCAAAAGCAAAGAACATGGAGTTCAAACTTCAGAATTACTCTCAAAAGGTATATGAAAAGGAGTTGTTTTGATTGCAGGGGTCTAAATGACAAGACGAGGAGGTATTTTGTGTATGTGCATTGCCTTGAGGACCTTTGTATTGACTTAAGCACATAGGTAATTATCTGGAAGCTAGACTATTGCAGATTAACCATCGAGCATATGGTTGACTTCAACCTTTCAAAGATCCCTGAAAGGGTTGAAGATGATGGATATATTCTTGACCCAGATTATGTACAAAAGTAGGTGGAAAGTCTATCAATTCTACCACCTTCATGGTCATTGAAGGAAAGATTGTCTGTCTGGGATAGATTTTATTCTATTCTGGAAAACATAAATATCTGGCGAAAGAGAAGAGGTCTTAAGACCATAAACATAAAAATAGGTTAAGGTTTTGATCCTTCTGGTCCAATTGGGATAAATCTTAGATCAAAGGTAAAGGGAAAGATGGTGCTTCTACATCAAATGATCTGGTTCCATCACTTCCAAAACTCACCATTAAAAGAGGCAAGGCTATTGGTAGGGATATAGAGATAAATGTTGTAGAGTCTGAAAGGATTCTCATTGGGTCTAGTGAAGATGAAATGCAGGAGCCTGTCACTATAGAACTTGCTCCAGAGAAGACCCATTCCATAGATACATGAGTCATGATGACGCTCCTAGATTCTGCACAAGCATTGGATGAATCCCCTGATTCTTTGTTGGATACAAACGTAGAATCATTTTGCACAGTGCATGTTTCTTCAGTAGATCTGATTGGGATTATGAATTCTTTTCCTATCTCCTCTGTTGCTACTGCATTCATACTGGAAGACCAATATGGCAGTTTTGAGAATGTGTTTGACACATATTCTACTTTCACTCATGTATCTATTCCACCTTTGACATTTTTGGATGCTACTACTTCTTAGTTTGAGCAACTAATGACTGAGGTTACACTGAGCAGCCCTACACCAGTTACCATTCACACAGAAGCTCCTCTTATAGTTGCTACCATTGCACAATCTGAGGTAGTTACTACATTGGAAACAATGTTAGCATCTGGTTCATGTTATTTTTCCTTACCTCCATGGTTGATCTCTATTACACAAAAGAAGGAGAAAGAAGAGATTTCACCTGATAACTTTGATGTCAAAATAGTCAAGGTAAAGACTACAAAGAGAAAAAAATAATTTTTTTTTGCTAAAATCATAGTGGACGGGAATGACATCAAATATGTTGAAGTAGCTAAGCCCATTACTGACAGACCAATTGAATAGATGAAATCAACCGACTATAAGTTCTCCAGGATTGAACTCAGTAGGCAAACGTGAATAGGTTGCCAGTAGGATGCAGTTGGTTTGCTCACACAACAAAATGACAAATTTTCAGAGAAGAAGAATAGGTTGAGAGAATAAAATGGAAGTCTTCTTGAGACCATTGAAATAATGAAGAATTCCTCTCAGAGGATTGATCCTATTTCTACATCATTTCTTGAGCATACTGATCAGATGAAACAAAAGGTCAAATCTATTGATGACTGGTGTAGTCACATAGAGTCACAAGGTGAATAGGTAATACATGATGCTTACATAATATTGGAGCATAAAATGGAGATAATCATCAAGTTGAATGAGTTATTTGCATCATTCAACCAATAAATTGGGATTATTGATGGAGATCGAGGTGCTTGGAGGAGCATGGCATAAATTGATTGGGATATTCTATGCGAGGGTGAGGTCATCTCTTCTATAGGGATGTACTATGACTGTTTACACTTAATTTCCAACAAGGAGAAAGTTTTGTAGGAACTCATGGTCGAGATCAAGGAAGAAATAGATGGTCTCAATAATCAAGAGTGTGTGATGAATGAGAATTTTCAAAAACTAACATTCAATATTATTACTAAATATGGTGAATTGATCAAATATGAAGATGTTTTGATAGAATTCACAAGAGTTATTCGTCTGCAGCCTTAGGCAGATGATTTTGATTTTAGCATGATTGATACATTAAGATGCTACAAGAATTTATTTAATTTTCTATAGAGAAAATTAACAGAATATAATTTGGTTATCTCTGAAGGTGCAAATACAATATGAAAGGTAACTATTATTGCACAACATACAGGTGAACCAGATTCAAAAATTATATGTGAGTCTGTGCAGAAGTTCAAGGATTTTTTTGGCACTCTTTAAATGTACTTCTCAAGAGTTTTTGGCACTTCCTCTTTCTTTATTATTTCATAGGAATAGTTTAGTTTTTGTGACAAATTACATGTAAATGCAAAAGAACATGTACCTACATCATGGTTTCATGTAATCATATTGCAAGTGCTTTAAACCTTGTAATATTAAATAAGTCAAATTTAGCTAGTTAAGGATAAGTATTGAATAAGTCAAGGTGGTTAACAATTTCTCCTTTCCTCTCCACCTTTCTCTCTTCTCTTGTCCTATATAAAGAAGGGATCTCATTGTAAATAATCATCTTTTGTTGTGTGCAAGAAAACTATACTTGAATCTCTTGTATTTTGAAAACTTTGAGTTTCATTGTGCAAAGTTGAGGAATTGAATAGAAGAAACAACGATTCACAAACTTTGTGTTGTCAATCTAGAAATTAATGAATGTATTCTTAAGTTGCATTTGTTAATCCTTACTCTATTCAATTGGTAGTTATCTTGTGTGAGTCATTTGAGCGCTTTAATTCACATTATTTGAGACTTTGTGCTTAAAATTTAAGGATTAATATAGATAGAAGTGTCTACAATAACTTAAATCTAAAGACTTTGGGCTTCATTGATAAGTGTTTTTATCAAAATTGAGGGTATTCAGTGAAAGAATTTGTGCTTTCTTGATTATTCTAGTTTTTAGGAACATCTTCAGAAGTAAGTACATGAGACTTTGTGTTCCTGCATTTGTTTCAAATTATTATAATTAAATTATTTTCTTAAGGGCTGTTCTTACGTTAATCCTTAAGCCACTGGTATTACCATAGGAATAGGAATTGTTTGTATTTTAGTTCAGTTTCTGTTGAAGCCATCTGCGGTAAGAAGGGAACCTCCCCAGTTGCTGAGAGGAGAAAGAAATTTCACACAGTGTTGTTTAAAGTTCTAATTTTGCTAAGTTGTAGTATTAGTTACTTGAAAATATTTTACCCAACAAACTTTGATAGACCTTTTATGTAATTGTAGTAATTAGATAAGTCTCAAAGTTATGCAAGGATCAATTTGAATGCATGATGAGATTTAAAGAAATAAATGATAGTTTTAAAAATATAAACTTCAAATTTTATTCATATTTCTATTTATGTAAAACAACTATTTTATAAGTATATTTAATGAAGTATTAATAGTAACGGACACACACATATATAATTTATTTTTTATGTCTATAAATTTACCATTCTTGATATATGTAAACTATTTTTACTTATATCTATTTTATGTACATTGTGGGTCATAACGCATAGGTCATATAGTGTCATAAAATTGCACCCTATGTAATTTACCATTATGCAATGCTCCTATCGTAGCTGAAAAATAAGATTCCATGTAAGCCTCCATGTCTTTCCATCCCCTTATCCTCTTTCACCTAGATTCTTGACCATGCAACCTAGTGTGCTAAGGATGTGTGTACACTATGGAGATGTCCACATAATGCGCAATAATCTTGGGAATATGCAGACATTGAAGGAGCCACAAGGACATTACAATTTCCATCCCTATAGTGTAATGCCTCTTACCACCGCCCACCAATGTTGAGGATTGTTCTACCAACTTAGAACTCTACTTTTAAACTTCATTTGATCTTCTTTTACACATTCTAAAGATTATTGGACATAATATCAATTTTTATTAGCATTTTGGATTCCTTCTATAGAATTATCACACACTCTTGAGCTCATTCTTGTACTGGGACAACTTCTACGCAAAATTATTGGCCTTCATAGCATACCAAATTTGGCACAATCATCACTTTTCCTTTAATCTAATGAGATTTAATGTCGCGGCTTTCAAGTGGATTCCCTCACCATATCTTATTCCATATTTTTCATTCAAGTATATCACAGTCTTGTTATTTTGATTATCTATCATTGTGTATAATCTCTCAAATATCTATCTAATTAGCTAGTATGAAGGTGGAAACACCAAAACAAGAACTTGACTGAGGCAAGTCTCCAAATAGCTCCCAATATTTTTACTTTTCTTCATGTGCACAATTTTTCGAGGAGGAAGTGGAGAAAATTGTTGGATTCTTCAATCTCCTTCATTGTGAGAATATTCTTCTCCCATTCCCCTTTTATTAATGTAATTTCCAATGTATAGTCGTTGTTCTCAGTTTCTATTATCAGTATTTTTTTTTTTGTTAACTGGTTATTTGTTTTGGGTTTCTATGCACTTCTTACATGCCACAAAAATGCCTTGCATCCTCATTGTTATCACAGACTTGCATGGTTGTATAAAGAACTAAGCTTGTAGAGCCTAGAAATTAATCTTGATAGTTATCTCTTTCATTTCTAGTTGTCAAAATATTTTTACTATTAATCTTGTCTAGGGTGCCAGCAAGAAGTTGAGTCCACTTTTTGGGCAAAAAGTGGAAGTGTTTTCCCTGATTTTCAAGTTGTCTATCAATTGATGTAAAAATTTGAGGCACTTAGAGATTGAATATCAAAAAAATCCACTAATAGAAAATGTAGTGCTCAAAGTCTATTTTTCAAATATGCAATTTATTTAAATACCCACATAGTAGAAAATATATTTAGTAGGGTTGTTTAAAAACCTCTTTTTCAAAATGCCTGTTTCAGGACCATACCTCGCCTGTGTACGGCCACCCTATTTTGAAGTAAATAAATGAATTTTTCTAAATCCTTTTGGGGGAAGGTACCTAACACATCAAAGATTGGTCAGAATATTTTTTCTTTTTTTTTAATTGAATATTTTTTTTTTTATTAATTTTTAATTGACTATAAAGTAAATTTTCAAAACCTCTCGTGTACGACCACCATAATTTGATGAAAATTTCACTTTTTTGAGAAATTTTTTTTTTTTTTTTTGAATAGAATTCTATGTAGATTGGTCACATATAA
>MU225974.1:2009146-2035313 GCA_018584345.1 Thuja plicata | reverse complement strand
TCAAATGCCTTAGCCATTATTTTGGAGGTCCAAGCATAGGCTTGGTCCCACCAAACCTGTCCCAAACCGAAATCCAAGGCAAATGGTGGTTTGGTAAATTCAAATTTTAAAAAATGGGCACACGTTTCTTAAATGTAATAAATCGGCATAAAAAAATGATTTTTTTAAAAAAATAAAAAAATAAAAAAAATTTAAAAAACGGGTACCCGTTTTTTGAATTTTGGATCGGGTGTCCGAGCCTAAGACGGGTGCCCGTTTTTTTCAAAATGGGTGCCCGTTTCTAGCGGTAGTTTTCAAGCCCACAAGACTTCCGCGGAATTGGCACTCAACTTCTTGCACTTACCCTCTAATTAGTTTAATTCTCCCATTTCATATAGTATTCCACTTAAAACCTTAAAACATGCATCTTGCATCAAACTACCTGTCTTGATCACCCTAGCTCACCAAAGAAATAGTATAAGTGAGGTGGAACAAGGGTTGAATCATTCCTTGGAATTTCATCAATCCCGAGGGTAGAAAATTCCCTTCTCAACATTTTTGTGAACCCAAGATAAACTAGGGTCCTCTATGTTGGCTAAAAAATTTGCAAGTCACTAAGACTACGACTTGGCAAAATTGTTACTTTAGGCAACAATATGTGAAATTTATTTCTCCTTTAGGCTCCAATAAAAAATGAGTTATACCACAAACAATTCCTCTTGCTACGGTAATATTGGTGGCTTAAGAATTGACGTAAGAACAATGCTTAAGACATCAGTTGACTTCAACTAAAATTGAAACAAATACAAGAGCACAAAGTCTCTTATATCTACTTCAGATGATTATCCTAAAAATAGAATAAACAAGAAATTCCAAAGTCTTTCACCGAATATTCTCTACTTTAATAAAACGCTATTACTGAAGCTCAAATTCCTCACCTTCGAGTTGTTGCAGACACTACTATATATATTAATCCTAATTTTTGAAGCACAAAATCTTTAGAAACTCAAATCAAAATGCTCCAATGATCCACACAAGACAACTATTGATTTGAAACAATATTAAAAAATGCAACATAAGAATACATTCATCAATTTTCAAGATTGAAAACACAAAGTTTGCTAATCCCTTTTCCTTTATTAATTGCTCAGCTTTCCAAAATGAAACTTAAAGTTTTTAGAATACAAGAGATTTTCTTATAGTTTTCTTGCACACACCAGAAGATGAAAATTACAATAGGTCTCACTCCTTTATATAAGAAAAGGAGGATAGAAAAGTGGAGAAGAAATGGGAAACCCTCAACCACTTTGAATTATTCAATTCTTATCCCTAACTAACTAACTTTGACTTATTCAATGCTGCAGGACCTAATACACTTGCAACATGATTACATGAATCAAATTTGCATGTGATACTATCACATGTAATCTATCAAATACAAATTAAAAATACATGATGAAAATTTTGTAAGTGTCTGACAAGACACGACATCTATTACATCATCCTTTATTGGTCTTCATGCTGCTACTGGATGCTTTGTTAGTGATGTCTCTAGCTTGATGAAAATATATTAGACGGGAATCGTATTTGCATCCTTGATTGGTGATTATTGGGAAGACATCTTTGTTTCTTTCCATCTCTGTCTTGAAAGCATTCTATGCTCTAATCATTTCGTCGCTCATTCTTTTCCTTGTATGATTGCATAATATTGTCATTATGTAGTTACCAGAAGAAGCCATAACGTGGTCTTTCAATCCATAAATTTACATATCTGGAAGAGTATGCATATGTGATATAAGTGGAAGGCCTTTGAGCAACAAAGGGTGAAAGATTTTGGGCAAAAATCAGCTCTTTGAATGAAGGAAAAACTCAAAAATAGGGTTTTCTAAAGGCATTGCACGTATGCAGACAACAAGTTTGGAGCTTGGTAAAATGAAAACATGTACATATATATGCATGAGCAAATGTTCAATATGCAAGGTGGGTTTTTTGGAAACATTTGCATCTCATAAAAATCTATGAAAAAGCATGAAAGTGGGCTTTCTCGTCTATATTGCATATTAGGAATCTCCATTTGTTTACTCATAATTGAGATCTTTATGTCTCATTACAAGTCATTTATTATTTTACATATAAGCATGGATAGTATGAAAAGGTGGGTTATTTTGCCTGCATTGCATGCTGGGAAAGACTTGCACTTTTGAAATGTCTCATTATTAAGAACGAGTTTTTTTAATCCCGACTGCATATGTAAAATAGATGAAGTTTTTGCATATGCAACTTGGAGAAATTTAGACGGAAGGAAGAAGGAAAAGAAAAGAAAACACACTAGACACATGCAAATCTGAAAATGAAATGAAAGACTTGCATTTATTAAAACAAAAAAACAAACAAACAAACAAACACAAAAAGAAAATAAGAAAATAAAATTTTACTTCTTGTGAGATAAAGAAGAAAATTGGGGAAGAACTTGGCAATCTTGCTCTTGAATCCAATGATTTTTGAGTTCAAGAAACAATTACAAATTCACAGCTATATAGACAAAGATTTCAATTAATCCTTCACTAATTAATTGTTTTTGATGAGTCAAGCTGATGCTCTTGACAATCGTGCATAATAGAGAACAAAAATGTAATTAAATATCAACCAATTTTGAAAGATTCAAACACAAATTCAATGCCCTACTTGCTGTTTTTGAACTTCCAGCCCAAAAAATGGGGTTTATATTGTCTTTTACATGCAATGTCAATCATGTTTTTTTTCTGTTGGAGAACAAAAATGGGCTTTAGAATGCCCAAAACATACCATAGATGAGCCGTTTTTGAACTTCCAGCCCCAAAAATGGGTTTCAAAATGAAGAATACATTTGCTTTAATGACATTTTTGCACTTCCAGCTCCAAAAATGAGTTTTTAAGCTTCATTTGCATGCCCCATATCCGACGTTTTTTATTTTCAGCCCTTAAAATGGGCTTTAAATGTGCAAATACATGCAATAATGGATGTGTTCTTGCATGCCCAACAAAGTGCCAGGTTTTTGGACAAAGATTGCATATTATAAACACATGCAATTACATATAAAGTCACCACCTTGAAGTTAAAACAAGATTTTTGACATCACTTGCATATGTTTTTAGAAGACCACACAAGTTATAACGAGCTTTTTTAAAGAGATTGCATATAACTTAAAACATATGCATTCTTTTCAAAAATTGCCACTTTGTCTTTAAAACACACTTTACATATGCATTTGAATGTGTTTCAAAGGCTATCAAGAAAAATGATGGGTTTTTTAAACCCTTTCGCATGTATTTACAACTTAAATTTTAATATATGTAAAAGCATTTAAAAACCCCACTTTATAACTTGGGTTTTAAAATAGAGATAGTGGAGATTAAAGAGATTATTTGCAAAAGTGATGACATGGAATATTAGATAAAAACCCCACTTTATTGCATAAAAAGTCCATCGTGTTTTAATTTTACATGTTAACTATAGTTTAAATGAAGAGATATGTAATGAGATTGAAAAAGTCCACCATTACATTAGAAAATCATTAAAAACTATGTCTAAATCTCATCAGAATAATGTGAAATTTTAAAATGGGGTTCTAAACCCACTTTACGCGTAAATGAAATTTTTTATTTCATGCAATTAGAAATTAAAAAAAACCCACTTTTGAAGAATTTTAACAAAGACATGCAATCGGGCAGAAAAACCCCACCTTTATGTATTTCAGACTTAGAATATTTTGATAGTGGAGTTTTAAAGATGATTTGCATATGTTATGACATGCAATGGTAAATAAAAACCCCACCTAATTGAATTTAAAACATAATCTTTATATGTAAGTTATAATAATAATAATATAATATGTAGAAGGGCCTAAAAAGTCCACCATTACATATTAAACTATTAAAAACTATAAGCAAAACTTCTCAGAATGATGTGAAATTTTAAAATGGGGTTCTAAACCCACTTTACATATAAATGATCTTTTTACTTCGTGCAATTACCAACAAAAACCCACTTTTGAGGGATTTTAATCAAGACGTGCAATCAGATAGAAAAAGCCCACTTGCAACTCACTTAAAACTTTAATAACTTGAGTACGACAACTTGTATTGACGCCTAAGATAGCTCAAAATGAGTGAAATTTTAAGGGCTATAAACATAAGGCAAGAACAAGACCAAAAACCCAACAAACAATCAAGGAAAACCAAACAAATACTTGCCTTGAAGAATTTAACTGACAACATTTTTTGTAGGGTTGCCCCAATTTTGCGAATACAAAATTGAGGACAACACTCTATAAGATCCTTTTCGTTGAGTGATAGTCCTTTCATTAACACTGTGATGATTAATCCCATATTGCCACCTAATTAGAGGGTGTGTAACATTAATAGCACATTCACCCCTCTTGATGCCTCTTATAGTGGAAATCCTTCTCCTCTCTACATCCCATCATTGATCAACATGACTGTCATTAGAGGCATAATGGATGACCTTATGTGTCACATGGATGTTATCACGAAGGATGTACTCTTTTTTAACAAGTTACTCCATGCATGGTATGATAAGTCATCAACAACCATTAGAATGCATAACAAACTATCACTTTTCCCTTTGGGGTCAACTACCTTGATGGTCTCGGTGGGACCCAAGGAAATTCTTACAACTTCTATTATCATCACAAAGTCATACCTCTTTCATATAAAGCTAGGCATTCCCTAGCTAGTCTTCATTGGAGACATCCCTTATGTGGTGCATAATTGTCTCAATTTCTCCCATGAGGGTGCCATACACACAATCAGAGATAATAGTTATCAACCCCTAGTATTCTGTAGGGGCTTCTTTTAGGACCACTTCTAGACTAATTTGGTAGGGCCCACACATCCCTAGAAAGATGTTTCATTTCATGCCTATAATAAATACAGATTTGGGTAGTTGTCTTATAAATCTATAGTGCTAATCCCCCCTCCAATGTTTATTCCCTCCTTACCCTCTCTTGTGACTAAACATGCTTTGTCTTTTGTCCCATCTTAATCAAAAGCATAGGGAAATCATGTGTCTTAGAGGAAGCCTCCTCATCTATCGATGACTTTGAAACCTTTGGTGGAGTCTTTTGTTCCCATAATTGTTCATAGCGCAAATAAAGGAAAGTCACCCATTTTGCTCATGTCCTAAGTCTTCCCTCCCATTCCAATCTTGATCCTTGTATCTATATTCCCTTACCTATTGTTTACAATAAGGGTAAGAGGTTTCAAAATACTCTCCCCTTCCCTTAACACTTTCCCCTTAGCCTTCAAGCGAATCCTCTATCATCTTCTTTCTTGTAAAATGAAAAGGGGTTTAGGGTAGTCATAGTTGAGATCACGTCTTTGGTTATGATGTCTACTACTCTTTCTTTAGATCTTGTTTCAAATCTTACTTATGCATCCAAATAATTTATCTCACTTCCTACCACTCCAAGAATGACTATTGGGCCCATGGTAAGGGGGTATTTGTCTTCATTTTCCATTCTTAGGAACCCCTGCTAATCACCTCTTTTCCTAACATCCCATCTTTCCCTACACCAGTAAACATATTGCATACACAAGTTGTATCAAGTGTGGTCATGTTTACTCACCCCACACCATCTCTTGATTGTCATCCTAGCTTTCCAACGGTGCTAAGGATAGCTACACTAGAGTGGAGGTTCTCCCCTCCATCCTTTAATATAAAGTTTTAGCATGGCCCCATGCCTAAGTTTTTTCATCACAAGTCTTATCTAACATATCTCCTTTCAATTTTTGTCCTTGAAATGGATCAAGCTATGAGTTCTCTTGATTTTTTCACCACCCATTTTTAAAAGGTTGGCATGGTGCCTTCTTCACCATTTCCTTATGTTGAGTCTCCTACATCCTATGAGATGTGTATGTACATCTCTTTTGAGGAGATTTTTGCATTGACAATGATCTTCACTAGATCCCTCACACTCACCTTGATTAATCTATTGGATGAGGAAATCCAAGCATCTTTGTCCTTGGCTTTAGCTATGGTTTGGGTGCCTTGGACTATTTTAGTGGTTGTACCATTATGATCTTGACATCCCTCCCCATCTAATCAATATTGAGAGGATGATGATCTTTTGGTAGACAATTTATGAGGCAGTTGCTGCTTCTATATTTATAGATTAGAGTGTGCCTATCTCTATTCTCCCATGCTTATCTATTAATGGTGTTCCCCTTTAAAGTACCCTTACACTCTATTGGTACTATTATAGACTAAATTTTGCACCTTGTTAACCACTTGAGCCTAACAATCTAGTATAACATGGGAATCACTTCTAGGTTGTGGGACCTCTGCTAACTGAAGTGAAGCCTTCGGATTCTAGGCTGGTTCCTCTTGGATAATCATCTTATTTTCTCTTGAACATGAAAGTAAACTTGGAAGGAAAAGGGATAGAAGGAGAACTGAAGGGAAATGTATGAAAATCAAATTTAACCTACTAGGTGATGCACCGAAGGTAACATAAATCATCACACAGTGACCAAAACAAGCATGAAATTCCTGACTCTAGCATAACACAACTTTCTGAATAGGCTTGCATAAGTATTTCACATAGAGGTCTGAAATAGAAAGAGGCTATTCATGAAAAGAGAAGATTTAACAAACAATAGAATATCCAAGAAATAGACACAAACTGTGACCTGCAAACAAACATTCACTTCAACAAATAGGCACAAGAATGAGACAAGATAACGAGGGATAAACAAAATCCATAGGATTGTCTAAATCAAATCACCCATAGTAGTGCACAAAGATTTAGAAAGAAAGAAGGCTCAAGAACTCCAAGATTTATCTAGTATTAACCACTATATTATGATTCAAATTAGAGAAATACAGATAAGAAAAATCTTGAGGATAGAGAAAATGTCACAGAAAACTTTTGCATAATCTGGAATTCAATGAGAAATTACAACAAGATGAAAACCCGAGGGCAGAGAAGATGCCACAAAAATTCTTGCATAAGCTAAAAAACCTCTAGCTAAAAGAAGCTTCTAAAACTACTTATATACAACCTCCCCTAGCACACAAGCTCAAGAGTCAATCCATCTGATTAGTTAGGGAAAAATTAGGGTTACAATCGATTCTCAATAAACAATGTAGAAACCCTAAACTAGTCAAGTCTGCTCATCAATGCACTTAGGAAATATCTTAGAAGATCAGATACAGTCATGAATACATCCCCCATCACCATAAATTTGAGCAGATAGATCAGATCGATCCATCTACCCAGTGTGCAAGTTGAAAACATTGCCACTGCCATGAAAACCCTATGAACAACATTTAAATATTTGAATTCAAATCCAAATGGTCACAGGTGGCGCAAAATGCCTGATCAATGACTCAGATTTGAAACTTTACTATCTTTAAAACATGAACGTCGATCTGCCTTAAGCTACCCGCGAGCATAGGATAAGATCTGCCATGCGGCATGCAGACACGATGCCTTAATGGTTATCCTTCGTCATCTTTACAATCCAGTCATTATGCCCACTGTCTGATCGAATAAGACTTGATCGGTCTTTACTTTACCTTTGTTTGACCATCTCGACCCTACCATGAACACGTGTCTTCAAGGTGTAATGCCTTGATGGATAGATTTCGAGCACTTCAACTTTAAGTCTTTAAGCCAACTGTTTGATCAAACTGATCTTGGTCGGTATTTAACAAGCCAAAGACCCTGCATAAAGGTGACCCCATCATCCACATGGCACAGTGACTTAATGGCTTATTTAAAAGATTTCAAGCACTTTCTCTTTAATCCATAATGCCAACCACACGATCAAAAGAAACTTGATTGATATTTATCTTACTCTCTATCCTTAGATGGCTCCACTAGGAACACGTGGCATCTTTTTGCACACTCTCCACCCCTAAAAGAATATATCTTGATTCCAGGCGAGTGAATGAAAACCATTGATCTTCATATTTTCTTTCAATCACATACTCGCAACACCTTTTTGATTTGATGTTTAACCATGTGTGAGTGAGCGATGACCACACATAACCTGCAACACAGACTGCGTCACACACTCACACAACAAAAATATGCTAAGTGGTTTAGCTCAGCGAGTGAGCGATAAAATAAAATCTCCTTTACTCACACAATCACAGACTAAAAACCTTAAGGTAAAATCACATAGCAAGTGAGCGATAAAAATTTCTGATAACACCATCACTCACTCGCACAGTCAAGCTAACATGCCACAAGACCATCATGACTGTGCGTCCACATGATAATTCATTCACTCGCTCACTCACAGATTTAAATGACTGTTTAAGAAATACAACACGACTGCGCGACTAAGCAAAAAAGGTGACCGTTGTAGACAACTTAAAACACATGAAGAATTGTAACCTCAAGTGGTGAAAAAGGTAATGAAGGAATATAAAAGCCACCAAGGAGTTAGGGTTTTAAGGGATCTTTCATAGGTTTTTTGCATTTGAAGGGTTTAAAACTAGACCTAAAACATGCAGAGAGCCAGGTAAAGGCCAGGAATCAGGTGCAGAAACATACAAGCTAGGATCTACCCTTGTGGGAGCCTCATTTACTCCACTTGTAGCAAAAATTTCATAGGATAGGAAATTTGGGTAACATTTTTTGGTGATTTCTGCTGAATGTTAGCCTACTGGACATACAAACCAGTGACCTTATGACATTCCATTGGGCATAGGAGTCTGCATTTGAGCACACAAAAATTTCTGGGAAGGAAGGAGGATTAAAACTAGGAGGTGGGACTACAAACCAAAATAGGGAAAAGGATTACAACAACCATGCAAAGAACTTTGAGGAAAGCAGAAAAAACTAACCTAGAAAGAAGAACAAAAAGTGGGAAACTTAATTACAAAGCTTGAAAAACCTGCAAACAAGGCTTTAGGTGAAATCCATTGACAGAAATCAGAAAGGCTTCTCCTTCAAGAGTTGATAGCTGAAAATAATTATGCGCCTTGCACTCAGTGATCACAAATGGACCTCCCCAAAAGGAGTCAAACTTGGTATGCCTACCAATCCTGGATCTGATTTCATCCCATTTGAGAACTATATCCCCAACATTGAAGTTCCTTGATTTGGCTCTCCTATCAAAGCTCTTCTTGATTTTCATCTGTTGGAACTCCATAGTCTGCATGGACTTGTCTATGATTTCTTCAAACTCCATAAGCTGAGCATACCTTACCTACAGAGTGTCTCCTTCAAAGAGGAAAAGTTGGGTAGCAAGGTCCAAAGCTCGTAATTCAGTTGAAATGGACAATTTAGCTTCCTTGCCATAGATTAGCATGTATGGAGAGTTTCGAATGATCTACTTGGGAGTGATCTTGTCTAACCATAAGGTAGACTTCAGTTTAGAGTACCAATCTCTGTGATTATCTTGCAGAGTCTTCTTGATTATCCTGATCAGGTTCTTGTTTGTAGACTCTGCTAAACCATTACCCTGGGAGTAATAATTGGAGCTTGTGTTCAGGTAAACACTATTCTTAATTTCCCATTCAGTGACTCTTAATAATGTGAAATCAAGTGCATTATCTGATATAATAGAGTCCGGGGTCCCAAACCTATGGATTATGTCATCATAAAAGATCAAGACAACACTCTCATTTGCTTCTTTTAATACAATAGCCTCAGTCCATCTGGTGAAATAATCAGTTGCAGTGATTATCCACTTATGGCCTGCACTAGATGGGGGGTTAATTAGGCCAGCTATTAATTCAATGCCCTACTTCATAAAAGGTTGGTTTGTCCTGATTGGTTGGAGGGGTAGAGCTGCAAACATGGCACATTTCATGCATTTTCTTACATGATCATGACTATCCTTAAAGATAGATGGCCAATAGTATCCAGCCCTCATGATCTTGAAAGTGGTAGTCCTAGGAGAGAAATGACCTCCAGAAGGTCCATCATGAAATTCATTTAGGACACCTGCTACTTATTTTGAATCAATGCATCTTAAAAGAACACCATTATGATCCTTTCTAAAATTGAATTTCATTAATCAACATAAAGGGGATAGATTGCAACCTATAATACCTTTTTCTTTTTTAATCTAAATCTACAGGTCACTCTCCTGTCTTTAAAAAATGAACCATGTTAGGAAACCAACCTGCTGCCTTGGCATGTTCTTCTATTGAATGCACAACTAAGTATGCATTCATTTTCTCTTGGTCTTTTGGAGTTTCATCCTCGGTCAATTTTTCACAAAGACCCCTTCCTCTGACCAACTTGGTAACCTGAATGTCTATATCATATTCCATAACTCTGGTTATCCAACCAACTCTTTTTTCATTCAAGTATTTAGAGAGTAAGAATTATTCAACACTTGGATGAGTGACTTTTAAATGTACCTTACTATGGGTTAATAAATGTCTAAATTTTCTAAAATCTTCACAATAGAAAGTACATGTTTTTCTACAAAAGAGTACCTTTGTTTAGACTCTTCCAAACCTTTGTTAAAGAAAGAAATAGGTTGATCCAATCCTTTCAAGTTCTATTGAGTTAACATTGCAGATATGGCATCAGAGCCTCCATAAGCATATAGAATGAAGTCTTTGCTAAAATTAGGATTCATTAAGATAGGAGCCTTTGTTAGAGCCTCTTTAATGGCATGAAAATTTTTCTTTCCTTCTTTGCTCCAACATAAAATTGCATTTTTCTTCAGCATTGTTGTTAAAGGCTTCAAAAGATCTGCAATGTTAGGCAAAAAATGCCTAACAAAGTTAATCCTTCCTATGAATGATTGAAGACTCTTCTTGTGAGGTGGTAGGGGTAGGTCTAAAATAGCTACAATCCTCTCAGGGTCCACTATAATACCTTGTTTGGACACAATATATCCTAACAATTTCCCTTCATGGAATGCAAACACACATTTCTTGGGATTGAGGGAGATCCCAAACTCCCTACATCTTTCAAATATTTTCCTCAGATGTTTGATGTGGTCTGTTGGATGTTTAGAATAGAAATTGATATCATCTAAGTAGACCAGTACAAACTTGTACATGAGGCTTTTAAAGGCCATATCCATAGCCATTTGAAAAGTAGCACCTGCATTTGACAAACCAAAAGGCATCTTCTAATAAGCCATGGTTCCCCACTTGGTTGTAAATATAGTTTTATATTGATCCTCCTTATTAACTAGGATCTAACTATATCCTGAGTAGCCATCCAGTATTGAGAAGTGTTCTGATCTAGAGACACACCATAGAATTTTCTCCATAGATGGCAATGAATGGCGATCTTTTAGGGATGCCCTATTTAGGTCCCTAAAGTCAACACATAGCCTCAATTACCCATTCTTTTTCCTAATAGGAACAAGTTTGGATACCCAACTAGTATGATTTATGGGGTAAATGATACCACTTTCTATCATTTTGAGAAATTCCTTGTGCATAAGTAGCTTTAGTTTGGGGTTGACGTGCGTCTTCTTTTGCCTGACTAGTTTAGCATTAGGTTCTAACTCAATGGTATGTTGAGAAATTTTTGGATTAAAGCCTTTGAGATCTTTGTATTACCAGGAAAAGACATCACTAAATTCATGAAAAAATTTAGTGTAATCTTGCTTCTCTGAATCAGTGTTTACCTTTCCAAACTTTAGGCTTTTACCTGGCTCCAACTCTAAATCAACATAGTATTCTTACTGAAATACCAAGCTAGTCTTATTCCTTTTTTCTTGGTCATCTTTGTTGAAGTTAGATTCTAGGGTGACAAGGCCTTGAGGAATATTATTTGATTTAAGTTGTACCACTTGGTCACCATAGTTCTGCATCAGTCTATCTTGATTGTGCTCTGAAAAGACATCCTCTTCAAACAAGAACTGTAGAATTTTCTCATCATTATCAAAAACTTGCCAATTAACATTATTACTAGGGATGGAAGGCCTAAAAATAATCTTAACATGTTTTTGATCCTTCCTTACTAAAATATTGTTAGGAATATCAAATTAGGATCCAACAATATCTAATCTATCTGCACTCTGATTTAGTTTTGTAGGGATAACAATGATGTTGAAATCATGAAAATATTCTATTGCATCCCAAACTTGATGCTTGTAAGCTTTCATTGTATCATTCTTGGTAGCACTTATCCATTTTACCTGGCTAACCACTAGCTCACTATCACCATATACCTTTAGGGCTTTAATCCCTCTCTTTCTGGCCCACTCCAATCCATTCACCGGACTCTCATATTCAACAGTATTTTTGGTGCAAGAAAAATTGAATCTAAAAGTTGTATAGTATCTCTCACCTTTTGGAGAGACTAGCATTGCACCACCACTAGAGCCATGTCTGCTTCTAGCACCATCAAAGAATAGTTCCCAAAATTTATTGCTCTATTCTTCTGATTCCTCAATGTCTTCCTTGAAAAGATTTGTCTCTATGAAACCATCCTCTTGTATCAAATACTTCCCCAAACCAACATCCCAAATAACATTGTCTTGGGCGTCTAAAGCTCTTTCTGATTCCAATTCATCTAGATAGATATCTGGGATGTTTTCTATCATAGTGTTTGTTTCTCTGATGATTGGAAAGTCATTACTATCAAGTGCAAGACAACTTGCATTGAATACATTAGGCACATAAGGTTCTGTATGATTAACTGTCAATGATTCAAAATTTATGGTAACCTTGGTTCCATACCTAGTATAGAAAAGCATGTGAGACCAGTCAGAAGAAATATAGCCTCCTATCTTGGCTATGAATTCCCTTGACAAACATATGGAAAATAGAGCAGGGAGGTCAATGATGTAGATGTCAAGTAAGATAGAGAAATTGGGGCTTGCATGAAGGATCAATCTTGTATCTTTGGCGAAACCTACTATGTTTACTGATGAACCATCAAGCTGTGTTACCTTCTTTTGGAAGGGTTCATATTTGAGCCCTAATTGGTCAGCTACCTTCTTGGGCATGAATGAGCTAGTAGCCCCACTATCTACCATACAATTATGTACTAAATAATTTCCAATAATTATTGATACATAAAAGGGAGGTGGTTTTAGGTTCCTACCTTGAATGGCATTTGCTTTGGTGTTGCTTCTTGGAGTTTTCTTTTCTTGATCAATGTTGAACAACACTCACTTAGCAAAATCATTTGTGGGATGTTGAGGGATTTCCACTTCACCCATAGATTTCTTCAAGATCTCAGGCTATTGTAGAATAGCCAAGGAGTCCCACATAGATATAGTCACATTCATCTTCTTCATATTGTCTACAATATTGAAGGGCACTACTGTGTGCATTCTTTTGTGTGCTTTCACTATCGTGGGCTCAACCTCCTTGGGATATTGATTCTCCTTGACTGACATGGTGGGATCCTTCTTTAATATGGTAGGAATAGATGGACATGATAACTCTACAGATGTAGTATCTCTTCCTCCATCTTCTGCTCGCTCCATGTCTTGAGATCTTATTTTTGATCTAGTATTGGCTGCAATTGAAGATTCACCATTTACCCCATTAAAATCTTGCTCTTCCCAATTAAAGAGAGTAGTCTCATCAGGTTTTGTATCCTGATAGGACATTAACCCATTAGAAGATCCTTTTGATTGGGTGTTTAAGGAATTTTTTCATGAGTGCCTGATTCATCCACCCATTTGAGCACATAGCCTGATTATTAGGTTGGTTTCATGGAAAACACCACTCATTTTTTGAGGTCAGATTGTTCTAACTTGGAACCATCTCCCTAGTTGGATTTGTAGAGCTAAGAGGCATGGGATTATAAGGTTGGAATGGCCTATGATTGAAGTTCTTCCTTTGACCTTGGTAATTCCCTTGATATGGTGGTCTATTCTGCTGATAAGATTATCCCTGATTTTGATATTGTTGGTTAGGACCTTGGTTTTGTTGCTGAAAGGGTGGTCTCCTTCCTTGATTCTAATTTTTAATACTAGTCAACTCATTTCTCATTATTTGTAATAACTTCTTCATTTCTTGTTGACTGCTTCTTAATTCAAGTAGCTCTTGAGAAGGGCCTGGTCTGGATTCCTCATAGCTAGTACTAGCTTGAGGTGCTACTACAGTGGGTATGGGAGTGAATGGAGGGATGCTTAAGGTCATGTTGGGTTGAATATCAGGGAAGATAGACATGGGTGGACTTAGGGCTATCATACCAGCCTGAATCAAACAATTTTCTACTTTGATTGCTATGTCAAAATCTTGAGGTAATGAAGTACCTCCCATGGATTGGCTCATGAAAGATATGTTGCGGTTCAAAATTTTCAAGAAATATAGAAAATCATGATCTGTTGAAGGTCTCACAGAAATAGGAATCGTATTCCATGTCTTGAGAAATCTGTTATTAAAGTTTGTCATCTGCTCTTGAGGATCCCTCTTTATGGTTGCGAGTTGTTCAACTAGGGATAGATGGTCTAATTTATCCTCAAAATATTTGCTAAGGTATTCTCCTAGTCTGTCCCAAGAATCAATAGAGCCCACTGCAAGATTTCTAAACCACTGTAGGGATATTCCTTTAAAGGAGGCTGCCAAAAAGTTAGTAGCCACATCTTCCATAGTTATATGGTGTATGCTACAGATGGTAGCCACATCTCTAACATGTTCACAAGCTATTGTGTGGTTGTCATCTGTGAAATTAGGTAAACACTTTAGTGCAGCTAAGGGCACATCATGATGTTATAAAAAAAATTCAATGGGCTCCCCTGATTAAAGGGTACAAATTGAAACTGTCTTGCCATTACAGGAACTTTGATTTGTTGAATAGAAATTGTATGGGTTGCACTTGAACCAAGGAGTGGAGCTGAATCTTCTAGAGATTCTCTGTTTTAAGATCTTCCTCTCCTTCTTGAATGGAAAAGAAAGGGTCTCTCCTTTGAAACAGGTGGTGTAGACTGTACTCTCCTTGTAGGGGATGTCCTTTGAGATGATATCCCTTTTCTTCTTGTTGGAGGCAGCTCCAAGAATTCAGAGGGATTTGAACTCCTTGTTTCTATCCTTCTCATAAACTTGAATAGGACCAGATCTTCTTGCTCTTTTGTACCAATGGATTTTCCATATATGCTTTGAAGAGAAACCTCTTTAGGTCAGTACTATGTAATCAACATATCAGAGATAACATAGTCTTGAAAGATGAACTTTTTTTGTGGTCCCATAGGGAATGCCAGAGTTGTTGTACACTAAATTTTTCACCATGTTAAGCTCTTGAGCCTAACAATCTAGTATAACATGGGAATCACTTCTAGGTTGTGGGACCTCTGCTAACTGAAGTGAAGCCTCCAGATTCTAGGCTGGTTCCTCTTGGATAATCACCTTATTTTCTTTTGAATGTGAAAGTAAACTTGGAAGGAAAAGGGATAGAAGGAGAACTGAAGGGAAATGAATGAAAAATCAAATTGAACCTACTAGGTGATGCACCAAAGGTAACATGAATCATAACATAGTGACTAAAACTAGCATGAAATTCCTGAATCTAGCAGAACAAAACTTTCTGAATAGGCTTGCATAAGTATTTCACAGAGAGGTCTGAAATAGAAAGAGGCTATTCAAGGAAAGAGAAGATTTCACAAACAATAGCATCCAAGGAAATAAACACAGACTGTGACCTGCAAAAAAACATCCACTTCAGAAAATAGGCACAAGAATGAGACAAGATAACAAGGGATGAACAAAATCCAGAGGATTATCTAAATCAAATCACCCACAATAGTGCACAAAGATGCAGAAAGAAAGAAGGCTCAAGAACTCCAATATTTCTCTAGTATTAACCACTATATTATGCTTCAAGTAAAAGAAATACAGATAAGAAAAAGATTGAGGATAGAGAAAATGTCATAGAAAAACTTTGCATAATCTTAAATTCAATGAGAAGTTAAAACAAGATGAAAATATGAGGGCAGAGAAGATGCCACAGAAAGTTTTGTATAAGCTGAAAAACCTCTATTTAAAAAAAAGCTTCTAAAAATACTTATATACAACCTCCCCTAGCACATAGGCTCAGGAGTCATTCCATTTGATCAATTAGGGCAGAATTAGGGTTACAATAGATTCTCAATAAATAATGCAGAAACCCTAAACTAGTCAAGTCTACTCATCAATGCACTTGGGAAATATCTCAGAAGATCAGATACAGTCATGAATACATCTCCCATCACCATAAATTTGAGTAGATAGATCAGATCGATCCATCTACCTAGTTTGCAAGTTGAAAATGTTGCCATCACCATGAAAACCCTAAGAACAACATTTAAATATTTGAATTCAAACCCAAACGGTCACAGGTGGTGCAGAATGCCCGATCAACGACTCAGATTTGGAACTTTACTGTCTTTAAAACATGACCGTCGATCTGCCTTAAGCTACTTCTAAGAACATGATAGGATCTACCATGTGGCATGCAGGCATGATGCCTTAATGGTTATCCTTCTTCATCTTTACTATCTAGACATTACACCCACCGTATGATCAAATAAGACTTGATCAGTCTTTACTTCACCTTTTTCTGACCAGCCCGACCCCACCATGAACACATGTCTTCAAGGCGTAATGCCTTGATGGATAGATTTTGAGCACTTTGGCTTTAAGTCTTTAATCCAACCGTCCGATCAAACTGATCTTGATCGGTCTTTAACAAGCCAAAGACCCTACATAAAGGTGACCCCACCGTCCATGTGGCCCAATGGCTTAATGGCTTAATGAATAGATTTCAAGCACTTTGTCTTTAAGCCATAACGCTGACCACATGATCAAAACAAACTTGATTGATATTTATCTTACTCTCTATCCTCAGGTGGCTCCACCAGGAACACATGGCATCTTGTCGCACACTATCCACCCCTGAAAGAATATACCTTGATTTTGGGCGAGTGAACGAAAACCGTCGATCTTCATCTTTGCTTTCAATCATGTACTCATAACACCTTTCTGACTTGATGTTTAACCATGTGTGAGTGAGTGATGATCACACATAACCTGAAACACATACCTCGTCGCACACTTGCAAAAAAAAAATATGCTAAGTGGTTTAGCTCAGCGAGTGAGTGATAACATAAAATATCCTTTACTCGCACAGTCGCAGACTGAAAACCTTAAGGTAAAATCACATGGCGAGTGAGAAATAAACATTTTTGATAACACCGTCACTCACTCGCATAGTCAAGCTAACATGCCACAAGACCGTCGCGACTGCGAAACCACATGATAATTCATTCACTCGCTCACTCGTAGAGTTAAATGGTTGTTTAAGAAATACAGTGCGACTGCATGACTAAGAAAAAAAGGTGACTGTTGTGGACAACTTAAAACACGTGAAGAATTATGACCTCAAATGGAAAAAAAGGTAATGAAGGAATATAACATCCACCAAGGAGTTAGGGTTTTAAGGGATCTTTCATAGGTTTTTTTTTGCATTTGAAGGGTTTAAAACCAGACCTAGAACATGCAGAGAGATGGGTAAAGACCAGGAATCAGGTGCATAAACATACAAGCTAGGCTCTACCCTTGTGGGAGCCTCATTTAATCCACTTGTAGCCAAAATTGCATAGGATAGGAAATTTGGGTAACAGGTACCTGGAATTAATAGAGTGTTATATGACATAAAACGTCTTCTATTTTTCATCATGTTCTTCTATTTGTCATGCATTTACTTTTGATATTTGGGAACAATACAAATTGTTAGGGGCATATAGGCTTCCCTTCCATATTTCTAATTTTTTTTATTTTTATTTGTTTGCATGTGTTCTTATTCAAATCCAAAACATGTTGGGCATGATGAAACACCTAGAAGCAGTCTTATATCATATATATTTTCCACTCTTATGGGTTTTGACGTTGAATAATTAGATCCCCCTATCTTTGTGTACTTATTTAGATGTTGTGGGTATCACGTGTCACCTATTGTGGGGTGACATTCCATAGAAACATCTTGTATGTTAATATGACACAATGTCTCTTTCTCTGCAAAGAATTTCGTGTGCTCCCTTGTGTGCAACATCATCCATTCTAAGGGGGCACTATTATATTTTATCATTTGATTGTATTATTATCTCATTGTCTCTACATAACAAGTTTTTTTCAAGATTTCAAAATTTTTGATCTATTTGTCTACATTGTGGGGGAAAATCCACTTATCTATTATATATTTTTCCCTATTGTGCAACCATCTAGGTTTTCTATGTGTACCAAAATATGTTTTCCCTATTGTGTGGCTAACACTGCTACTCATATCGATGTTGTCATAATCTCTTTCCCTATTGTACAACTATCTATGATCTTTTACTAGTCTTGATGTGATCAAAGTCTCCCTATCATATGAATATCTCTTTTCTACTTGTATTGGTGCATGTCTAAAGCCTCCCTATCATAAGACTATCGAGCTTTTGATACTTGCACTGATGTACTCAAAATTTCCCTATCGTATGGCTATATAACATAACACAACTTTCTACCCATACTCACATGCTATCAATGGTATATATATGTCTCATATCATTATCTCTCTTTCATCTAGCATGCTTCTCTGCAACTTGCATGTTGGGTGTGATCTCGCAATATTTTAGGTCCTTCGTAAGTCCGGTAGATTTTTTTCTTCTTTAGCTTGCATATTTAGTTATGATATGCTTGCTAAAGTGTGGGAATACTGCATTGTTGTAAAATTGCACCCTTTGTAATTTAATATTATGTGATTCTCCTACCTTAGCTAAAAAACAAAATTCCATGCAAGCCTCGATGTCCCACCATCTACCTTGTCCTTTTTCACATTGATTCTTGACCACGCGACTGGTTGACAGAGGATGCATGTGCACCATGGAGGTTTTTGTGCCACACAAACTCATCTTGAAAATATATAGATGTGTAGTGAGCAGTTGAATTGTTACAACTATCACCCCTGTAGTGTAATGCCTCTTACCACTACCCAGCAATGTCAAGTATCGTTCTACTAGCTCAAAGCTCCACTTTTGAATTTTGTTTGGTCTTGATCTACACACACTCAAGCTTCTTGGATATATAATAAATTTCTCTTAGAATTTCATCTTCCTACTATAACATTATTACATGCTCTTTAGTTTATTCTTGTATTAGGGAGGCTTCTACACAATATACTTGCCCTTCACAACATACCATCTTTGCCACCATCATCACTTTTCCTTGACTCCATCGATCTTTGACTTTGTGGCTTTGAAGGGGAGTTCATTTATACATCTAATTACATATATTTTGTTTAAGTGTGTATCATAACATTCTTATCATAGCATTGTATTAGTAAACAGATTTGCACTTCAAAAACAATAACACAAAATGACTCACAATGCCCAAATAGAAGTACAAACGCTACTAACAGTTGGAGAAGTTATCATTGGATTGATAACTTTCCTCTGAATTGAGAGGTACAACTCCCTCTTAGAAAGATTTACAATGAAATAAAATATCACTTATGTCTTTAACTAGGAGACACAAAGGCATACCAACATTCACCCATCAACATGGCATGAATATGATTGTGGATTTAATAATTTAAAAGAAAACTAAATGCATGGCACACAGACCATTCACTTATTCTTCCCACTGTAGGGCATGAGAGAGAGATTTGATATTTTATTTTTAGATAAATCAATGAATGAAACTCATAGAATTTATGACATTCATATGCACAACTATAATGAGCAGGAAAAAATAAAAAGATGACTGTAATAGCTTACAGACTACACACAATCAGAAAGAAAATATTCAAATTCACAGATTCAATATATATTTCTTTCTTTTCTTTAAATACATACCAAATGGCTCAAAGACCATGTTGTCCCTAGAAAAAAACTATGACTAAAAAAATTACATGCATTCCCTCTTTCCCTTGTTACAATAAGAAATAATTTATTTCCTTTGCTGGAGCACACAAACTGTAGAAAAAGAATAATCAGAACCCCACCCTTATCTTTCTTTTGCATATTTAGCTCTCCCCATGCTGACGGTTTCTTTTTAGTTTTAATAAATAATTCTTGGAAATTATTTTATTTATCATATTATTTGACCCAAGACTCATATTCCATATCAAAAAAAGCATGCATGGGCTCTTGGAAAGGTGGCATATGAATACATTAGTCATCAATAAAACTTCTTGCTACTGGGCAGATTTAAAAATATTTATGACAGTCAAATTAGGCCTCGGTTCAGGGGGCATAACTATTTAATCCTCTGTTGGATCTCCTTCATTTTTGGATATTTTAGTGCTGGTATAGTTGCACCCAACTCCACTGAAGTGATTTGACAAATTATGTGTGAGTCAAAAGTTACGCAGCTCTGAGTAAAGGTCTAGAAAACTGTCAAAACAATCAAACTTGTTGTGTTGATGTTATCAACAACTTTCAAATTATTTGCACTCAAACATACAAAATTCACCATTGCCACCACCATTTGTTTCTTAGAACTGATATTAATGTTTACATCAATCAGAAATCATCTCTTTGTGTTATCTAAAATATTCCATCGCCTCACAATCACAATGAGTTGGATGAATTTCAGATTTTCAAAACTGTGCACAGTCACTATAGTGTCCAACATTTCTGTTAATTCTATCATGCAGCCATGATAATAAAATTGCAATCTTTTCCATTAATGTAGTGACCTCATTAGATACCCATACCAACCATATTTCATGCATTCTACAATAATTGTATTCCTGCAATTAATCATTGATATGAATCGACATTGCCAACATGAAAGGTAAGGAATCCTTTCCCTCCATTTTATGATTTATATCATGTGATGTTTGTGTCATTTCCAATCTCTGTAATAAAATGTGAGACACCTTTCCAATATATTCTAACACACTAAAAAAGATTCCTTGTGTACTTCATTGAACCGGCTTGAACAACCTTGAACAACTTTGAACTGATGTGAACCACATTGAACTAGTTTGGACTTGCTTGAACCAGTTTGAACACCCTCGAACCACTCTGAACAAGTTTGAACCAGTTTGAACTTCTTTGAACCAGTTTGAACCATGTTCAAAGGGGTTCAAAGATTTATGCTTCCACTTTTCTTTTTTATAAAACACGATCTTTTCAAAGATAAGAATAAAAAACCATGCAAATCCCACATTTTGGCCAATAATAACAAGATAGGGACTGAGTTTTGAAAATTTTAAATTGGGGCACTATAAGTGGGCCAACAGCTGGCTCTAATTGGGGAATGTTTTTTCATGCAAAAAGAAGAGAACACCAGAATCTGTAGTAACGAAAAACAGTGCCAGGCACCATTAGGTCACAGAGTCAAGAAAAACATAGTGCAGGGAGATGCTTGCAAATGGGCGGAGGGGCAAAGGGGAAAACAACAAGCCAAAAACCAACACCAAGCTGGAACTGAAAAAGACAACTTAAACTAACAACACACCAAAAATTATTTACAAGGAGTAGGGAAAGCAACCCATACCTTTAGAGATGTATGCGGTTGCTCAAGTGAAGCCATTTACTGGTTGAGAGAAGTAGCCGGTGGTGCAGAAGAGTGGTTGAAATGTAAGAGGCACCATCACCAATAGGTAGCCCGCAACCAACGTAAGAAAGCACCCAACAACAATAAACTGTAAAAGCTCTTCAAATAAAATATTAGGTCCAAAAAGCCACCTTGCATCACATACTTCTGGCAACAATATGTCAATACCATGTTTAGTAGGATGGTTTGCATTAGGAACACCAACACTTTCTGTATGATTCTAGGAAATACAAATTAGAATTTTGATAGAGCAGCCCTCTTCTAAATTATGAGAATGATTTGCAACCATTTTTTCATTAAAATATGCTCTCCAAGAATGCATAACCAAGATCATATTTAAAACAAAAAGATTCCAATATGGTATGATTACTTGACAACTCATCTTCATAATCAAACTTAAATACCTCCAGTTCAAAATGTGCATATGATTACACAACAGAAGTAAACAAGTTTTCCTTCGTTTGTGCTTCAAATTTCTCATAATCCTCTAGTGCTTTGGGCTGTAAAAACTCATCATTATATTGAATGCAATCAAATTGGAAAGACTCAAAATCTACCTGTACATCAAGATGAGGAATACCCTCTACTTTATTACCAACATGCATTTCGGGTTCATGTTGCTTCTCCATGTTTTCTTGATTAAGACCACTTGCTGAAACTATGTCAGAAGTATCAAATGTGAAGGTTTCAAAATATGAAAAAGAAAAATCTTCCGACAAACTACCATTTGATCTTTCATTGTCCAATATTTTCTCAATAGGAAATGCATCTAAACATGCCATCAAATTTTCTGATTTTGAGCCGTGAGCATCATCATCTTCAACATGCAAATGATAGATTCCAGAAATATTACGAGAGATATTTTCAGCCATAAGATATGGATGAAAATTTTCATTATTAAAGGTTGTTAGATTTTAGTGGTAAGAAATAGGTGGTGTTGGTTTTGTTGCCTTCAATATGAGTCTCCTTTGCTGAAAATTTTCTATGGGTTTAAAATTCTGATCATGAAAACAAATTTCAGATTTTGGGACCTTCATGACACTTGCTTCTATGCATTTCATCCCACTTAAAAGCACATCATCATCTACCTCAATAGCCTCTTTTTGTGCATCTGTCAAATTTTGAATCTTCTTTCTTTTTAAAAGAAATTTACTTTCAATTTGTAATGCAACAATAAAAATACATAGCTAATTACTTTCATTTGGTTGGCAGACTTGAGGAATTTTACCAACACACCTATTAAATCTATCAACAAAATTTCTCATAGATTAATCACTTTTCATCTGAATTTGAAAGAGATTCAACAACAACTTATAAGTTTCGACCACAGGCTAAAATATTCCAATAAATTTTACCTTTAAATCATCCCAGCCGGTAATACATCCATCTTGCAAATTTTGAAACCATTTAGCAGCATTTCCAACAAGGTTTTCAACAAACAATCTGACAAACACATCCTCTTCTTGCACTCCAAGAATCCCACATGTAACAATAACTGATTTAATATGATCATCTGGGTCTTCGATTTTATCTCCAGCAAACTTTGGAAGATATTCTCTTGATCTTTTAAGCAGGGCTGAATATTGGGAAAACGCAAAAGGGCCAATTTGTGCCCCCCATGGATGAGCTGCAATCAAAGCCATAATACACTGGAATTCTTTCACCAAAATATTTTTGAATTAAATATAGCGTCGCCAATCTCACATAGAGATATTTAAAAATATGAGGAAATAAAGAAGCACTGATCTTTGATTCTGAGTCCCCAGTAGAGTCGCCAAAAATCTGTTAGTAAACAAATTTGCACTTCAAAAACAATAACACAGATTGACTCACAATGCCCAAATAGAAGTACAAATGCTACTAATAGTTGGAGAAGCTATCATTGGATTGATAACTTTCCTCTGAATTGAGAGGTACAACTCCCTCTTAGAAAGATTTACAATGAAATAAAATATCAGTTATGTCTTTAACCAGAAGACACAAAGGCATACCAACATTCACCCATCAACATGGTGTGAATTTGATTGTGGATTTAATAATTTAAAAGAAAACTAAATGCATGACACACAGACCATTCACTTATTCTTCCCACTGTAGGGCATGAGAGAGAGATTTGATATTTTGTTTTCAGATAAATGAATGAATGAAACTCATAGAATTTATGACATTCATATGCACAGCTATAATGAGCAGGACAAAATAAAAAGATGACTGGAATAGCTCACAGACTACACACAATCAAAAAGAAAATATTCAAATTCACAGATTCAATATATATTTCTTTCTTTTCTTTAAATACATAACCAAATGGCTCAAAGACGATGTTGTCCCTGCACAAAAACTATGATTAAAAACATTACATGCATTCTCTCTTTCCCTTGTTACAATAATAAATAATTTTTTTTCCTTTGCTGGAGCACACAGACTGCAGAAAAAGAATAATCAGAACACTGCCCTTATCTTTCTTTTGCATATTTAACTCTCCCCATGCTAACGATTTCTTTTCAGTTTTAATAACTAATTCTTAGAAATTATTTTATTTATCATATTATTTGTCCCAAGACTCATATTCCATATAAAAAAATGCATGCATGGGATCTTGGATAGGTGGCATATGAATACATTAGTAATCAATAAAACTTCTTGTTGCTGGGCGGATTTAAAAATATTTATGACAGTCAAATTAGGCCTCGGTTCGGGGGGCATAACTATTTTTTCCACCATTGGATCTCCTTCATTTTTGGATATGAGTGTTGGCCTAGTTGCACCCAACTCCACCAAAGCAATTAGAAAAATTATGCCTGAGTCAAAATTTATGCAGCTCTGAGTAAAGATCTAGAAAACTGTCAAAACAATCAAACTTGTTGTGTTGATGTTATCAACAACTTTCACATTCTTTGCACTCAAACATACAAAATTCACCATTTCAACCACCATTTGTTTATTAGATCTGATATTAATGTTTACATGAATCATAAATCATCCCTTTGTGTTATCTAAAATATTCCATTACCTCACAATCACAATGAGTTGGATGAATTTTAGATTTTCAAAATTGTGCACAGTCGCTATAGTGTCCAACATTTATGTTGTTTATATCATGCAGCCATGATAATAAAATTGCAATATTTTCCATTGATGCAGAGACCTCATTAGATACCCATACCAACCATACTTCATGCATTCTACAAGAATTGTATTCCTGCAATTAATCATTGATATGAATCGACATTGCCAACATGAAAGGTAAGGAATCCTTTCCCTCCATTTTATGATTTATATCATGTGATGTTTGTGCCATTTCCAATCTTTGTAATAAAATGTGAGACAAATTTCCAATATATTCTAACACACTAACAAAGATTCCTTGTGTACTTCATTGTACCAGCTTGAACAACCTTGAACAACTTTGAACTAATGTGAACCACATTGAACTAGTTTGAACTTGCTTGAACTAGTTTGAACCCCCTCGAACCACTCTGAGCAAGTTTGAACCAGTTTGAACTAATTTGAACCAGTTTGAACCATGTTCAAAGGGGTTCAAAGATTTATGCTTCCACTTTTCATTTTTATAAAACACGGTCTTTTCAATGATAAGAATAACAACCATGCAGATCCTGCATTTTGGCCAATAATAACAAGATAGGGGCAGAGTTTTGAAAATTTTAAATTGGGGCACTATAAGTGGGCCAACACATTATTATTTTGATTACCTATAATTTTCTATTATCTATCATTTATATATCACCAGTCATCTATCTATCTGGTTGTTGTGGAGGTGGAAACACCAAAGTAGAGACTTGACTGATGCAACTCTTCAAACAACTCCCAACATTTTTCCTTTTTCTTCTTGTGTATAGGTTTTCGAGGAGGAAGTGGAATAACTCATTGGATTCTTCAATCTTCTTCATTGTGAGAATATCTTTCTCCTATTCTTCTTTTATTTATGTCATTTCTATTAAATAGTTATATTTCTCATTTTTTGTTATCTATGTAATTTGCTTTCTATTAATTAGTTATTTTTTTGGGTTTATGTTTGGGTTTCAGTGCACTGCTTGAATAGGATGAAAGAAATTTGTGTGGATGTCCTGCATCCCTACCATTTCCCCTAAACTTTAATGGGTGTTTGAGGTAATAAGCTTGTAGATCTTGGTAGTTAATCTTGACAGTTAGTTGTTTCATTTCTAGTAGTAAAAATATTTTTATCTATTGATCTTTTCTAGTTAATTTAACTCTCGTATTTTAAATAGTATTTCATTTAAAACCTTAAAAAACACATCTTGCATTAAACTAGTTTTCTTGATCACCCTAGATCACTAGAGCGCTAGTAGAAGTGAGGTAGCGCAAGGGTTAATTCACCTTTGGGTTTTTTCAATCTTGAGGGTAGAAAATTCCCTTATCCATAGGTCCTAGGATCTTTTTAATCTTTAAATTAGTAATATATTTAACTATTAGAATACAAAGGTTAAATAACGAGGAATTGAAATGGTTCTATTTACCTTAGACATACAGACATGTTGAACTTTACGGGGGGAGAGATGGTTATTCCTAAATTAAAATAAATTAAATTATAGTCCTATTATTTTTCTGAAGTTCTTTGTGGGTGGTCATGATACTCCTATGAGATAGTTTGTTGTCATTGGTTTTTTCAAAGTCATAATAGTCAATGAAGCTGTAAAGATGAAAAAAAGTTTGGTTAAGGGGGGGGGGGGGGGGGGT
>MU225974.1:1985524-2003043 GCA_018584345.1 Thuja plicata | reverse complement strand
TAAATTGATTGATTAATATGATTAATGACAGTAATTGAAAAGAATAGGAGAAAGTACCAACCTTACAAAATGGCAGATCAAAGATTGTTGTTTTCTGAGATCTATAGACTGTTTCTAGAGATGCTGACAGTTGATACCAAACCGGAACACAGAGACGGAAAAAACATAGAAATATTTTTCCATTCTGATGTCATCTTATGTAAAAGGTTGACCCTGTACCACTTTTTCCAACTCGATCTGCTCAACTCTGAAAGTGGCCCTGTTCGCACAGTCTGAAAGAAATCTGAAAAGGGTATCTCGATCTGGCCTCAGATCTACAATCCCAAACTCGTACCTGCAAGAAAAATGTTTATTTTTTGGCGAAATGGGTTTGCCTTGGTCAAAATCCAGTTTTGGAATTAACCTTAATATATGTAATTGAAAATTGCATAAAGAATAACAAAGCAAAACTCAAATTCACCTTACTTATAATGTCCTTATGGTGGATTCGAATCCGTGGATCCACAAGTATGCTTCAAAACATGGAATGTAGAATGGAAGGATGTCTTCAATCTCTTGCTTGTAGATCTCCAACACCAAGTCTTGAATGGATTCTTGAACTTGACAAGGGCTTTGGAAGAAGATGGATGGAGAGATCACCAAAAGGGCACTTTTTTTGGCTTGAATCGTTCAATGGCCTCCAATGGATCTCCTTCATGCAAATGGATACTTGAGAATGATGGATGCTTGATTCAAATCTTTCTTAATTTCTTGCTTGGACTTCACTTCATAAGGATGCTTGATGCTTGATTAGAAGACTTCAATTCTTGATCGTGGTTTTTGAAAATGAGAGGAGAAAGGTCCCTTTTATATGAAAATAGGGCACAATCTTCTAAGGAGGCCTACATAGGATAATTAAATCATAATTTAAGCCTTTACCCATAGGAGAGGACCTATATTAAATATAATTTAGGAATCAACCAATTCAGAACCCGAAACAGCCGACCCGGAAGCGGGAATAGACTTTTTGTGAAGACCGACATCCCAGAAACCAAAAGTTCCCAGGATTTGGACCCTGGGACAGGGTCGAGGTCAGCCCTGTCCTAGGACAGGGCCAAGGTTGACCCTATCCTAGGGTAGGGCTGAGGTCAACCCTATCCTAGGAGGTTGACCCTGTCCCCAGATCCCAGTATCACAGGTCAGAGACCCTAAATGAAGAATTTAGGTCAGGAAATGGAGGTTAGAAAGGCAGGTCAGGGGGGAAGCCATGTAAAGATCAGGAACCCATTCAAAGGTGCTTGTCATGACCCCAAACCACTCACTCGAAAGGCTAAACCAGTCTCCTATGGAAGTACTTCCATTTTTTGACTATACCGAAGCTAGTCAGTAAAGAGGAAGAGCAAACTAAGACAGACAATCGATAAAGCAGAGTATCAATGACACCAAACACCAAAGAGTAGCAAGTTACTAAGCTAAGCATAGGACATTTACTAAGCAGAGTTAGTCACCAAGTCACAAAGCAGATTTATTCACCGAGAAAACTTTATGTTCCAAGCAAGATCAAAGAACATTACCGAACACACTAGAGCTGACATAACAATTCAAATTTGAATACACTAAACCTAGATGATGAGCGGGAAAGCTTTCACAGGATTCAAGACAGAAGTTAGGTAGAACATTGGGATTGCACTAATATAATTGCACATAATCATGAGGCAATTCAACCAATGATATTCAAGTATAATAACTGAATTGGGAATGAAATCAACCTTACACCGCCTCACTTCCATCGCACAAGGAGGAGGATCTAAATTAGGTTAACCACCTTAAGATCATATAAAATGAACAAAAAAAGATGAAAGAGAGATGGCGAATATTGCAGAGACAGAAGTAGTTACAACAACATAGATAAATACAAAATGAAGAAGATATAGGGTGCATAAAAGATAAGTTACCGAGTGCAGAAAGAGGTAATGCACTTGCAGAGCATAAAGAGTCTGAACAACATTATGGTTGATGCATACTTGCAGACATTTTTGTAATATTTTTTGTAAGAGTTAGGAGAGTAGAAATCCCATTCAGTGGGTAGGCCCTAACAGGTCTTATTTTGTAAATCCTCTAACCAGGTAAATCTCTTAGATGAGGGACTGTAAAATCCTTTAACCATGTAGACTGAATAAGTATTTTGTACTCTTAACCAAGTATAATACTCCTAACAGGGTAAGCTACCAGAAGTAGTTAACATTGTAGCTCTAACCAAGAAACCTTTATTCTGCAGAAGTGAAGGATTGTGGGTGCCATCCCCACTATAGTTTTTTCCTCTAACCAAGGAGTTCTGTGTGACCAAAAATCATGGTGTTGTGTGTCATGGTTTTCTAATTTAGGTTATATGCTTTTCAATGCTTTTATGAAGGATATTCAGTTCGGTGAAAAGGAATGAATAGTAGTTAAAAGTTTTAAAGTATTGATTCACTCCTCCCATCTCACCACTTACCTTTCCATAGATTAATCCAACAATTGGTATCAGAGCTAGTCTCTTGTGATAAATTTTTAATCACCTGAGAGTAAAGATCATGACCATGGAAAGTTACAATCAATCTAAGAATATTTATAGTCTTAAGTTTGAGTTAGAGAGTGCACAAGAAGTGATTGAAGATCTAAAAAGAAAGTTATAAAAGTCCTTAAAAGTGAGAAAGCAGTTATATAGTGAACTAAAATCCACACAAGAGCATGTTGATACTCTTGAGACAAAATCTAAAGGTATTATGAATGATGAAGCCAATTCTGCCATTGCAGAATCATGGAAAAGCACAAGAAATTCACCAAGCAACTAAACTTTGCAAAGATAGATCAAGAAAGACAAACATTGAGAATGAGTGAGATTATTGACTCTAAGGTAGCAGTTGAAGATGCACTGAGATTAGTTGAAGAAGACAAAAGATAGTTTGAAACAAGAATAGCTGAGAAAGATAGTGAGATCATGAGGATGATGCAAGTACACTATAATATGACCAATAAACTAGTGAGTGCTAATATAGAGTCAGCCATGAAACAATTTAAGAATCAAGCACTAAAGTGTGAAGCTGATAGATTGACCAGGGGGCTGTAATTTGAAAAAGAAGAAAATGAGATACTGAAAAAAAAAATGAAGAAACACTGAGATCATTGGATACAAAGATTAAAGTTTAGAGACAACCGACATACAAGACTAGACTAGGATTCAATACTAAGAGCACTACTAAGAAAGGAGAGTCCTCTAATCAGTCTGACAGTCAAGGAACTTCTACCCCACCAAAGTCAAACAAGCCTAGTTGCCACTACTATGGGAAACCTGGACATACTGAAAATGTATGCAGAAGCAAAAAGGGTAAGTCACTAAGTTCACCCAATTTTGATGGACATTGTTATAACTGTAACAAGTATGGGCACCGAGAACATGAATGCAGATCAAAGACTGAAAACAACACAAGAAAGCCAAAGTTTGATGGCTATTGAAATAATTTCAATAAGTACAGTCACAAATATGAAGAATGCAGATCAAAAAAGAGAAATGAAAAATGGGTACCGAATCAACAAAATATGCCAAGCAACCAATAGGGTACATCCATACCATGGGACTATAACATAAGGATATCTTGTTTAGTCTACAGAAGATATGGACATATTGCTGCAAATTGCATGTTGTTACATGGAAGGAACAATAGAAGATCTTGGAGAAACCATGGCATGCCATTCTTCCATCGTCACAAGCTAGGTCACCTTGCCAAAGACTACAGGTACCGAGGCAAAGCTCTTACCAAGGAAGAAACATCTGAGAAACCCAAAGTGAATGTTGAAGAAATGAGAGATCAGATGAATAAGACATGGAGAAGAAATACCATGGGTAATGGGACATCATTTGGAACAATTGAAGGCACCTCTTCCTCCGGATTGAGTGCAACCAAATTTACCTAATTAGGTAAGAGGTATGAGTAGGAACTGCAAGTTAAACATCAAATCTTAAATCAGTTCCTAGTATATGTGCAAAGATCTATATGAGAATACTAAGATGCATTTGGATACATACTATTGAGTTTATGTTTCATATTCATTTGGTAAAAGGAAAGTAAAGTTAGGTATTTGGTAAAGTAAGTCGGCGGAGCATTAGTTGCTACTTTATGACCGTTGAAAACTCTAAACCTAGAAAAATACATATATAGACTGCATAGTCTACTATTGTTACTTAACATTTTCTGGAGCAGTGTAAAAAAAGTTGGAGAATTGAGTCCTCAAGCGAACTCGAGGGATTGTGAAGGTAATCCTATACAACTTTGAGAACATGTCAATCTATTCAAGCCATTTGTGTTTCCCTAGTTGTGTTAGTGCAACCGAGTCATAGATGCAAGCCCTATTTCAAAAAAAATTGTATTTGACAAGAGGATATGGCCCCGAAGGTTCAAAACTCACTTGTGGTTGATAATGTTGAGCCCATGAATTCTAATTACAAGCTACCTCTTGTGAAGGAAGTTGAACCAGACATGATGGGATCACTTTCATCCATTTTGGGCAGAGTTTTATTGATCAAAGACGTGTGAACTTTCACCCATTGTAAGGTTGAGGAGATTTGTGAAGTGGAGATTGATTCATCTTACTAGAAGTTATGTGCAAACGGGAAACTAAAGAGCGATCATGTTCATCTAGAATCAAAAGGTTTGACACATTCCCTCCATATCTCGAAGGTATTCAAGAATGAGTGGATAAGTATGGTACTTATAAAAGTACACAACCAATTTATGTGTCTATATCAACCTATGAAGATCACAAAGGATGTGTTACACATTGTGACTAGTTACCCTATTGGAGACAAGCCTAAAGCTATCAGGCAGATTGAAAAATCAAGCTGAGTGAGCTAACCAAATCCTAATGGGATGGAAGAGGTCTGAATATTTCTACTATTGAAGACCCCGAGTTGAAATTTGCATTTAACATATTGTCCTATCGAGTATTTCAATCATCTCGAGTAGACAACATACCTTGTAGAGTTGTTGATCTAGATTACAAGATTGTAAAGAAATATATGTAAATTAATCTATGCGAGATACCATTGAAACAATTTGAAGACAACATGAATACTATAAGGAAAGCCAAGACAAATACATTGAAGTTTGGCTCACTACTGGTATGCATATACTTTTACTTTGAGAACTTCTTTCCATCTATTAGATGTGTGAAATGGAATGTTTATAAACCAGTCATTTATCAAATCAGTGAATACATAAAGAGTATAGGAGAGAATCTTGACATTGTTATGAGTGATTAATTATCTAAATTTCAAACAAGAATGCATCATAAATTTAGAGTTCCACTTCAATTAGTTGAGAAATATCATGATTCTATCTATTTTGAGGTAGACATTGACTCATGTATTATCAACACAATTGAGCCTAGGAGCATATGTCTAGATCCTATGGGATATGAGATGGACATAGAATTTACATCTCAACAAATAGAAACTCTCTTAGATAAGTCTGTTGATAAAAGAGCCATGAGATATGGAACATATGAAGAAGTTAAGGCTAAGATTAAGAAAGGTATCTTGGTACCTAAAATTCAAAGAAAGTATAGCAAGACGAGTGCTAACCCAATTAAGGATTTGGGAATTGATGATGAAGAAGATGAGGCAAAACCCTCTGAAGTGGAAAGAAAGAAACCACAAGTATTGAAGCCTTCACTGATCCCCAAATCTACTAGATCATCAACAAGGTCTACAAAGAAGAATTCTACTAAACCGAAAGAGAAGACATACGTAAGAAGAAAGAAGGAAAACACTAGACCAAGGAGAAAATTCTAGCTACCACCAGATAGTGACATAGAGACTGAAGATATGAGAAAATTCAAAGTTGTGAAAAACACACCTCCACCACCAGGAAGTCTAGATGAAATGTTAGACATAATGAAGAAGCATAGAACGTTTGAAGGAATGAAGTGAGAAAAGTACAACACTCAAAGAAAAGAGAACAAGGTAAAAATTGAAGATGCAATTGTTTACTCTTTGCACAAATTTAGATACACACCACTTGAAGTTATCACATTTTTGCCTATTGAGCTATACAATAACATGGATGCAAGATGGAAATATGCTATGAATGCTAAAAAAAATGAGAGAAATATCTCTCGTGCTAACTATACCAAATCTATCAGTTGAAGAAATTGAAAAGACCTTGAAACAAAACTCTAAAAAATTCCTTGTTAAAGGAAGATCTTTAAGGATTATGATAGGAAACTTGGAGCGATTACAATTAGAAACCAATGCAAAATGGAGAGATATATTCAACATTAAAGATCCTGAATCACAAGTTGAGAAAGAAAAGGAGAACATAACCGATGAATTTTCCAAAGTTGATCAAGGTAAGAATAATCCTATTGATTTTACAATTGACACCAATGAAGTTATTATTGAGGATATTACTGACAAAGATCCCAGAAATGTTACATTACAAGATGAGAATGTTATGGTAACTAAGGAAATCAATACAAAACAAATGAACATCAATGATAAGGCTACTACTGATCCTACTCTGTAGCCTGTATTGGAATAAGTATTATAGTATCACATAAATCAAGGTGATAACAATCCAGTTTCTATGCATACAGATCATGCAAAAATTGACCAACCAAAGGAAACAGTGAAGGAAAAGGAAACAAAGAAGGCAAAGGAAGTCGAGAAAGACAATAACACCGAGAAGTTTATGGCTACCGAGAAACCAACAACACTGAACACCGAATCGATTCCCCCAACTGAGTCCATTGCACAGAAAAAAGATCCCAACAAAGATGAACCAAAGGAATGAAATGAACAAAAGGAAGCCGAGGGACACACAAATGAGTAGAAATAGGACACACTAGGAGAAAAGAAAGCAGAAGGGAAACATGAAGAGAAGGAGGAAGAAAACAAACAAGAAGAGTAAAGAGCTAAAACAATTACAACAAAGACAACATCCAATGCAGTGAAGGAATCACATTCACCAAAGAAATTAGCAAAGAAGAATAAATTAAAGAAGAGGAAACATGTAGATATGACTCAATCGATTATTTTACCAAATGTCGACCTATCTACTATGGACTATGATGAAATGACCAAGTACGCAGAAGTAGTGAAACTTAAGGCAATGAAAAAAAAATTACTTCAAAAGAGGAAGAAGACTGATGTATCAGAAAGCATCAAGGATGTCTTACAGAACATTATCCTAGATGCCACCTTTGATGAAATAGAAGATATCATTAGTCAGGTAGAAGGACTAGTGGAGAAAGTCCAAAATCCAAATCAATACACTATTAACTACATGATGAAGGTTCATTCAAGGAAGATGGAACTAAAAATGTTTGAATCCATTGTAGACAACATTACAGTCAATAAAATATCACTTTATGAGGCATCTACCGAGATTGAGACTAAGTTTTCTCATATACTTTCAATATTTCAGAAAGTTTGTTCTATTACAAACTTTATCAAGGATATCAAGAAGAAAGATGAGTCTGTTGAGACTGAGTTGACCGAGCAAATGGAAAATGTCACCATCGAGCCTAGTTCTTTACAAGTTTATTTCTCAAAGTTGAAGCACTTGATGGGGATGCAACATGAACTATGACAAGAAGAGAATAAGAGAATGATAGAACTTCTAGAGATGCAAGTACTTTTGATTCCCCACATGGAATCCATGCAAAGGCATTTGAAGAAGGCCAAGGATTTGGTCAACACCCCCGATGGTAGTTCACTTGACACCATCATTAGAATGGAAATTGATGTTGCTACTCAAATTATTATACTTCAAACACTAAAAGATGCATGGGAGTCATCCCTAGTCGATGTACAGAAGAAGTACGCTCACATTTTTATAAGGTATAATATATCCTACCAAGCCATAAGCAACTTTGCTTTTGGCATATTTGTCAAAAAGGGGGATAATATAGTATTTATTAATATATTACATAAGGGAGATGTAAGTAAAAGGGAGATATGCTAGTAAGGGAGATATAAGCATGTGCATAGGGGGAGTTACACATAATTTTGATGACTTTGAAGTTTTTGTCAAAATCCCAACTAATGCTAAAGGTGGAGATTGATAATCCTATGAGATAGTTTGTTATCATTAGTTTTTTCAAAGTCATAATAGTCAATGAAGCTAGTCACTAAAGAGGAAGAACAAACTAAGGCAGACAACCGGTAAAGTAGAGTATCAATGACACCGAACACCGAATAGTAGCAAGTTATTGAGTTAAGCATAGGACAATTACCGAGCAGAGTTAGTCACCGAGTCACAAATCAGAGTTATTCACCGTGCAAACTTTATGCACCGAGCAAGACCAAAGAACATTACCGAATACACTAGAGCCGACATAACAATTTAAATTTGAATACATTGAACCTGGACGCCGAGCGGGAAATATTTTACAGGATTCAAGATAGAAGTTAGGTAGAACATTGGGATTACACTAATATGATTGTACATAATCACGAGGCAATTCAACCAATGATATTCAAGTATAATAACTGTGTTGGGATTGAAACCAATCTTGCACCACCTCACTTCCACCGCAAAAGGAGAAGGATCTAAATTAGGTTAACCACCTTAAGATCACATAAAATGAACAAAAACAAAAAGATGAAAGAGAGGCGGTGAATATTGTAGAGAAAGAAATAGTTACAACAAAAGAGCTAAAGACAAAATGAAGAAGAATAGGGTGCATAATAGATAAGTTATCGAGTGTAGAAAGAGGTAATGCACTTGCAGAGCATAAAGAGTCTGCACAACATTATGGTTGATGCATACTTGCATAAATTTTTGTAATATTTAGGAGAGTAGAAATCCCATTCATGAGGTGGGCCCTAACAAGTCTTATTTTGTAAATCCTCTAATTGGGTAAATCTCTTATATGAGAGACTGTAAAATTATTTAACCATGTAGACTGAATAAGTCTTTTGTACTCTTGACCGAGTATAATACTCCTAATAGGATACACTACCAGAAGTAGCTAACATTGTAACTCTAACCGAGCAACCTTCATTCTGTAGAAGTGAAGGATTGTGGGTTCCATCCCCACCACAATTTTTTCCTCTAGCAAAGGATTTCTGCGTAACCAAAAATCATGGTGTTGTGTGTCATGGTTTATAATATAGGTTATATGCTTTTCAATGTTTTTATGAATGATATTCAGTTCGGTGAAAAGGAATGAATAGTAGTTAAAAGTTATAAAGTACTGATTCACGCCTCCCCTCTCAGCACTTACCTTTCCATAGATTAATCCAACGGGTCATACCCTATTATTATTATCCTTTTCTTAAGATATACTTAATCTATTTTTAGCACCATATTTACCTATTGTGCTTTGTTATATGACTCAATCAACCCAAAAACCGTGTACATACACTTCATTTATAGGACTATGATACTTAAAAAGTTTACATTTATACTCAATTTATAGTAAAAGAGGACACTCGTGTACTCTAAAATGTAAAATTATAATCTTAGAATATATAATAAATGGGTGACTACATAGTATGAGATATGCATGTTACTCACTAGATAAATGTTATTTCCTCACATGATAATAATTTTGTAAAGGTTAATATTAAAAGTACATGTAAATGATTACAATATAAATTGGTGACATGAGAAAAAGTTGGAAAATCTGAAATATATAATTTTAGATATATAAATTAACTTTAGGTTATTTAATTATAAATTTGTTAGGTTTACAAGAAATATATATTGTTGTCATCATGATTTTGACTAGAAAAATTATTCTTATTGAAATTAGTTGTGAACTTGAATTAAAAAGTGAGATCGATTTGAACAACAAAGAGAATAAAGATGAAGTTAACTAGAAATTGCACCTTGGTGTGAAATGGGTACACCAAATAGATGTGAATGGTCAATTAAGAAAAAAAAGGTCACATTTTAAATATATGTATGCAGTATATGAGGTTTTTTTGCAATAAAGTTATCAATAAAGAACTGATAGCATCAAATCAATAAGGATCTAAACATAATTGAACAAAACCTTTGAATCAAGAAGAAGATTAGCCTTCATTATCAATAAACTCATGTTATGTTTACAATAGGGAGAGATGAGGGATATAAAGTGCTATATATATATAGGTAGAGAGAGGGAAAGATATAGGTTAGAGAGAGATTAAGTGATATCATAATAGAGATGAAGGGAGAGATGAAAGAAGAAATATGGAGATATAGTGACAAAGAGGCATATAGATAGATATGAAGGTATATGAAGAGGGGTAAAGAGAAAAAGAGAGATATAAATATATATAGAGAGAGAGAGGTAGAGAAGGAGATAAAAGTATGGACATGAGATATGAAGAGGAAGAGATTGAGATATAGAGAAGAGGGAGAAGGAGAGATGGTGATAGCGAGTGATAGAGAGATAGAGATATAAGGATATATAGAGAGAGGGGGGGATATACAAAGATAGAGAAAATGACAAATGGATAGAAGTAGAGATATGAAAATAGAGATAGAGGGAGGGATATAGAAATATGGAGAGATGGATAAATGGAGAGATTTATATCCCTCTCTCCATCTTTATTTTTTAATCTCTACTTCTATCCATTTGTCTTTTTCTCTATCTTTGTATCTCCCCCACTCTCTCTCTATATCCTTATATATCTATCTCTCTATCACTCTATCTCACCATCTTGCCTTCTCCCTCTTCACTATATCTCAATCTCTTCCTCTACATCTCTCATCTCCTTGTTTTTATCTCCCTCTCTATCTCTCTCTACCTATTCATATCCCTCTTTTTCTCTTTCTCCCTCTTCATATACCTCCATATATATATCTATGTGCCTCTTTGTCACCATGTATCCATATTTCTTCTTTTGTCTCTATTCTAATACTCTCTCTCTCTCTCTCTCTCTCTCTCTCTCCTTTTTCTATTCTATATCTTATCTTTACCCGCTACTCCCTTCTCTCTTGCTCTCTGTTTTCCCCTTTTCTTCCTTATATGTCTATATATTACAAACAATATTAAGATTAATTGAAAGATAAACTCAATGTTATAAAATATAAATTTATTATTGAATTAAGTGTAAATATAATTAAATTTTTTAAAATTAAAACTAAGCTTCAAATAAAATATTAAAAATAAAAATTAAATATATTAGAATTGTGATATTTCTATCAAGATTCAACTGTGTGGTTTTTTGAGTCAAACTCATTGACCCATGTAGTTTGACTAAAAAAACTACATAGATGAATCTTGATAGAAATATCACAATTTGAATTGTTGTGGAAAAAATCTCCTACTATATTAGAATTGCTAAAACTAAAATTTTATCCTATACATAGCTAGTTTGATTTTGATTATGCAATACTTTTATCATCTTTTGATGATTCTCCAATTTTCATATATTTTTAATATAAAATATTATTGAAGTTGTCTAAAATAAATTACCAATATTTTAAAGGAAAAATTATATATATAGTAGAAGCAAGTGAATTCTCCTAAAATATAAATCTAAATTTTTTTTCTTTTAAAATATTATTATTATGTTGAGAGGTGTAATCCTTCAGTGGAATCAACCCCTATAGGAGATCATCCAAAGTAACGGTGTAAACAAAAAGAACCCTTTCAAATTCTAGAGCCAACACAACAATGTAAACCCTTTCAAATTCCTTAGCACCAAAATTGTTTTATGATAGCACAACAATATATCTTATGACGAAAAATGACAATATATGTTACATAATTTATATTTTTGTACTTAACAGCACAAAAATATACGTTATGTGCTTAATGAATAGTTCAAAAAACTTAATTATTTATTGTCAGGCGTCAGACATTAAAGAAAAATAGAACCATATAAAGAAGGCATGATAAAGAAGTAAAGAACCAAATAAATAAGGCATGATTGGAAATGAAACCATAAGATTCTAGCGTTCGAGCTTCTCTCATCAAATATTTATATTTTGTGTTGTTCAATTTCCCCATTTCATCTCAACCCTTGCAGAAGTTGCAGTCAACACATATAGGACCAAATATAAGGTATGATTCATAAATTTCAAGTCTCTCATATGAAAATTAGTCAATATTTTGTTGTGCATTCTTGGATCCTAATTCTTTATTACACATCTACAATAATTTTCAGAAAAATTAAGGAGATCTATTGGAATTTTTATAGTGCACCTTGGTATGAACCCTTGGAAATAATCCTAAAGAAAAAGCAATTGTTGATAAAATTTTAACATTCAATAACCAATGGTGGGTATTCAAAATGATGCCTCTAATTTAATTAATGACCGTACCAATTAGTTAGATATTTTATATAATATATTTTATTCAGATAAAACTTATAAGAGGTCCATGGAGAAATAGAGCAGTTGCATATGCCTCAGTGTATGAGGGTCTTTATGCTTTAGGGTTAATGTAAGAGGATCAAAGCCAATTAAGATGGGGAAATTATTGGCATTATGGTGTTTTTTGGATTTATTATGAGGAGCGGTCATAAGGTTGTCATTGATGGAAATAATTTTAGTTAACATGATTCGAGCGATTGGTAAGATATTTGCATTATCGGTAATGGAAGAAATAGTTAAGTACGTTGATCGGTGTACCTGAAGAGAAATTTCAGTCAGAGAATTTGGTAGCGGTCAATTTTCAGTACAGATCAAGCATTGTGATCATAGAGGAGGTTTTTATATGGTTAGTGGAATCCATGATTCCGATCGCAACTGTTAATTCAAATATTTGAGTGAATTGTATTTTTGGTGAAGAAAATAGTATACCTATTGGTTCACCAGTCAGAGTTTCATATTAAATCGGTTAAGGCGGTGGATATGAGGTCAACTATTGGTCATAAACATTGGTATTATGTTTGAGTCTGACATGTTAGGTATTTTTGACACTGATCTCGGGGACGTTGGTCAATATTTTGACTCAACTATGATGGAAATTTTCTAGGTCTTAAGTGACTTAAGGACAACACTATATAAGGTGATCTAAATCATTTGATTTAGGGTTTCAGTCTTATTTTCAAGTTGGGAGATCAGAGATTGAAGGAGCATAAATCTATACAATGTTAGATAACAAAAGAGCAGAGTGGACTTGATAGGAAAATAGTGTCATTCTACAGATCAAGAGATGAAGTTCATTAATCTAGGCCAACCTTCTAGGTTGGCAAGATAAATCCCTTAACTGGGTGAACTTTAACAATTTCCTATTGTAAATAATTTAACATGGTAACTTCTTAATTGGGGTTTTGAAATCCTCTAGCGAGGTAGATTCTATCAAGTCTTTTGGTACTTCTAACGAGGTACTAATCACCTTTAAATGGGTGAACCCTTGACAGGGTATTGTAGCTCCTAATAGGGCCAACACTTTATACTGCAGTGAAGTTAATTTTTGTGTGTCATCCCCACCATGGTTTTCTTCCTCTTACAAGGGATTCCATGTAAAAAATATGTGTGTTATGTGTGATGCTTATGTGGGTGATTGATTTTATTTAATTCTATTTGATATCATCAGTTGTATGTTTCATTGTTTGGATGTTGTTGATTGAATTTGTTAGATCAGTGGTAAAAATTATTAAGTACTTATCTACATTGATTCACCCCCCCTCTCAGTGCCTCTGAATACTAACAATTGGTATCATAGATTTTCTCCTCTTGATATTAAGCTTAACCGCTTGAGGAAAAGATCCCTAAAAACCAACATGGAGAGATACAAGTATGAGAGGCAGGTTAAGGATGCAAATAGAGTAATCAATGAATTGAAGAAAAATCTAAGGAACTCCCTTGAAAAAGGAAGAGAAATTATTGATAAATTTATTTAAATGTAATATTATATTGATCAAATGTCTGAAGTTAGTATGTCTGGAGAATTCGAAGAAGCACTTGCAGATCTGATGGATAAAAATAATGGACTTAAAGAAGAAGTGACAAATCTGAAAAGAGAACTTGAAAGTCAGTCTTTTAGGATGTGTGAAGAGCTTGAAGGAAGAAGAGTTGTTGAGGATGCAAAGAAAATTGTTGAAGATTCTCTGAAGGTTAAAGATGAAACCCTGACAGAAACTTTGGAGCAACCATTCAGATCGGAGCAAGAGGTTGTTGTATTGCATGAACACTTAGATGACACAAATGAAGAAAATAATGATATTGTAAGAGAGAATGAGGGGCTAAGGAAACATAATGATAAGCTAAAAGAAGAGCTTAAAGATGAAAATGATATGTTGGATAAATTTAAAAATATTTATACTAAACTTGATGAACAAAGATCACTAGTCAGAGGAGGAATGGAGAGAAACAAGGTCTAGGTTATTCAAACTTTGAAATTGGTGAATCATCTGACACTAAGGACATCAATGTAGGAAAAAAATCATTTCCCAAGGTGAACAAAAAAAGTAGTAAGAGGAGGTATAGAGCAGTATGTTTTAACTGTCATAGGGAAGGTCATATTGCTAATATATGTTGGTCTAAACCCATTTGTCCTAATGTTACACCTAGAGGTCCTACTGCTAGATCAGGTAATTCCTATGGTAGAACTAATAACTAAAATGATATATCTAATGCATTCCATGGAGCTTTTTATTATTTCAATAAGTTTGTACATAGGGCTAATGAGTGCAGGGCCAGAATCAACAGTCAAGGGTCATATGATTACAACAGATAGAAACCTAATAATCGGGGTAACCTGTTAGATGTTGCGTGTTCTATTTTCCATAAATATAGAAATATGGTTGTGAATCATAGATTAAGGTCAGCTAGAGGCAATGTTATACCTTGGAAACAAACAGGTATGGCTTGTTACATTTGCAACAAAGTTGTTCATCTTACTAGAACATGCAAAGCAAGAAAGAATACCAAAGGTCAACCAACGAACAAGGTTGTAAATGATAAAGGGAATAAATTTGTTCATGTTGAGGAAGTTAGAAGTGAGATGAAGAATACATGGGTGAATAAATGTGAATTGAAATATTTTGATTTCACTGCGAACACAAATTTAGGAACTGTGGAGAATCCATTGGTGAACTAAGTCTATTTTTGGCTTAGGGGGAGCACTAAAAGGAAAAATCCTAAAAACCCCTATAAGTGAATGAGCAATAAGATTCATATGCATAATGAGATGCCTATTTGTGATTGAATGATGGTTAGTAAAGATAAAGTTCTATATTTGATTTTGTGCATGTATATAACAAATATTATGCTTTAACAGTTATGATCGGAGAAAAACACTATTTGACCGTTGTGTATAATGTTTATATTCTCAATGATAAAAAGGTGGAAAAGTAAACTCATTTGTTAATTTTCATTCTAACAAGTTTTACTAGAGCACTTGTTCACATTCCAAAGCTATTAAGAGTAATTTGTGCCTGTGAATTGTGAATTCAAGCGGTGATTCATTTCAGTTATCAAAGAACACTAATCGGTGAAGTTGAAGGTTGTTACTTATATTGTGAAGATTTTGAAAAAGTGTTATTACAGAGAGTTAATTATTGACATTATGGATACCCCTGTATTGGTCGATGTTGTTGATGAGCTGAGGCCGTATTCAAGCTACATCCTTTGAAGGCCAACAAAAATGATCCAATGGGTGCTCTATCCTCGATACCATATGGTGTATTGCTGACAAAAGATATTTGATCATTCATACAATATAAGCTATAATATCTTAGAGATTGTGAAAATCTATGATGATTCCACTAAACTATGCAATGAACAAGGTTTAAAGAATGAGCATTTGCATTTGATGCACAAAAGTTTTACATATGTTGTTGAGATACCTAATGATTTTCATCTAGATTGGATAATATATATATTGAGAATATTCCATGATCAATTAATTTAGTTGGAAAAGCCACACAAGATTACAAAGGAGATAATCAGTAGGGTTACTAGGTTCAGCGCAACCAGTGAGCCACAAACTCTTCAAACTATAGCTGCTAATTTGGTTACTCATTTGACCAAAACCAAACAAGACCACCAAACTATGAATATCAAAGATATAGAAGACAAGGAAGCGAGATTTGCTTCAATGGTGGTAGGATATAAAGTGTACCAGTCTAGTCGGTTGAACAATGTACCTGGTGGAGCAATTCATGTTGCTTACATAATGGTGAAGGAAGATGCCAAATATGACCTATGTGAGATGTTGAGGAACAAATTATTTGTAAACATGGAAAGGATCAAGAAGGATAATGAACAATCATTCAAATATGGATCACTCCTGGTATGCATATTATTTTACTTGCTGAATACATTTCCTAGAATAGGTTCAATCACATGGTCAGAGGACCAACCGGTAATAATACAGATTAAGAAATGTATTAGGACGTTAGGAAACAATTTTAATACTGTTATGTATGGATATTTCAAATATTTTCAAGGTAAAATGCACATGAGAGAGAGAATCCCAACCAGTATTATTGAAAAATATAAATATGATAATTATTTTCTACTAGATACAGATACATGTATGATGCAAGCAGTTCAACCTAGGACATTTTGGGTACTAGCTGTGGGATATGAGGTAGATGGTGATTTAGTAACTTTACATGTTGGTGTACTATTGTCAAAGCCAAATGATACTTCAACACCTAGGTTTGGATCTTATGAGGAGTCATCCCTAAAAATTCATAGTGAATTAAAGGCATCGATAATCCAAAGGAAAATAAGGAAACAAGTCGATAACTTAGCCAAAATGAGTGGCATTAACCAAGAAATGGTGACAAAACTTAGGAAGAAAATGGAGAGTGAGGAATCATGTGTAATGTCCCCAGTATTCCAAGTTCATTTCTTTAAAGGTAAACCTGCAAAAGAGATATTAGCAAGAATAATTTGAAGATAAATATATATAAAGAAAACTAATTAACTAGCTATCTACCCCATTACTATCCCCTCCAAAAGAAAGTCTACTAGGTCGGGCTCATAACCTTAATGAGGACCCTTTGTTCCTCTGATTAAATCTTGTCGTCATCCTCTAGAGTGCATCCTTAGGGACTTCCTGAGCAAAGTCTGCCAGGTCGGGCTCATGACCTTAATAAGGATCTTCTATAATCCTTTGGCTTGATCTTGCCGTCGTCCACTGGAGTGCAACACTCAAGGCACTAGGGTAACCATTATTTGGTACATTCCTCTTCTTGGAAGAGCGTCCTCTATCCAAAGCTTTAGGCTAGTCAATAAATGACCCATTCCTCTTCTTGTTAGGGGCTGTCCCTATCCAAGGCACACTTTGCATATGCATTATTCATCAGTATATACTGGCATAATGGGGTCTTGATCCCCCTTTAAAATCTCTACGTAATCGTAGAGTCACAATTCTTTAATCATTCTTGAATAATTTGAATTTCATAAAACTTAACATCATATTATTATCTGTAATGAAAGAATTCTTTATAGTTTATTTATAACTATAAATCTGAAATATATATCTATATACAATTTATAATACTTATAATTTTATTCCTGTATATTAGAATTGTTCATCTATATTTATATTCAATTTCTTTATATATATATATATATATATATATATATATATATATATAT
>MU225974.1:1956018-1972048 GCA_018584345.1 Thuja plicata | reverse complement strand
AGATACATATTCGTAAAGTTATTGTCTTCATACAATGATGACTTTGATGTGTAAGTCTTCCTTTCCCTGTCCTGCATTAGAAATAAAAGACAACCATCCTCCATTCTAATGGTTCACTAATATTGTGAAATCAGGGGGTTAGTGCGAAAAATATAAGAGCCAGAACATGAACCTTTACCATTAATAGGGGTAAAAACAGGAGAGGAAATCTACTGCTAATTAATCATAGAATACGAAGTATAGAATTCAAGCAACACTGGAGAAAATTCTCAATAAAATGCTTAAATTATTTGAGAGAAGGATCCTAATAATTCTGTTCTCATTTGGTGCTTTATTGCTTTAGACTTAATGGGAGATAATGGCCTGAATATATTTTTTAATTTTCCTTTAATAACCGATCTGTCATAAATTTAAACAGCAATAGATGAATAGAGTTCGTGATCAAAAAGGGAATATCTTCCAAAACAATTTCCTCATAAAGCCATATACTTTTATTTTATTTTATTATTTTTAAAGCATAAAATATATATTATCCTCTTGTACAAATATATACAAAATAAGAAAAGAGAATGCAAAGAAGACACGACTCTTTCCTGGGCAAAGAAGATAGGCTCTTTCTTAGGCTTCTGCCAGAGGCAAGACAAGGCCAGTATTCACTTATTTTTCATGACAGACGACTCATGGCCTTATTTGGATTACTTGGAATTACTGTAATTAGAGAAGAAGAGAGAGCAAAGTGCCAGCTCAGACGCTGATGTCACACCTGTTGCAGGGCTACAAAGGGGCCTAGCACACGAACCCTGATCTGCTCAGCCCCAAAATAGTGTAACAATTCACGTTCAACCGGTAATCATCTGCTCAGCCCCAAAAGTATTAATGCCTATTATAAAATTGATTAATTTTAATTATGAAATAGTAAATTAAATTTTTAGTTTTTTAATTAATAAAATAGGAATAATTTTTAGTAATAAAAATTTAATGTTATTCAAGATCAATCATTTATCAAAACCAAAATAACAAAATAACTTCATTTTTTCTCTTCAAATATCTAAATTATTTTGTATAAATTAAATATTTGTCTCCCAATTTGATTTTATGTATTATTGTGTTAAAATAATAAGAAATAAGAAACAAAATATAAATGAAAATAAATGTTTAATTTTGTAATAAGAATCAATATTTTTTTATTTCAATTATGTATAATATTTAATATAAATTAAAAATTTGTCTACAAATTTGGTTTTAATGTATGGTTATGTGTTTATAATTTTAAACAAAATATAACCATATACATATACATATATTCTAAATAAAATTTATTTAATATTTTTTCAATCATTTTTTATGTAAAAAATTACTCTATATTCAAATTATAATAAAGAACAATTAACAAAATACGAATACTAAAATTTGCATGCACAATATAAGTTTTTTAAAAAAAAAAAAAGATAAAATATGAAAATAAAACATCATACTGTGAAAGCTTTGAGAGGAAAAAAGAATATATTCAAATTATAATATAGAACAATAAACAAAATACAAATACTAAAATTCATATGCACAATATAAATTAAAAGAAGATAAAATATGGAAACAAAACATTAGCGACGGTACTATGAAAGCTTTACGAGGGAAAAAACATAGATTAAAAAAACAACAAACATTTTAATTTTGCATATGATCATACTCAAAAGAACTACATAGGAATGGAAATAAAAATGAAAACAAAAATGTTAATTGCTTAGATAAGAACTAGCTAGCATCATCTTAGATGTGAAACCGGAAGGTGAACGATACTTAAAGAAGAGTGGGATGATAGAAGGTGTTGTTATTGCACTCAAGAAGTGGTGGAGACAGAGTGACATTACATCATAGAGTGCTTAGCCTACAAATATTTTTTAATCAATTACATTGATATGCTAAACATGAACAACTTGAGTAAGTTGTTTGAAGAAGAAAATATTTTAAAATTTGCAGCTTTCCTAACTAAGATACACAACAGAAGTTGCAAAAGGAAAAAGAGATTTAGGTAGCAAATGCTCTCTATTTTGGGTTTTTCTTGCTTGTTTCACTTGTTGGCTATCCATGGCTCCCATATGTTGTTTGGCCTCATAGATGAACTATTAAAAACATTCATTCATTCATTCCCTCATTTCGTCTCCTGGAAGCCTAAGTGAGACTATCTACTCATACAACAAAGAAGTTAATGAAGAACCAACAATAAATTAGTCCACAACTTTTACTAGCAAAGTGGTGATGGAAATGGGTATACAGAGTCATTGGGTTCTAGAGTGAGTGGTGTATGATGACATTGTCCTATTAAAAGAAATGGCGAATGAGAATAATGAAAATGGATGACCAACATTTCTGCATCGGTCTTGCATGCTTTTCTTAGATTTTCAATTATTGATGTCAAAATACAGGTCATTAACTTCAAAAAATAAACGCCTTCGATGTAAATATATAGAAACATAATGAATAATGAAAATATTCAATGTTAGAAATTTTATTTATCGATTACAAGATTTTTTTGAGTTGTGATGCATATGCATCTCTTGCTACTTAGTACAACAACTAAACTAAGGGGGGAATGCTATGTGATTTTTCCCCTAAAGAAGATAAAATTATGAAACATCTCTTTATAATTAAAAGAGAAATAAAAATAAAGGATATTATGGTCCTTTGATTAAAAGGGGGATAAGTAAAGAATACTTATAAAAAATATTTAAAAGGGGAGGGGAATAATTATTTTATTAAAATAATTCTTGAGAAAAAGACACTTGTAGACGAGTGTGATTGTTGGAAACCACCCCTTCAAATGTTATATAAATCATTCAAGTGAGACTTAAAAACGGGGCATAAGGATCACTCATGGGAGAATAATAAGGTGGCTTGGTGAGATATGGGCACTTGGAGAATGGGTAGACAATATGTATCCAATTTGGGGTACAACATACACTTAAGATTATCCTAGCTAGGGCTATTGTGCATGTTGAGTAACCTCTGGAGCATGACATATAGATGTTGAAGTAATACTTTGGAATATCTATTTAGTTCTAAATAAGAATTTATTCCTCTTAGACGTGGCATCGCCATAATGACCAAGAAAACTAGAACCTTCTTAGAGTGAGAACGACCACTCGATGTGCTCAAGATTCAAACAAGTACATGTTAAAAGATATTGAGAATATTTTACATATGATTAAATGATTGAATTATGTGGCTATTTTATTCAATTACCATGTTAATTTTTTAATTTAGAACATTTATCAAATTACTACATGTTATAATTTATATTGTGTATTTATTGGTACAATACTGTACACACTAGAAACATAGCTACAACAAGTTTGATACATTTGTGTTCACTCAAAAAAATCTCCAAAATGTTGACATACTCCTTCATATAACATTACCACTAGTATAAAACATTCTCAACAATCCTACTATGGTGAATCAACACCTCTAGCATTAACAACCATTGCAAGCCATATTTGATATGATTCAAACCAACATTGAATAACCTACTTGGTACTATACAATATCTCACTGTATCAAGCAAACTCATAAAAAAATCACTCCTTATGAATGTTTTTATACACTCCTTATTAAAAATCATTGTATCTTAATCACTCATTAAAAATGACTCTAGACATGTATGCGATAAAAAGAAGACCAATAGAAACCTAATTAAAGATTCTTTTGTTGTTGATAATCATTAACGACAACAACATGTCTATAAGAAAATTCATGCCAATCTTAATGAATCACTACATAATTAATTGATTTGAATTCCTAAGGAGTGAGTACCAACAAACATGTTGGAGAACCTCCTATAAGTACATCACTTCATACCCATACTTACATTCCCAAGCTCTTAGTATAGTTGTTTTTGGTACAATCTCTATGGATAACTATTTATGACAACAAGTTATAATGTAATCAAAGTAAAATATACATAATAAAATTTTCCACGTATTTACATAATTGTTGGGAATGACCAAGCATGAGGCTAAACTTTCCAAAGTCGTATAACCAATAGCAATGGCTCCCAGACCTAAAATATCTTCTATCAAGTTTGCAAATTGATAGCAAACACACCCAAAATTTATAATTGAAACACATAAAAATTCTCTATGTTTACAAAAAAGAATTTGATGCTCTGATTTGTAATGGTGATCCTACGATGAAATCTAGCTAGGGGTTTTATGACCCCATAACTAGTAATCTTGAGAGGGTTTTCCTACTCATAAAATTTGGAAGAATTCAAGGTTTATTCTAACAATACAACAATACCATTTCACAAGTCTATCTTCAAAATGAGCCTTCAACCTACTTACATAACTTTTTGGAGGGAAATATTTTATTTAAAAATATAATATTTTTTCTCTCACTAAGACTTGGTAAGAAGAATAACATTAATTTTCACGAGAAAGGATCCTCAAGTCAAATCATTCACACTAAAATAAACTAAACAACTTTTCAAGAGCTATTACACTAAGTTTCCTTTTAAATACTTACCTGTTTGTTTATTTTGAAGAAGAGGGGTAAAAACTTTATTCAAGAGAAAATGATTATTATAGAGCAAAAGGCCTCGGGCCTACCCAAACCTCCCAAACGAGGTAACCCAACCAAGTTCTCAAAAGACAACAACACAAGAAAGTCATTACAAGTTACTATCATCCCTAATTAGCTTCCTCAAAGTCTCCAAATTATCTGGAGGGAGAGCCTCCCAGTTATCCACTTCCCAACCCACCAAGCTCTCAAAAGCCCACTTAGCCAAATAATCAGCCACTTTATTCCACTCCCTAGGAATGTGACAAAAGAAAATGGACTCCAATGATCTACCGAGATTTAGGATCTGTTGAGCCACTAAGGCTAACTACCAAGAAACTCCATCCAATTTACTGTCGTTTAACATATCAACCACAGTTTGCGAGTCTGAATCCCAAATAATCCTTTTCCAACCTAAAGAGAACCCAATCTCAACACCATGTAAAATACCAAGGCCTCCATCAAATTATTTGAATGCTAGCCTTTATAGATGGAGAAAAAGAACTCAACATTCCTATTACTACTTCTGTCAATACCTCCAATTCCCGCTTGTCCAGGATTTGCTCTCGATGAACTGTCAATATTAATTTTTAGAATCCCCTCAGGAGGAGCAAGCTATTTTCCCTCTCTACGGATATTTTGTTTAGGTTGTTTTGGTCTCTTGCTGGGGTCAAAACCACTTCCATTACCAACTAGATTAAGATACCTTATCATAGCTAGATTAAAATAAAAAATAGTTAATAAAATATAAATACTAAAATTTGCATGCACGATATAATTTTTTTTTAAAAAGAGATAAAATATGGAAATAAAACACCATACTGTGAAAGCTTTAAGAGGAAAAAAGCACATATTCAAATTATAATATAGAACAATAAACAAAATACAAATACTAAAGTTCATATGCACAATATAAATTAAAAGAAGATAAAATATGGAAACAAAACGTTAGCTACGGTACTATGAAAGCTTTATGAGGGAAAAAGCACAGATTAAAAAAACATCAAACATTTTAACTCGCATACGATCATACTCAAAAGAACTGCATAGGAATGGAAATAAAAATGAAAAAAAAAATGTTAATTGCTTAGATAAGAACTAGCTCTAGCATCATCTTAGATGTGAATCCGGAAGGTGAACAATACTTAAAGAAGAGTGGGAAGATAGAAGATGTTGTTATTGCACTCAAGAAGTGGTGGAGACAGAGTGACATTAAATCTTAGAGTGCTTAGCCTACAAACATATTCTGATCAATTACATTGATACGCTAAACTTGAACAACTTGAGTAAGTTGTTTGAAGAAGAAAATATTTTAAAATTTGCAGCTTTCCTAACTAAGATACACAACAAAAGATCCAAGTTGCAAAAGGAAAAAGAGATTTAGGTAGCAAATGCTCTCTATTTTGGGTTTTTCTTGCTTGTTTCACTTGTTGGCTATCCATGGCTCCCATATGTTGTTTGGCCTCACAGATGAACTATTAAAAGCATTCATTCATTCATTCCCTCATTTCATCTCCTGGAACCCTAAGTGAGACTACCTACTCATACAACAAAGAAGTTAATGAAGAACCAACGGTAAATTAGTCCACAACTTTTACTGGCAAAATGGTGATGGAAATGGGTACATCAGAGTCATTGGGTTCTAGAGTGAGTGGTGTATGTTGACATTGTCCTATTAAAAAAAATGGTGAATGAGAATAATGAAAATGGATGACCAACATTTCTGCATTGGTCTTGCATGCTTTTCTTAGATTTTCAACAGTTGATAGTCGAAATACAGGTCATTCACTTCAAATAATAAATGCCTTCGGTGTAAATATATAGAAACATAATGAATAATGAAAATATTCAATGTCAAAAATTTCATTTATTGATTACAAGATTTTTTTGAGTTGTGATGCATATGCCTCTCTTGCTACTTAGTACAACAACTTAACTAAGGGGGGGAATGCTATGTTATTTTTTCCCCTAAAGAAGATAAAATTATGAAACATCTCTTTATAATTAAAAGAGAAATAAAAATAAAGGATATTATGGTCCTTTGATTAAAAGGGGGATAAGTAAAGAATACTTATAAAAAATATTTAAAAAGGGAGGGGAATAATTATTTTATTAAAATAATTCTTGAAAAAAAGACACTTGTAGATGAGTGTGATTGTTGGAAACCACCGCTTCAAATGTTATATAAATCATTCAAGTGAGACTTAAAAAGGGGGCATACAGATCACTCGTGGGAGAAGAATAAGGTGGCTTGGTGAGATATGGGCACTTGGAGAATGGGTACACAATATGTATCCAATTCGGGGTACAACATACACTTAAGATTATCCTAGCTAGGGCTATTGTGCATGTTGAGTAACCTCTGGAGCATGACATATAGATGTTGAAGTAATACTTTGGAGCATTTATTTAGTTCTAAATAAGAATTGATTCCTCTTAGACGTGGCATCACCATGAGAACGACCACTCAATGTGCTCAAGATTCAAACAAGTACATGTTAAAAGATATTGAGAATATTTTACATATGATTAAATGATTGAATTATGTGGCTATTTTATTCAATTGCCATGTTAATTTTTTAATTTAGAACACTTATCAAATTACTACATGTTATAATTTATATTGTATATTTATTGGTACAATACTGTACACACTAGAAACATAGCTACATCAAGTTTAATACATTTGTGTTCACTCAAAAAACTCTCCAAAATGTTGACATACTCCTTCACATAACATTATCACTAGTATAAAACATTCTCAACAATCATACTACGGTGAATCAATACCTCTAGCATTAACAACCATTGCAAACCATATTTGATATGATTCAAACCAACATTGAATAACCTGCTTGGTATTATAAAATATCTTACTGTATCAAGCAAACTCATAAAAAATCACTCCTTATTGAAACAATCATGAGTTAACCACTCAAAACTACTACTAATACAACTTCAAACACTTCAAAATGACTCTAGACATGTATGGGATAAAAAGAAGACCAATATAAACCTAAGTAAAGATTCTTTTGTTGTTGATAATCATTAACAACAACAACATGTCTATAAAAAATTCATGCCAATCTTAATGAATCACTACATAATTAATTGATTTGAATTCCTAAGGAGTGAGTACCAACAAACAAGTTGGAGAACCTCCTATAAGTACATCACTTCAGACCCATAGTTACATTTCCAAGCTCTTAGTATAGTTGTTTTTGGTACAACCTCCACGGATAACTAGTTATGACAAATTATAACGTAATCAAAGTAAAATATACATAAAATTTTCCACATGGTTACAAAATTGTTGGGAATGACCAAGCATGAGGCTAAACTTTCCAAAGTCGTATAACCAATAACAATGGCTCCCAGACCTAAAATATCTTCTATCAACTTTACAAATTGATAGCAAACACACCCAAAATTTATAATTGAAACACAAAAAATCTCTATGTTTGCAAAAAAGAATTTGATGCTCTGATTTGTAATGGTGATCCTTCGATGAAATCTAGCTAGCATTTTTATGTCCCCATCACTACTAATCTTGAGAGGGTTTTCCTGCTCATAAAATTTGGAAGAAGTCAAGGTTTATTCTAACAATACAACAATACCATTTCACGAGTCTATCTTCAAAATGAGCCCTCAACCTACTTACATAACTTTTTGGAGGGAAATATTTTATTTAAAAATATAATATTTTTTCTCTCACTAAGACTTGGTAAGAAGAATAACATTACTTTTCATGAGAAAGGATCCCCAAGTCAAATCATTCACACTAAAATAAACTAAACAACTTTTCAAGAGCTATTACACTATGTTTCCTTTTATATACTTACCTGTTTGTTTATTTTGAAGAAGAGGGGTAAAAAATTTATTCAAGAGAAACCAATTATTATAGAGTAAAAGGCCTCGGGCCTACCCAAACCTCCCAAGCGAGGTAAACCAACCAAGTTCTCAAAAGACAACAACATAAGAAAGTCATTACAAGTTACTATCATCCCTAATTAACTTCCTCAGAGTCTCCAAATTATCTGGAGGAAGAGCCTCCCAGTTATCCACTTCCCAACCCACAAAGCTCTCAAAATCCCACTTAGCCAAACAATCAACCACTTTATTCCACTCCCTAGGAATGTGACAAAAGAAATGGATTCCAATTATCTACCGAGATTCAGGATCTGTTGAGCCACTAAGGCTAACTACCAAGAAAATCCATCCAATTGACTGCCATTCAACATATCAACCACAATTTGTGAGTCTGAATCACAAATAATCCTTTTCCAACCTAAAGAGCACCCAATCTCAACACCGTGTACAATACCAAGGCCTCCATCAAATTATTTGAATGCTAGCCTTTATAGATGGAGAAATAGAACTCAGCATTCTTATTACTACTTCTCAGTTATCCACTTCCCAACCCACAAAGCTCTCAAAAGCCCACTTAGCCAAACAATCAACCACTTTAATCCACTCCCTAGGAATGTGACAAAAGAAGATGGACTCCAATTATCTACCAAGATTCAGGATCTGTTGAGCCACTAAGGCTAACTACCAAGAAAATCCATCCAATTGACTGCCATTCAACATATCAACCACAGTTTGTAAGTCTGAATCACAAATAATCCTTTTCCAACCTAAAGAGCACCCAATGTCAACACCGTGTACAATACCAAGGCCTCCATCAAATTATTTGAATGCTAGCCTTTATAGATGGAGAAAAAGAACTCAACATTCCCATTACTACTTCTATCAATACCTCCAATTCCTGCTTGTCCAGGATTCCCTCCCGATGAACCATCAATATTAATTTTCAGAATCCCCTCAGGAGGAGCAAGCTATTTTCCCTCTCTATAGATATTTTGTTTAGGTTGTTTTGGTCTCTTGCTGGGGTCAAAACCACTTCCATTACCAACTAGATTAAGATACCTTATCATAGCTAGATTATAATCCGCAATAGGAGAAGGAAATCATAGTTTGTTGCAATAGTCTCTTGGAGTCTGCAAACAATATTTCTCCAAGTCAGGAAGCTACCAATCTCAGAACCTTGAAAAATCATGCGATTACTCTATGACCATAAATTCTAGATAATAAAAGCGGGGACAAGAAACCAAGCCAGCTGGAGATAAGTAGTCTTTGCTAGAGATCATCCTAGGCTATCCCAAAATTCCACCAAAGAGGTAGCATGAACACAAGCATGGTTACATGATCTTCACGATAGATACCAAACCTCTCTCGCATAAGAACACTGGAAGAAAAGGTGAGAAGTACTCTCTTCATTATTTATACACAAAAACACAATTAGGCGAGCCTTAAAAGCCTCTCTTCCTCAAATTCTCCCAGGTAAGACACCTATTTTGGGAAACTAGCCAAAGAAAAAAATTACACTTTGGCCAAGAAAAGCTATTCTAAACTTGCTTCCACTAGGGCACACCACCATGACCATGGAGCTTCCCATCCAAAGCAAGGTAACCAGAAGCCACAAAAAAATGCCCTTTGGATTTAGACCCCAAGCCAACACATCTCCACAACTAAGATTATTACAAAGTGTACTAGCTAAAATATCCACCAGTTCTTGTCAATTCTCCTTAGATCCCTGAGTCGGTCGTTCATGAGGGTCTTTCTAGAAAGCAACTTCCACTTGTCCCCTAACCCTTGTGGTTTTTAAATCTGTCACCTTGTTCCAGCCAACCTCATGTAAAAAATTGCATAGAGATTGAAGATGAGGAAACTAAGATATGATAGGAGGGTGACCATCCCAAGAATCATGCTAGAAATGTGCTTCCAAGCATCTATTGTAGATCTAGAAAAGACCCTCTTTAATGAGTTTTTCCCCTCTTTTAAGAGTGTCTCAAATTATGGACCCCTTCCCCTCTAGATTGAACCAAAGAACATCATTACTGTTAACTCCTCTAAGATATTATGGGTAAGAATTTTAGCCCAGTCCTGATCCTAACACGTATACCATCCTAATATAACTTCGCACCCCAAATTTGTCCAATAATACTTGCAGGCCTAAGACCAAGCCCCCCTTCTTTCTTTTTCCTACATACCAATCCCATCTAACTAGGCTCCATTTCGAAGCAAGAAGATTTCCAAACCAAAGAAATTGATGCGAGAGAGCATCAAACTCCTTTACAAAGATAGAGGGGGCAACCTACAAAAAGCATCTGTAGATAGGGAGAGCTTGAACCACTACGTTCAAGAGAGTCAATCTGCTAGTAGATGAAATCCACCTACAAGTCCAATGAGTAACTTTCTTCCAAAATTTATCAAGAATTTCCTAACAAAACTCTCTCAATTGAGGCCCTTTACCAAGGGCATCCCTAGGTACACCAGAGAGACAGCCCCAATTTAAAATCTGACAATTTGAGCAATCTTGTGCTGAATATTCTAAGGAGTATTGAAGAAGAAGATTGAGGACTTTGTCACATTAATATTTTGCCCTGAGGCATCCAAGTAAGTGTCTAATTTTTTTCTAGAATTAATAGCTTCATTGATTCTAGCTTTGCCCATGAGAGCAGTATCATCCACAAATTGGAGATGAGAATCGGAGGGCAGGCAATAATCCCAGCTTCATCCCTGAATCAAGCCTTGTTTAACCCTATTCTTAATAAATATCCCAAGACCCTCAACCTCAATAATAAACAAATAGAGAGAAAGAGAATCCCCTTACTGGAGCCCCCTAGAAGCCCGGAACAACTCAGAAGGATCTCCATTGACCATAATAGAAAATGAAGCAGAAGAGACATAGGTCATGACCCAATCCACCCATTCTCCACAAAATCCAAAGGCCAAGGGAATTCTTTGTAAGAACTCCCATTTGACTTTGTCATAAGCTTTAGCCATGTCTAATTTAATAAACATTGCCTTTTCCTTCGAAGTCGCAATAGAGTGAATGGTTTCGACTGCAATCACAATACCATCAAGAATTTGTCTACCCATGAAAAAACCCTCCTACTCATTAGAGATCATATCTTTAAGACACCTCTTAAGTCTCTCAAGAATCAGTTTAGTGATAATCTTAAAAACCACATTCCAGAGTGCAATAAGTCTAAACTGATCTAATCTATTTTCATTCTCTTTTTTTGGAATCAAATTTATAAAAGAAACACTCATAGCCCTCAACATCTTCTTGTTCCTATGTGACTCCTGGACAACTACAAGAAGGTCAAGCTTAATAATTTCCCAGAACTCCTAAAAAAATTCAATTGGGAAGCCATTAGGACATGGAGCTTTACCCTTTTTCATACCAAAAACAACATCTTCTACCTCTTGCAGCGAAATGGAGCACATGAGAGCCATATTCATGTCATTGGAAACCAATTTGGGGATGCAACTAAGTATATGGGACTCATCCTCATCAACAGGGAGGGAATCTTTCACAAACATGGAGGAGAAATACTAAAAAGCTTCTTGAGAGATTTCACTCATTGAAGAAAGTTGAGCTCCTTCTAAAGAGACCAAAGAGGTAACGAGGTTCTCATTTATTCTAGCTTTGACAGAGTTATGAAAGAAGGCAATATTCTTATCTCCTTCTCGTAACCAGTCAATCCTAAACTTATATTTCCAAAAGATCTCATCCCGTAGTTCTCATTCCTCTAATTCTTTCACTACCATGGATTCCTCTTGACTAAGGTCCAAGGTCATCCCTTGATGCCAAATAACCTGAGTAATAGAATCAAGTTGGTCATGTGTTGCCTTTTTGTTGAATTGAATATTACCAAAACTATGTCTATTCCATCTTTTGAGTTTATACTTCACATCTTGCAATCTTTTTTTTCAAAACTATACGTAGTTGTACCATGAGGCGACAACCCTTCATACCACTAATCAGTCATCAAATATCAGAGAGAAGGATCTTGCAACCGCATAAGATGGAATTTAAAGGAGAGGATCCTTGAGATTTTAGGAGGCAACATGGAGATTTTGATTGGCTGGTGGTCAAACCCTCTCCAGTCTAAAATATCAGAAGTAGTATTCCATATATTACTCAACCATAAGCAAGAGACAATAAATCTATCCAATCTCTCAAAAATTTCTTCCATGCCTCTTCTCCTATTATTCAAAGTATAGACACCATTGGTCGGTTTCACATCAAACACATTTAAAAGCTCTATATTCTCTTGAAGGAGAGTGACAAAAGGATAAAGTCTAGTTATACCACCTCATTTCTCATCCAAACTACACACTGCATTGAAATATCCAGTAATAACCCAAGGAAAATGGTACTTGAGAGCGAACAAATCTAATATGAGCCCAAAGCTGAGATTTCCCAAAAATATCAGTAGGAGCATAAACATCAATGAAGATACAAGTTTCCCCCAACTCCAAACTAGTGACAACCATGGAGAGAGAGGACTGATTTGACATCCACCATTGAGGGATGATCTTTCTAGGATTCCAAAAGAGAGCCAAACCACCTAAACTTTCTTGGGCACCTAAACACTAGCAAGCACCTCAATACCAAATGATAGAAACTTTATTCACCATGGCTTCAATTGTTAAATTAGTTTCCTGGATGAATACAATATCAGGGAAATGAGAAGCAATCAAATCCTGAACAACCTTTTGTTTGGGATGTTGTTCAAACCCCTCACATTCCATGATAAAATAATCATTTATGGGATTGGGAGAAGTGGGAATCAATGGGCTTCACAAACCCCGACTCAATTAATGTATCTCCAATGATCTTAACCTTTTCCTAATTAGTCTTCCATCCACTCTTTGAAGATTTATCTAAAGGCCCCTTTTTAGGGATTTTTGTTGTAGGCCTAAAGGATGAGCCTTGTAACCTTTCCTAATATAATAAACCACCTTTAATTGAGGAGGACCTGAAACCATACCAACTGCACCGTTTGGCAATACCTGAGACCCACTGATATCCTTGCTATCCAAAACCTGAGAAGGTGCATCAGAAATCAACTGCCCAACCTGTCGGTCCACTATGGACAAAACCTGGTCCTCCTTCCCCCTGTCCTCGTCTAGCACCGTACCCTAAACCTTAGCCCCAAAAGAAAGCTCAATTGGAATTCCTTCCTCATGGACCAAGTCATCCAGAACTTCAAACTTGGTAAAAGTTCCATCATTTTGTATATCCATCCAAGTTCTCTTCTGTCTCTTGCTCTTATTGTGGGGTTTAATAGGAATAAATCCCTCCTTATTAGTATGTCCATCGGATATAGGGTCTTCCCCTTATCCTCCCTAGGGGAAGAGTGAAGTGGACCAGAAGCAACTGAGGGAAAATCTTATTTCTGGGGAACCTTCGTTGTAAGTGACCATATTCATGACATAGTCTACATCTAAATGTCAAAGTCTCATAATCTAGCTGTTGGATTCAAGAAGAGGATCCAAAAAAATTTCTATAGAGTCAAGAAGTGGGTTATTTTGAATCAACTTCAACACAAATTCGTGCATAAGAGATTATCTTTCTATCTTGATTTAGTGTAGCCGATCCCACCGGTTTACCAAGAAGCGCGAGATTGAGTGCAAGATGCCTTCCCTCTAGAATTCCAACGGAAGCCTCAACAACCAAACCCAAATAGGCACTCATGAGGGGAGTTCCTCAGTAGATTTGAAACCGATGTGCCAAGGTTTGATAAATAACCCCACTTGCTTGAAGAAATATGTACCCCCTTCAAAATCCCCACTTCAGTTTGTCATGCTAATAAAAATCATCATAAAATAATTATTAGCTGCTAGTAAAATATCCATATCACCTTCCAGATTCCAGGCCCGATGATCCCAAGTCTCCAAAATAGGTAAAGATCGAGAGTCGAAGGCCCATAAACTTGCATATAAGGGCATGGTCACATCAATATGAGACATCATTTGAAACTTGTTCAGGTTGAATCACTAGCACAGGGCATTCTTGGGACCTCTCTAGACAATCATTCACCTTTTTTATGCTTAAAGTTCCTTTCGAAGAGGAGACCTCTTTCACAAATTGAGACATGTCTAAGTGCGCCATGACACTCACATGCACAAAAGAAGAAGGGTCAACCATCTCCATGTAGCTAGAAACCTGAGAAGGGGCAATCCCTTGTATCTCCATAGACAAGTACAACCCCAAGAAAAAAGAACCCACAACCCTACTGCATTCAAACCCTAGACCCCAAGCCGGTTCCAAAGAAAACCCTTTGCAAACACCAAGAAGCACTAGCTAAATCCACAACTCCCTACAACCAAACATTGAACCCCACATCAGCAACACCCCCCAACTAGCAAACCCTTGCCACACACCCTGAGAAAACCCCAGTTGCTTCAGAACACACCCGCTCCTTTCAAAAAAGCCCTCCCACGGGCTCAAAACCAAATCCTCGCCCCTCAAAACACAGAAAAAACCCCCTGCAAAGCTTCAAACACAAACAAAAACGCATGGAGCTAGGGCACACAGGCCCTAGCTCGTGCCCACCATCACAGAGCCATTCATTTTGTTAATCTTAAATATTTCCCTATTACACTAAGTTGCCTTTTTAATATTTTTGAATACTAGACAACTTAATTGAATTAATTAAATAATATCGTAATTATTTATCCAAGTTGTAAAAAACACTTATATTGCATCAAAATCATATGACATTGAAGGCTTGAGGTGATAATAAGAAACAACTACATGACTCATTATGATTAAATGACCTCTCAAAGAATTTTTTGGAATTTTCTTTTATATCACTAAATCACTTTTGAAAGTGTTATAATGATCCATAGCATTAACCAAACTCATAACCAAGAACCAATGTCATAGCAATCAACGTAGAGTAATCTAAAAAATGTGAAGTTCTCCCCAACATACATTTAATACTCATGAACAAATAAAGACATTTGAACACATTACTCAAAAGGAATTATTACTAGGAATAAAGATATTTTTAGCTTTCTATAAAATCTCCATTAATATCACAACCAATAAATCAGTTACAGCTGTTTCCTCTCATTTTTCTCCTCAAAGTCTAAGAGCTGCCTTCTTTACTATAATTTTTTGTCTTTTACATTTAACTAAAAAAATATGGCCAATATCCAATCCATATCATATTAGCTTATGTTTTCACTAAACATCATCCTTATCTCGATCAACTTCGATTTTTTTTCTATTTAATCCTCTGTTCATATCTTATGATTTTTTTATCATTAAACACCATTTGTAGATTTCATATCTAATTTGATGTGGATGATGCCAAACTAGCTGCTGAAGATGTGCAGCACAATCAGTACTGCAAATCAGGCTAGGCCTATATCAACCAAAGTAGGATCAATAACCTGCCAAGTGCCACCGTATGAATATCCACTCATTCGTAGAGCATTAAAAACAAATCATGATTGCCTGCACAGGGCGTGTAAGCCACATTTCACATTCACCATTATTTGTATTTACATCCCTCGTTGGATTATATGCCTCCTGAAATTCTAATAACAGAGCACTTTAGTTAAGATGGTGACATCTGTTGGGGTCTGCATCAACTTTAGTCTTGGTGGT
>MU225974.1:1921377-1944846 GCA_018584345.1 Thuja plicata | reverse complement strand
CCTATCAACTGCTCCTCTTCAATGTCTTTGATTATTTTATTATGCTACAATCAGTCTTATTGAATTTAACCCAAGCTTAATGAGCCCAATAAGATAGAATTAATAGTGCCTAATAATTCTAATGATCCAATTGCAGGATAATGGGAATAATTTCAAAACATAAAGTTTTAAAGTAGCTTTATCTTCTGGAGATAAAATCACAAAGGACTGGTCAATTAGGAATGATCAAATCCATAACTCCAAATTAAAGAAAATACTAATTTATATTAATGCTTCATAGTCTTCTGTACAATAGATCACTTGCAGAAAGTGCAGTAGAAAATAATAAGTTTTTTACATTGTTGATGATGATCTTTACATTTTACACCACATATATATGTGGATGAATGGTTTTCACACCCCTTCCCTTTAGGGTGGAAAGACACCACCTTATGTTAAAATTAAAAAACTTCTTTTGAAAAAACTAATCAACAAACTAACTAATAACTATCTATCTTTCGGATTTGGTTTTGGTAGAAAATCCAAAAGAGATTGTACGAACATATGATTTTTACTGGAGATAGGAAATTTGATTTTCCGAACTAGGTCTATTTTAGATTTTCAATGTTTGATCAGTTTCATTCTCTGGCAACATCATCTTTACAGCAGGTCAAAATTCCAGCATCTCTGAAACCTTCGCTTACAAAATTTTGATTGTTCCTGTCACAGAGCTTCCTTCCTCAATCGCTCAAATTTTAATTGAAAAGTAATATATTTTTTTATCCCATTTCATGTACTGCGTCATATCATCAATTATTGGGCATGGAGTTTAGGATGCCATTTTTTAGAGTTTTATCACTATATAGGACTCCAAATTTTGCCAAAAAATTAGAGCTCCAATAGGCTCTTTCTAGGGATGTATGCTCCCTGTGAGCATAGCGAGATCCCAGTTATCTCTGGAGAAGCAGACCATTAGTTTTATATCCTCTTCATAAAATATTTGTCTAAACTTAATTTGGTGGCCCCTGGCCCCCAAAATGAATATTATTCTTTTCCTCTGTCAAAGACCTAATTCTGATCATGTAGTGATATGAACTTTCTGAAAACATTTACTTCTCTTCTTACATCCTTTTCACAATACTTCTCATCAACATTCCTTCTCATTTGATTTGAAAGGCAAGAGTTGTGTTTATAGTCTCCTTTGACCTTAGATAATTTGCATCTATTTTTCCTATGCCTGTCACATCTTAGAAACCATTTTATATTGTGCCTACCCTTCAAAAAAATTATGATATCAACCTTATTACCATATGTGAGTTTGAAAGGATTCCTATGGTAATATTTGAAATTTCTAATACCACCCCTTTTACTGCCCATTTTACCCTTTGGTTTATTTTTTTTTATTGAATTCAAAGTTTTATTTTCATCTCCTTTTGGAAGTGAATTCCTTTTAACCTTTTGCTTCAAGACAGGCTTCTCCTTGTGAAAATATTTAGGCTTTACATGTTTCTTTCTTTTCCTTTTAATAATCTCTTTATGTTTTGGAAATATTTCATTTTTCTCACCTAGGGACTTTGGACATATATTATCTTAAGGAGTATTTTGTAGAAAATCTTTATCTATTCCTCCATCACACATACTTTCATGAGAGTTTCCCTTTGGTTCATTAGGTGTTTTATCACGTAAGAGATCATCAAAGTTCACATCTTCACTAAATGTGTACACTTGAGAATCATCATCTGCTCTATTAATAGGATCAAAATCTTCATCCATGTCATCCATTGAAATTTCCTCCTATATATGCTCTGTATGCAATGCTATTTCATCCCCATAGTTTGAATGTAATTCTATTTCACAAAATGGATTAAACATTTCTTCATATTCCTCCCGAGCTTCATCATTCAAAAAACTTTCACAATCACTTCCAAACACACCTTTTCTATTATACTCACCACAACAATACGTAACCTCCTAACCTATCATTTTCCTGGGAATTATCATTTGCTTCATCAAATCTATCCTGAATATGCTTTAATCCACTTATCTGTTTATTCTGGCAAATTGAGAAACAAGTTGGAGCATTTCCCTGAACATGTCTTTGGTATTCCGTATCTAAAAAGTCTGAAATTTCTTCAGAACTGAGAAAAATTTCTTACTCATTTTTACATTCCTTGCAGTCTATTTCCATACAAGTCTCATCAACAATGGATTTTTCTTCAATATGATCCAAAATTTCTTCTTCATCTGAATCTGGAATTTCATTAGGGTTTTGTTTCACTTCTGTGTATTTTTCTTTACATTCATCTTCTTTAAATATATGCACAAGGAGCTTTACAGAAGGATCATCTAGTGTGATTCCCAGCTCACAAATTTTATTTATTAATTCCTTGCACAGAGGCATAATGTCTGAAGGTATTTCTCGAAAAATGCTCACCATCCTTATCAACAGATGTGCTGAAGATTCACATTCATATCTTTCCAAACTGAAAAATTCATCCAAGTTTAGACACACAGGGTTTTTCTTCCATAATGCAATTCTGATTTTTGTCTTGTTCATAACACATGCTATTTTCTTTACTTGCATCATGAAATTCATATAGGAACCATTGTTCAAATTCTCTCCACGATGATATGCTCTGTGTAGGTAGTGATTCATATTCTTCTCTCGCATTATCCTTCAAAGTCCTGACAAATAACTTCATCACCTGATCTTCTACACAAATCTCATAATCTTCTATAAATGTGTAAAATGCATCCAAATGCTCAAGTGCTGATTCATCCCATTCTCCATGAAACTTTGGTACAAGTTGTGAAAGTTTAGGGAATAACTTATTAGGAATACATTGAAATCTTCTGAGATCCAACGACCTAATGCCATCCAGAACAAATGGTTTTCTCTGAAATGGCTGCTTATTTTGGTACATTCTGAATATTTGAATTTGTAGTAACTTCTTTCTTCATACATTATGTTCTTGTCAATAGAGTCGCCACCTCTTTCAAAGAGGAAAACCTTACTTATCTCATTCTGGGTCTTCTCCCTCAATAGAGTCACTGACTGGAAATTTCTTATTAAATAGAGTCACCACCTCTCTTCGAGGAAAATATTGTTTGTTGGGCTTCTGGGTCCTTCCTTCCAGAAAAGTAAACTTTTGTCACCAAAGATTCTGGAAAACTTATTTACAACTCCCCAGCAGAGTCGCCAATCTATTGGTTCCCAAATTAACAAATTGGAAATCCTATGAGCTTGCCTACTCAATGGTGGGATTATCCAACTATCTTGGCCAACGAACGGGATTGATCGATTATGATCTTCCTCCCCTATAGTTCAGGCTTTGCAAAACCAAGGTAGGTGAGCCTATACCTCAACCAAACTTCTTGGCTTAAGACTTTTTATAGTAGATAACAATTATACATTAAAGTTGGGTGATCTCTCAAGATGGCAAGTGAACTCTTATGATAGATCGAATTGTGAATATCACAACTATTAAATATTTGAACTCTGTGAGAATGCTTGAACAAGATGCTATTGAAAGAATGTTTTAAAATAATGTATAATTTGGTTTGAAATAAATACTGATGACTGCTTTCTTCTTGTAATTTTCTCGAATAGAGACTTCAACTTAAGGATAATAGATTAGTGCCTTTCCTATATTGGGCAATAGAAACAGTTCCTTCTTTAATCCTATGTACAACTAAGTGAGATAGAGAACACCACCTAAACGCTCCTATCAACTGCTCCTCTTCAATGTCTTTGATTATTTTATTATGCTACAATCAGTCTTATTGAATTTCACCCAAGCTTAATGAGCCCAATAAGATAGAGTGCCTAATAATTCTAATGATCAAATTGCAGAATAATGGGAATAATTTCAAAACATAAAGTTATAAAGCAGCTTTATCTTCTGGAGATAAAATCACAAATCGGAAACAATCAAATCCATAACTCCAAATTAGAGAAAATACTAATTTATATTAATGCTTCATAAAGTCTTCTGTACAATAGATCACTTGCAGAAAGTGCAGTAGAAAATAATAAGCTTTTTACATTGTTGATGATGATCTTTACATTTTACACCACATATATATGTGGATGAATGGTTTTCACACCCCTTTAGGGTGAAAAGACACCACCCTATGTTAAAATTAAAAAACTTCTTTTTTGAAAAAACTAATCAACAAACTAACTAACAACTATCTACCTTTCGGATTTGGTTTTGGTAGAAAATCCAAAAGAGATTGTACGAACATATGATTTTTATTGGAGATAGGAAATTTGATTTTCCAAACTGGATCTGTTTTAGATTTTCAATGTTTGATCATTTTCATTCTTTGGCAACATCATCTTTACAGCAGGTCGAAATTCCAGCATCTCTGAAACCTTCGCTTACTAAATTTTGATTGTTCCTATCACAGAGCTTCCTTCCTCAATCCCTCAACTTTTAATTGAAAAGTAATATATTTTTTTATCCCATTTCATGTACTCCGTCATATCATTAATTATTGGGCATTGAGTTTAGGATGTCATTTTTTAGAGTTTTATCACTATATAGGACTCCAAATTTTGCCAAAAATTTAGAGCTCCAACAGGAGGATTGTAGGAGTAATGCACATGGATCGGAGATATATATTTGATGTTTATGGATGAAAGATTTGATGGATATGAGGAATTGGAGAAATTTGGTAGTCTTGGGAGATGGGGGATGAGTGGATGAAATTGGATGAGTGATAAGATAAGGTGGCACAATTTTTTTGTGCATGGTGACCATTGCCTATAGTTCTTGGAGAAAACCATCAAAGAATTGGGATGAAGAGGACTGTAGGACTGGAATGATGTAGATTATAAGGATTTGGGAGAAGCACAAGCACAATGAGAAGTGGAAATGGATTTGTGGGGACCTTGAAAAGGAGTCAAAAGATGGGGCTTGAGGATATGGATGGGATTCGAGGGATACTTGCAATGGAGGGTTGGTTTCCCTTGTCAAAGGAAGGGGGAGGATTAGCAATATGAGATGAATTGGCATTTGATAGAGGGTGTAATGCCTCTCCCATTTGCTCTTCTGCATTGCATACTCCTTAATGTAGACTTGGTATTGGATTGCGGTTGTGCCTCTTTGCAGTTGGATGTGGATCATTGTGGTGCTTTGATCATGTTTTGGATACTTCATTAATGTAGTATGCGACCTTATGCTCTATTTTGATATATGTTTTGTGGTCATTTTGGACTTGTGATGTGTTGGATTGCTTCTTGGTGATTTGGATTATGTTGTTGCATTGGCATACATGCTTTCTTTTGGTGCCTGGTTGTGGGAACCCAATGGTCCTACTGTGATTGTGATTATGAGTTGGTTGTGGGTGATATTCCACCCGTTTTTTATTGTAATTTTGACATTGGAGAATGCATTGAGATGGAATTTTGTGATTTGAAATATCAATGTTAACATGGAAATGCAATGTGAATTTGTTTAATATTTAACTGAAGCAAGTTGTGTTTTATGATACTAAATGCTAATCAATGTGGTTAGTGACATATGTTAGATTCAGAGGATCGTTATGATCATGAGGGTATTTTTATGTTGACCTCGTTCGAGAAATATTATATGCTAATTGTTGCATTGAAATAATACTGATGTTATTTAATGAGGTTTATTAGGTGGGATTATTATTATAATATTATTGTGCTTTAAATGATGATTAGATTTTAAAGGGATGGTATCGTATCATTCAAAGATATGAGAATGCACACAATGTTAAAATTCTCTTTAAATGGCTCTAGTTTGAGTGTTTTTATATGCGCTTTGAATTTTTTATATATAGGCATAAGCAAGTACACTTGACATGTGAATGTTTTAGTGATTACAGGTACCGGGCATCAACTCCACCTAGCTCCACAGGTCTAAGCGTGCCCATATCCCCAATGGTGGTTACATGAGATAGCACACTAGCCATTAATGTTACTTAGTCTTAGCCATCGTTCCTAATTTGGACGATTACCTTATTTATGTGTGTTTACACCTCTGTTTACCATTTTGGTGATGTTCGGTTACCCTAGTGCATAATTGTGAAAGACCTGTAATGACTGTTTGTTAAAGTTAGTCAATTGTGAAATGTTGTCATTTTAATGCATATCTTAATGATATTTTAATATTGTTGAAGTAATTTAATATTTTATTGTTAAATATGCCTTATGTATATTTGATTTAATGGGAATTGTATGATCTAACCTTTAGGGTTTTTTAAAGGAATATTTTATATTTGGGATTTTAAGTTTGATTTATTATTATTTTATTTGGCTCTCAAAAATGAGTTTATATTGCGAAAGTAGAACTCTTTTTCAACACAGTGTATTTTTTCACAATTTTGGCTTTCAAAAACCCTCCTACATTCAAAATTTGAGATTTTTTTTGGGAGAGATTTCTTTGGTGTATTTCTATGGGTGATGGCTTGTTGGAATTGTCTTGGAGGATGCTTGTTGCTGCTCCATTTTCGTGCCCTCATTTTTGGTATGAGGAATTTGGTTTTATTTGAAGTTTTGACAACTTGAGAGGTAGAAAAATCAATTTCTCCCTTATTCCTTCATCTTATTGTTTGAAACTTGTCGTAAATGATTTATTTAATCAAATAGAGCATATTTCCTTCTGGAATCAAATCCTTTCATTCCTTCTTATGAAAGATCCCAATTTTGGATTTGAAAACATAGTTTACAAATAAAATGCTGCCCAAATTTTATTGAATGGGTGAAATGGGAATTTAATTGCATTTTTTAGTGTTGTGTAGCAGAGGACCAATGGGTTTTCCCCGATTTTCAATTTATTAAGTTTGAATTTTTGAGTATTTTGGAGGTCCATCAATGGTGGATGGCCTCCATGACTGGTTTTGGTCCTAGTTGGCTTTTTATGAAAAGAAGATTTTGATAGTTTTGATATGATATTATATTGTGGTATAATGGAATTATATATGTGATTTACGAATTGGGTTCGATTCGGATCCAATTCCATGCTTTTTAGGCCATTTGGGCTTTTTGTGAATAGTGGCAATTGTTTGTATGGAATTCTTGGGATTGTCATTGGTAATGGCATTGTTTATGGAAATCTCTTATGGAATTAAATTGGATCCATTCCATTGGCATTATGGCCAATTGAGTATATCATGATTATGTATGGAAATGACATTTTGTAATTGAGAGAAAATATGAAAATGGCAGTTCATTTGGCCAATTGTGCCATGAAAATGATATTGGAAGCATGTAATTTGGCATAGTGAATTGTCTCATTGTATTTGTTTTGATCCCTCACTTGATTGAATGGGATGAGCTTAGGTCTAGGGATTAAAGTGGGTAGTAGCTCCCAATGCGCACCTGACCAAAAGTTATACGTAGGCAATCACGTTAGGGAGTTTCTTAATAAAGTGATAACTTAAATAAAAATTGGAATGGGATAGAACATTAATCAAGATAAGTGGATTCCTCAAGCACACCATGAGCGTTGTCACAAGGCTATGGGTGACTTGGGAAGGCATGCCCGCACATGTAGGCGCTGGTTCTTACCTAAAGTGGTTTGCCCACACATGTGGCGTCGGTTCTTACATTATTGCCATCATCATCCATATGAGAGAATGCTCGGTTCCGTGTGCTGCGTCCTCATGAGCACACGTGATGACACTCCCTATACTTAGCACTCTAGTGTCTAGGGCTTGGTAGATTGAGTAGGCACCCTATTGCTTTATTGTTAATCGAGCATTTTGGTTATTGCATTGTGACATATGCCGGATGACAAGTTTGGTGTTTCTCTTGTTGGTGCCTTCTCGTCTTTATTGTTGTCATCGAGGATGCGTCCTCATACTTTTGATCACTATTGGTGCTTTGGCATCCTCCTTTCCTATTGTTGCTCTATGATATGGTGTTGTATTGGTGTTGGCATCATCTTGTTTCATGTGCATTACGATTCATGTTTGGAATATGGTATTCATGTTGAGTGTTTACTTCATGTTGTCACTTGTGTAACCTTATCACCGTATGCTTTATTTGTATCATTGTTTGGGCTGTGTGACTATCCCCACGAGCATAGTGGGGTGGACCTAAGGGTTCTACATGATCGGGCAATTGTATTAATGAACACTTCATGTGGAGGTAAATGTAATTGGATGTAATTGATATGTATTTGTATAGGTTGATGTGTGTCAGTGTTGGTACTATGCACACCCTTGTTATCCATTCTTGATGCACATGCACATGATTATATCATGGTTTTTTTCATTAGAACATTTGGTTTGGTGCTTAAAATGAACATTGATGTTGTCTTGAGTTGTCTAGTGGTCTCTTGAGGATGCTTCTTACCCCTCTCAACATTGCCTTGTGGATTTGGAGGAATGCAAGTGAATCCAAGTAGGATTCCTGAGTGTTAGACATATTCTGGGCTCATTTTGGATGTCTGTGATGTACCGACGACAGACTCAGCCATACAACACCCTCTTCCACACACCTGCACTGTACTACCGTACGACAACCTCCTCTTGTCTACCTTCACCATACTACCATACGGTCTCTAGATGTCTTGCACTGTACGTTGACACCTCCCTCACACGTACGGTTCACACCGTACGACTCCACCCGCACTCGTACAATTCACACTGTACGACCTCTACCAACACTCGTATGGTTCACATTGTATGACTATCATTCGTACGACACACCTTCACCCCGTACAACAATCTCTGCGACATGCCACACCCGTACGACCCTGTCACAATGTACGGCTCACACATGCAGATAGTCTCCAGATTCCAGAAATATCAACACCAATGGATAACACTTTAACACAACATTAATCACGACTTTATATAAATTAGATCTCAGATTACACCAAATTTGGTCTTCAAATGAAGGCTTCACAGATTTGGACCAACAAGCAGAATAGGGTGAGGAGTGCTCCCACCAAAAATGCGGATACCAGAATAGGGAGGATCTATCACCTCCGAAGCAGCGAACAATGTAAAATTCCAACTAGAATCGCAAATACAAGGAAAACATAAATCTCTCGATGTCTACTATAATGCCAAACTTGGCCTTATAAAGGTCTCCGAGAAGTTTCCCGAAGGGTTACAAACGGGCCGACATGACCTATTATTTTATAACTAAACTAATTAATAAAAAGGGGTCTGTAAGATATTATTAATTTCGGGCCCATACAAACAATTAATTTAATTTATTTATTTGATTATTTTGGAGACATTACAGTCCTCCCCGCTCAGAGATTGCTTGCCCTCAAGCAATCGCAAATTTGATCTTGGGAATCGCGCTAGGGGTGGATCATGAATCTCTCCTTCGATCATCTTCTTCAATTTTGAGTCAGGTACCAAATAGATTTTGTCATTGTAGTAGATGACATCATCAACCACCTTGTACTTGTCATCCTGTATTTGACCAACCATCAACTTGCACGCAAAGGTGTTCTTGGAGTAATCAACCAACAAATGAGCCCTCCAATCCTTAAAAATCTGAAACAAGTAGCATATGGAAGGTATCTCGAATAACGCATGGGCCGCCACATTCTTCTTCCCTTTCGCATCTTTAGTGTCAGTTATATGCTTGAATCTTATCTTGTCTAAAAATTGCCTCTATATTCTTCACTGAAATCTCTCTTGGGCCTCTATTGGACATTCCCCTTAGTACCACCTTCTTTCTGTCCACCTCAAATGGAAACTCCATCTTCTTGAAACTCTGTGTGGACTAGTCGAGGGTCTCCATCCATTGAATGCCTAATATGACATTTGTATCATCCAAATCTATCACAAAGAAATCATTTGTCACTGTGTAGTTCCCCATGGTAATGCTCAACTGTGGAGTCACATGAGTGCAGGGTAGTAAAGTTCCTCTTGCCACCTTGACCTCAAATCCCTCATGCTCCACCTTGTGCAAAGTCTATTTAGTGACAAGTGATGAATTGATGAAATTGAGTATGGCCCCACTATTGAGCATGACTATGACTCGCTCCCTTTGAAGTGTGCCACGGAATCGGCATACACTACATCTGGAAGTTGTGGAAAGTATAGCAATTGAAACTCCCCTTTGCACAAGTGTGGCAATCCTCTCTGCATGATTAATCTCTTCCTCTTGCACTTTGGGCACTTTACTTTCTTCCTCATCATTAGGTACCACCTCAATATAGTGAATCTTCCCCTTGCCAAGACAACGATGACCCGATTCCCAAGGCTCCTTGCAAGTGAAACAAAGCTTCCTCCTCTGGAGCTCCTGACGAGTGGCCTCATCCATTGGAGGCTTCTTCTGAAATGACTCTTTGTCCATGTCCTCTTGTGGGAGAGGTGGTTGGGAGTGTGTGTGACTCCCGGAGGATGAGGTAGCCATGTTACCCGCCTTCTTATATACCTCTGTCAGCGTGTTGGGGTTGAAACCTTTGACCCAACGTTTGAGGGGTTCCATCAATCCATCCATGAACAACACAAGTCTTCTCTCAGACATGTTAGTAACCACACGGACAACCTCTCGAATTCTAAAATGTAATCGTCCACCGGTCAGGTCTGCTTTAGTTGTGCCAACTCCTTGAATTTGAGCTCTAGATCCTTCCCGTCAAAGTGGTCTATCAGTTTCTCCGTGAAATTTGCATATGAAGTGACTCGATCGTTACCAAGGGTGAACATCCCGTGATGCCACCATTCATGAGCGACTCCTTCCAAGTGAAGTGCTGCAAATTTGATTGCCTCATCTTCAGGCATCGAGTTGAGTTGGAAGTAGGTATCTGCTTTCTGTACCCATGCTTGTGTTGATGTTGTCCCGGACCCATCAAAGGATGATAAATTGAGCTTGCCAATCTTCTGTTTGATGTCATCGTTGTAGTAGCCACGATTCCTGCCATCTGAATATTTCATTCGTAGATCTGCATAATCCTTGAAGGATATATCTCCCTAATGATCCACATCCCTCCAATCTTGTCTCAACTGCTCTTGCATCTCCTAGAAAGTGGGCACTCGTTCTCTGCGAGGTGCTTCTGTTCTTGGGGGAAATGTCGGCATCAACGGTCATGAATGTGAGCTTTGTGTTTGACCTTCCAGTGACCAAATTATCGCCCTGTCCATTGTGATCTCCATTTGTATTATGCTCTACCAATTGTCACAATGTCTCCTCCATGAGTTGTTGACGTTGTTCCCCTCTGGTCATGGCTTCATTGAGCTGAGCTTGGCTTTTGGTTAGCTCCCTCAACAATGTCGTGATTTCAGTGTTAGGCTGCCCCTTTCTGTTGGAAGAACGGTACCTCCTTCTGGTGTATACTATGAGCTCATTCCGCATCCACTACCCGACAGACTGGCAAGATCACCAACTCTGATACCACTGTGACATACCGACAACACAGTCAGTCGTACGACACCTTTCGCACACCTACACCGTACTACCGTACGAAAACCTCCTCCCGTCCACATTCATCATACTACCATACGGTCTCTAGATGTCTTGCACCACACGTTAGCACCTCTCTCACATGTACAGTTCACATCGCACGACTTCACCCACATTCATACGGTTCACGCCGTGCGACCTCTACCAACACTCGTATGGCTCACACCGTACGACTATCACTCGTATGACACACCTTCACCCCGTACGGTAATCTCTGGAACACACCACACCCGTACGATAATCTCTGCGATGTACGACTCACACATGCAGATAGTCTCCAGATGCCATAAATATCTACACCAATGGATAACACTTTAACACTACATTAATCACGACTTTATATAAAATCGATCTCAGATTACATCAGATTTGATCTTCAAATGAAGACTTCACAGATTTGGACCAACAAGCAGAATAGGGTGAGGAGTGACTCCCGCCGAAACTGTGGATGCCAGAATAGGGAGGATATCTCACCTCCGAAGCGACGAACAATGCAGAATTCCTACTGGAATCACAAATACAAGGAAAACATAAAACTCTCGATGCTTACTACAATGCCAAACTCGGCCTTATAAAGGGCTCCGGGAAGTTTTCGGAAGGTTTACAAATTGGCTGACACGACGTATTATTTTATAACTAAACTAATCAACAAAAAGGGGCCCATAAGATATTATTAATTTTGGGGTCATACAAACAATTGATTTAATTGAGTTATTTGATTATTTCATAGACATTACAATGTCTTGGCATACTTTGAAAAATGATCCAAGGTGGGTATGATGTGATTGTACCTTTGTACTTTCACATTTAGTAGATGTTCTTATTCATGAAGTTTAATGTAGAGATCTGGTGGAAATCGAAGAATTAGCACGTGCTTGCACTTACACACCTATGCTTTACAGCGCATGGGTTTGTCTTTTAGTGCATGTGAGGGCACTGGTTGCACTGATTTTGTAGTTCAGTGCTTGTATCTCATTTTTAGTGCTTGTGGTCTCACTGTCTATGCTTGTGACCTATAGATCAGCTCCTCTGATTTTCAACGCATGCCTTGTCTTTTAGCGCCTGCACCTGTCTTAGTTCAAATGCAATAAAATTAGACTTATTAGTGGATTTCAAGGTTTTTATATCCATGCATTTACTTGTTTTCAAGTTTTGGTTGCATGTCAATCTCTAAAGTTAATGAACAAGTGTTGATGGTCTTGGTTTATGGTGGTATCATGGTGTGTTTAGTGGCTCGTAGCATTTGGAGGAAACACTGAGGTGCCTCGAGTTTTAGAGCAAGTCTGAAGGGTGATAGTGGTGATACGTATGTGAGTCAATGCTCTTTGGTTCCACTGATGTCACTTAGACCTAGTAGAGGGTCTTGTTTGTCAAAGCATGTCTTGTTCCTTAGGAAGGGTCTAATGTGACTATAATCACCTTGTTGACACTTTGCTAGGTGTTTGGAGCCCCTTCTATAGGCTCGATTGATGTCAATGCATTAAGTCTTTCGTTTGTGCAGTGACGTACATCATCATGATGTGTTTCTTGAGGTTTGGGCTTTGGAAACTCGCTTAAGGTGCATGTGTTACCCTTAATCACTTCAAAAAATATTTCCATGCATTCTAACGGGCATTTAGCTCTCATCCTCAAGGTTTCTTGGCAAGCCTTTACAAAGATAGGGAGGATGGAAGCTTGCCATCAATATTTATGAGATACCGAACCATGACATCTTTTTCTTGGTTGAAGAGGTGGGATAGGATGTCTTTTGAAGCAGCAGTGGAACTAGTGTGGTTATGGTCTCGAGAGATGATAGATGTAGGAATCTCATCTTTGTCCACAAGACTCTCATTATTATCATAGGAATTATAGTCGAGTTGGTCAACAAGACTAACCTTATCGTCATCAAAGATTGGTAGGGAGGTATGTAATAGAGACATGATGTTGGATGGCATTGGGATGGAGGAATGTGGATTGGAAGATATTGTGTGAGGATGAGTTAGATTGGATAGTTGGATGAGAAGGAGGATTGATTTATCAATGCTCAGATTTTGGATTTGATTAAATCCAGATTTCAGAAGGGTGGTTGGAGTGGAAGGAAGATAAGATTGTTTGGAGATTGGGTTATGAAATGATTGATGTAGGATTAGAAGATGACAATTGATTAGAATTGGGATAGGGATTTGGATTATGAAATGGATTAGAAGACTTTGGATGGATAATCAATTGAGATTTAGATGAAGTTATATGTAAAGGTTGATTGGAAGAAAGGTTTGATAAAGAAATGAGATGCAGATAGAAGACGAAGATGTTGAATTTGATTGTGGGATAATGTTTAGAAGAAGAGACTTTGGGATTGATTTTAGATAGCACTAAGATTAGAAGAAAGGGATGATGGATGAAAGATTGTTTAAGAAAGTTTTTTTTTTAAAATTTTGGACAAGAATGGAATTAGGATAATGGTTTAAAAGTGGATTGTAGATTAGAAGAATGTGACTTAATGATTAAGATGAAGGATGAAAATGGATTTGGATTTTAGAGGGGATAGGTGTGATGAGGATGTGGATGAATCGATGAGGAGGAAACATGAGATGCAAATAGATAAGTATTGATTGGGATGAAAGTTGGATTTAAGGAAGATTTGTAGCAGTACTGAGCTGTGAATGTGTTGATCCACAAGGCGGTGGTCCTAAACAAGAAGGATGGAGGGAAAGTTGGGTTTTAAATGGGGTATAGATTTGGTTTGAGATGAAGGATTGGATGGAGAGATTTGGGTGATTTGGATGGATGGAGGATAGATTGGGGGTGAATAAAGGATTTGAAGGAGAAGATTGGATGGTTAATTTTAGGATGAAGGTATTTTCGCTTGACCAAGGGGTGGATTTAAAAATGCATCAAATAAACAAGTTAATTATGAGGGGGATTAGGTTGACAGGCATGTAGTGGTTTTGCACAAAAAGACACACCAAACACTTGCACAATCCTATATTATTCAAGGAGTGTCACATTTATGGGCCCACATTTATACTAGCTATCAAGGGCATGGGTAATTAGAAAATGCAGGGTCATGTATCACTTATGCACCTCTTACATTGGGGAGGCCTAAGACTTGCCCAAAGTGACCTTTTTTGCTTGGAAGTATGTTGTGAGGAACTTCTTGGATCTAATTGGTATTCGATGTACCACAGATGGGATAGCTAAAAGGTATAAGTTAGGATGTACAAAGCTGCTAGGGAGTCCTCTATATACCTCAAGGGTACATGAGGCCAAATCCGTAGATGAAAGGGAAAAATGCCAAACAATTAGAAGGTAATCCACTCTCCACCTGTGCTTTCCCAAAGTATAAAGTTCTTTGGGGCTCAACCAAGATTGACAAGATTCTACTTCCAAGAGGGGTGTCTTTTAGTTCAACTCTTTCTTTTTATACTTTGCTAAACAATGAGAGTTGGGGCCATCTTCTAGGGTGATCAAATCCCTAGGAAAGCCCCCTAAAAGAACTGATCCAACTGCTCTTGATCACCCAAGATTGTACAAAGTGCAAGGGGGGAACATACATGCATAGGGATTTTGGGGGTAAAAAGAAAGGAAATGAGAGTAAGTGATGATTTTAATCCTCAAGATCGCACAAATGTGCACAAGGAGAGTATACACACCGCTCACTAAAGATACAACAAATTTTTTTCCCCACTGATCTAACTTTAGGACAACTAAAACTAGTGGAAAATGGAGATAATCTTTGTCAAACATAACTTGTAGCAAATATGTAAGTAGTTTGATTAATGGCCTTGGGTAGGTGTAGATGGATGTACAAATTGGTTAGAGTCATAGACTAGAACAAGACGCTAGCATGAAAATCAAGAAAATGAAAAATGAATGTGGGAAAAACAAAGGCGACCTTGCACATAGTGGAAGTGTCGAACCACGATGTTAGCAAGCTGAGGAATTGTGTATGAGCCAATTCTCACAAGCACAGATCTATGAAAGTGCCAATTTGCATATGCGCTAAAACAATGTGTAAGCCCTGAATTGTGAACTTGTAGAGAACAGCAAACGAACATTAATGATTCTTACTTAAAAATAGTAGAAACCTCCAAAACAAATTACTAACAATGATGAAAATAGCAGGGACATGTTAGCATATAGACAGAAAGTGCAAAACCAAAATGGAAAAGTATAAAATAAAGAAATGTAAAGAAGGGCCGCTACATGCAAGAGTATTGAATGACAGGGCAAAAGTGTTGATCTCGAGAGTGTAGGGAATCGATTTGGAAGAAAATGCTTGCAAGAAAACATGTTATCCTACAAACAGAGGGTTAGAAAACAATGAAAAATAAATGAAACAATGCTAATGAATTGCATATAAAATGACAAGAAGTCAAAAACGAGCAAGAAAAATGTGAAAAAAAAGACACAAAAGTATGGAAACAATAAAATTGTGGGAGCACTAATTTAATTGACCTGGGCAACGAAAATGTTGAAACATAGGGCATACACAATGGATCCCAAAATTCTACATAACAGCTCATAGAAAACTCAAACAAATGTTAGTGATAGGGATGTAGGTCTGATTGGGTGTGCCAAAATGAAGAAAGAGAAAATACAAGGGATGAAATTACAAAGGATTCAAATGTGAAAAATGAAACCTTTCACCTTGTTTTTCTTTACTGCCCCGATTAAGTTTAAGTAGAGTGCACACAATGTTCCACTTGATGTGCTCTTTGTATAATGCATTTGTGGCGAAATATAGTTTCTTAATGACCACACAACATGACTTTAATATTAGTAGATGATCAAACATATAGCATGATAGAATGGAAATGGGTGACATGAAAATGGCAGAATAAGATTAGCATTGAAGTTGATGATCAAATGGGATGAAAGGCCTCCAATTTGTAAATTTTCCAAGAAGGAAATGGAGGTTTAAGATGCATTGGTTAATGGAAGGCTAGATTTGAGGGGGATGGACGCATGGACTGAAGTTGTAGTCATGTAACAAGTGTCATATGAGTTGTAAGATCTAGGTATGCTCACACATATAAGGTGCAATGTGTGGGAGATGCTCACATGTGTGAGCAAAAGAGTGGGGATTAGTCAAAATTTTAAGGGGTGATGTGGACTCTTAGCATGCCTTCAAGATAAAATGCTCACACGTGTGAGCAAGGTTTGGATAAGGTTAGCATGCTCAATATGTGTGAGCATGGGAGGGGAGGGGACACATGGTAGATAATGGCAAGCTTAGATTTTAATCCATGTATGTGGATTCAAGGTCTAGGATTTAAAGGACAAGGATAAATGATGACGTGGATTTAAATATTAGAGGAAATGGTAATAGGGATTAATCAGCCTCGATTAGTTAATTAATTATGGATTAACTAATTAATTTAGAAGAATTAGGAGCTAAACTTATTTAATTAGATTTGTTTAATAAATTAACCTTAGGGAAGAAGTGGAAATTAATGGCAAGGATAATTAGTAAAATAATGATACATTTAATTAATTTATGGAAAAGATATTATGGTGAATTGGGTGTCTACATACATCATTCACCAACTTGATACATTTACATTTGGGCCAACTTTTGGATAGATTTAAAAAAGTCCATCATATCTAGTTTACGGAGAAAAATGACTCTCAATCATCAACTTAATTTTAAATTTTGGTTTGGGAATCAAAGCTACTCTTTATTGGTGATAAATGAACCCACTAGAGAACAAATAATTTCTTTTGTTGGCCCTAGCTTGATGCTAATCATCTAACAATTTTGCTAACTCACAATTCTTGTGTTGAAATAGATTGAATTCCAGCAATTCTAGAGAAAGCATTAGTTAGCACATCTTTGCTACATTTTCAATATACCAAACATCAAAGTCATATTGCAACTTATCGACACACTCATATTGCCATAAGTTGAGATCACAGTGTGATGTATATTGCTTCAGGTTAATTGTTTTTAATTGGTAAATTGAGGGTTCAATTAGAGTCCTCTCCCATGAAAGTTAAAATTATTGAAACTAAAAAATTTAGCCTAACTTGTACACATAATATATTACAAATCTATAGGATTACTATTAAAGTAAACCCAACAAAAATGGAGTTCTAGCCCAGCCAAAGTGCAAAAACCTGCTACCCATCATAAGATGTCTAACCACCATCAATATTCATTGTTCATCAACAGCCAATAAAAAAGGGGACCCACTTGCTTCCATATACCACCTACTTTCAAATAACCTCCTTTTCCCTTTTGTAGTCACTAGTGGAGGGGCCTACCCTATGTAATACGAATCCATGTTTTGCCTTTGTTTCTTTTTGTTTGTTTTGAGTTTTTTGAGTGTTTCTACCAAAGTAACGAGAATCGGAATCGGATCAGAATCAGCAAGGCTGAATCGGAATCACGAATCGGCCACAAATTGGCAAATTTAAAAAACCCTTGAAATTTAGAGATTTTAACAATTTAAAACTTATTTCATGCACCCTTTATTGAATATAACTTAAACACACTATAACATCATCAAATAGAAGCTAACATACATAAACAAGGAACATAATTGATAAATATTAAATCCATCACATATGCTACACGTAAAATGTAAAATGTAGCTGAAGTAAATAGAAATCATAGGATCATAATGAGTCAAATCATAGAATGTATGTCAGATGAAGATCCATAAGACATCAAATCATAAACGTATGTAAGATGAAGATCCATGAAACGTATGTCTATCAGTATCTGTAAACAAAATGAAAAAACAAGGCTCTAGCTCAAGCCTCATCATCCTCAATCTCGGCCGCAACCTTAGCCTCAGCCTCTGAGTATCCTGTCTGCCTTCTACAAAGGCGTCTAAGGTAGGTCCTAGAGGACTGATAAGCCATAGCCCCCGCATGTAAGATGGGCTCACGAACAACATCACTAGGGCCTGTGTTGAGTTGAGGAGTGTTGCTATTGACACCTTAATGCTCCTAATGCAATCTTATGGCCTCCCTAAATGGATTTTTGATCTCTTTGGTGCTCTTCCTTCTTAATGGTTGCGAACCTGTGGTTTTTCTTTTCTCTTCTTCTCTCTCACTTTTCCTCTCTTCTACTCATGCTAAACAATTAGAAGGCCCTTTAGGGTTAAAATAAAGAGGAAAGACAAAAAAAACATTAAAAAAGATGTGTTTTTTTTTTAAATTGACTTGACTTTTTATCAGACCACGCGGGCCGATTTTTTGCGATTCATGTAGGTGATTTTGGCGATTTTTTGGATGAATCGCTGAATCAGCGATTCATGGCGATGTAATCGCCGATCTGGTTCAACGATTCAAAAAAAATCGGGAAACTCGAATCGAATCGCCAAACCGGCGATTCACGCGATTTCTAGGCAATTCTCGTTACTCTGGTTTCTACAATGGTTTTGAGATGCCAAATAGAGTGCAGATAATAAAGTAATTTGTAGCAAAGAAACAACTCGGGAAACTAATGAAACTTAGAAATATAAGAGGCTGGAAATTCTAGAAATTATTTATGATCCTATTTTACAATATTTATCAAATGTAAGAGCAACCCAGATTATAAAATCACATTACATATCTATGTCCAACATACCCATTTACTGATAGGTGAAATGAAGGTCTGCAAAAGCAATAACCAGAAAATATCTTACTCAAAATCACTAGGGATCCACAATAAATTCCTCCGAAAGTGATAGAATGAAGAGATGATGTCAAAACTGCTTGCAAAATGCAGAATATTGCACTAAAACCCCAATCAACCAGCTCCCAGGAGTCTTACATGCAGCCAAGACAAGGTATGACCAGCTATTGATGGTATGGTCAGCTATGGAGGTTGTATGGCCTGCCCAAAAACCAAGAACAATGAGAAATATCTCGTTCAATCAATAAACTGGAAATAATTTTGTAAATCTTCAACTATAAGGCTGAAGAAGATGATCAAACTAACACTATTGATGCACAAATGTGACTCTATGAAATTATAAAGTTATTCTCTAGATTATATCTCTATATAAGTTTAGAATATTGCTTGCAAGGATTTCCATCCTCACAAACTAAAGAAGAGCAGTTTTCCTCCATAAGAAATAACAATAGCAAATATCAAACTCAGCATGTGTGAAATGAACTTCAAAAATGTCTTATATAGACTTCCTCTAGAGGTTCGAATCCTTTCTCTAGACACACTTATTTAACAAAAAATATCTCCTCTAGTTTTAATTCTTCAATGCCCCATTAATATAAAGGGTACATATATTTAAAATAGGTCACTTTTTGTTGGCTAAATATTTTGCAAGACACTAAGACTACAACTTGGCAAAATGTATCCTTTAGAAAGCAGTATATGAGATTACTCTCTCCTCTCAGCAATATGGGAGGCTCCATTCTTACCGCAGGTGGCTTCCAGTAAAACTGAACTGTAACACAGTTCTCCTTGCCACAGTAATACCAGTGGCTCAAAGATTGACTTAAGAACAATCGTTTGAGACAGCAGTGAATTTTATCTAAAAATGAAATGATACAAGAGCTCAAAGTCTCTTGTCCTCACTTCAAATAAGTACTCTAGTTTCAGATGTTCAAGAAAGCTCAAAGTCTTCCTTGAACATCCTCTAATTAATCTAAAATTTCAACACTGAAGCCCAAAGTCTTTAGTTTTAGAATGTTACAACCACTACTCTATAGTAAACCTGATCTTCTGAAGCTCAAAGTCTTCAGAAAAATTTGGATTAAAGATGCTACAATGAAATAAACAAGTTAACTATTCAATCTGAATCAAGGATTAACAAATGCTACATAAGAAAACATTCATTAATTGTCAAGACAACAACTCAAAGTTTGTCAATCTCTATTCCTTTTATTCAGATGCTCAACTCTCTTACAATGAAACACAAAGTCTTCAGAATATTAGAGTTTTGCATATAGTTTACTTGCACACAACAAAAGATCCTTATTTACAATGAGCTCCCTCCTTTATATAGGAAGAGAGGAGAGAGAAAAGTGGAGAAGAAAGACAAAACCCTTAACCACTTTGACTTATTTAATCCTCATCCCTAACTAACTAACTTTGACTTATCCAATGCTGTAGGACCTAATGTTCTTGCAGCATGATTACATGAGACTACTTTGTATGTGATACTATCACATGCAATTACATATTTTTCTTACACTGCATGTAATCTGTCAATTACAAATTACAAAATGCATAATGAAATACTCTAAGTGTCTAACAAGACACGACATCTATTTGCATCATCCTCTGTCGATCTTCATGTCGCTACTGGATGCCCGATGATTGATGTGTTCTGGTTTGGTAAAAACATCTCGAACCGGAATATGAAACCGCATCTTTGATTGCTCTACATCATAGTGGTGATTGCTGGGAAGCATCTTTGTATTATCATTTCAGTCTTGAAAGCATTCTATACCCGCAATCATTTCATCGCTTGCCCCTTTCTTTGTATGGCTCCATCGTATAGTTGTTCCTACTTCATATACTTCTGCAACCTTGGAATTTGTAATCCAGTTTTTGAAACTTAATCGCATGTTGGGAAGAACACCATATGCCGAATTTTGAAGAACCAAGTTTGAGGAAGATTACTATTTTCGTTTGCAATAGTATGGGAAGTACTTTGCTTCTTGCATATGAATCTTCATTTGTTTGAGGAGAAGAACATACATCTCATAAAAGGACACAAAAAGGTGGGCTTTTTACTGTTTTGCATATTAGAAAGATGGACTTCTTCTTTGATATGTAAGTATGAACATTATGAAAGAAGTGGGTTTTTCAATCCATAATGCATATAGGGAAGAACTTAGTATTTTGGAGACACTGCACGTATGCGGACAGCAAGCTTTGAGTTTGATAAAATGAATACATTGACGCATATATGCATGAGCAAATGTTCAATATGCAAGGTGGGATTTTTGGAATCATTTGCAACTCATGAACGGACACGCCATGTGCATGGTGGGCTGTTTAGAAACAAATGCATATGAAGATGAAAGTGAAAAGTGGGCTTTTGTCTACTTAGCATATTGGAAGTCTCACTTTTGTCTTTTGACATGTAAATGTGGAAAAGGTGACACATTTTGCATATAGGGCAGCACTTGATCTTTTTGGAAAATCACCATCCAGAAGGGTTTTTAATCCCGACTGCATATGCAAGAAAAATGAGTGTTTGGAGCTTTTTATGAAGGTAAGAACTTGCATCTCTTCTTGCATCATTTTTTAGAAGAACATAGGAACTTCATTCGCAAATGGGAAGATCTTGGCGCACTTTACATTTGTAGGGGGAAGTACTTACACTTGTAATCAGGTCTTAGAAACTTGATTTCAAGTGATTTTCAATGCATCCAGGACTGCATCCAAATTTGGGAAGATCATTTAGAGGCAACCATAACCAGATTTGGAACAATGTGTTTGCAAATGATGTTCTCATGAATGATTACATAAAAAGTCTTGCAAAATGTTTTGAAGACCATTTCCCTCTACTTGAGAACTCTAATCCATGTCAAAGTGTTATTTTCTTGCAACATCAAAGGGTTCCTATTCTTGATACAAGAATATCTCTTAGTTTGATGAAACCTATTCTCCCTCCATGTTTGTGAATAGCCTCTGCATCAAACTCCTTGTATTTCATGGATGATTTTCAAATCCAATTGTGGGGAATTGCATGCTTGGCATATTCCTCAAATTGATGTTGGAGATTCTTTATGTCAGCCTGTATACTTGGATTGCTGTCAAGCATAGCATTTAAATCCTTCAACTTGGTGCATGTTGTCTCAGATTTTATTTTGATGGCTAATTGAATTGCATGATTAAAGAACTCTGCAACTTCCACAAAATCATCCTCTATGAAACCCCTTGAGGTCAGAGCCGGTGTCCTCATTCAAATTCCACGAGGAACCATTGTCGAAACATCTCCATGAACTGTTTTTTAAAATATCATTGCAGCTTGTGGACCACAAAGTGACTTGTGTGTTGTTGTTACCATATCTGCAAAACCAAAAGGAGATGAAACAACACCACCTGCTACCAGTCCACTTATACGTGCCATATACACCAACAACACAACTTTTTTTTTAAAAACATGCCCTCCACATCCTAGCATAGTCACTATATCGTGAATAAGCATTAGCACTAGAAATGATGAGCTTAAGTCTGAAAAATAATGCACTACTCTCAAGCTTATCGATGACAACTTTCTTCAACCTTGGCATGCTTCATTTCATAATGACTTCCATTTTTGTGATGAAAACGTGGATGCTGAACACATGCTTTGCAAAGCTTAGAAAGAGAAAAGGTTCAAGAGTACCAACAATGTGATTTGTTAATGATGCCAAGCACAGGACTGCTACCAGACAAAACTCGTGCCCTAAACACTAAAAACGACCAAGCTCTTGGTAAAAACGGCTATGGGAAGGATATGTACAGATCATTTTCACCAAAACGACAAGTAAAAACCCTAAACGCGATTGTAACTGGAGAAATCAAGCAAAAACGACCATGATTGAAGCAGATGCAACCACGTTTTTACACAAAGTGACCATTATTTGCTGAAACGACTAACGAAAATCATTAAAAATGCATAAAAAAATGGGAGCTAGGGCACGTGTTTGTAGATGAAAAAGACTCCTATTAAAAATGACAACTTCCAACAAAAACTGTGGCTTTAAATGACTGTTTGCATATAAAACGTTTGCATATTGGACTCTTTCGAACCACATGCAATCTTCTGAAAAAAACGTCGCCCAACACACATAATGAGATAATACGGACTTTTCCAAGACATTGCATATAAAGACTTTCATCGAAACGTGCTCTTCTATTAGAAAAACGATGCCTCTCAGTCTTTAAGGAGAAAAACGCATTTTAAAGAGGTCTTTGGCATACGTTTTTCACTTTTAAAAACAATATGCAATGCATATAAAATTCGATGCCATATGCTAAGACAAGCCGCAGGTTTTATAAACTCAAATACATGTTTTAAACTAACATGTAATTACCATATGCATTTGAGTTTAAATTTACCACCATGGATTTTTAGAAGACTAAAAACATGTTTTGGATAACATGTAATCGTATTTAAAAATCGCACCATTAATATAATAATGGAGTT
>MU225974.1:1802145-1867549 GCA_018584345.1 Thuja plicata | reverse complement strand
CTCTCAAAGCTCGCGGGTCATCAAGCATTCCAAATGCAAAGATGTAAACAATGCCAATATTAAACAGTGAGCTCATAAACAACGCATGATGCCCTAGCTTGCAGCCCGCGAGCCATCAAGACATTTCCTAATGAAATGATCATAAACGGGGAGTACCACATAGTGAATATCAACAACAAAACAAATAAAGAGAGATCAAACACTTCACACAATGCCTTGATGGTAATAGTAACGATGCCCTAGCTCTCAAAGCTCATGGGTCATCAAGCATTCCAAATGCAAAGATGTAAACAATGCTAGTATTAAACAATATGCTCATAAACAATGCATGATGCCCTAACTTGCATCCCATGAGCCATCAAGACATTTCCTCATGAAATGATCATAAATAGGGAGTACCACATAGTGAATATCAACAGCAAAACAAATAAAGAGAGATCAAACACTTCACACAATGCCTTGAAGGTAATAGCAACGATGCCCTAGCTCTTAAAGCTCGCTGGTCATCAAGCATTCCAAATGCAAATATGTAAACAATGCCAGTATTAACATGCATATTGTGCCATTAAATCAACAAATGTCATCAAAATGAAATTTAGTTAATGAGAAGACAAAGCTCGAATGCCTACCTCAAGTCATGGCTGCCATATGCCATGCTTCCAAATTGAGCTCGAGCTTCATAACATAAGAGCCTTCTTCGCACACGCAGCTCGATCTACCACAGTTAGGGCCCTCGTCACGCACGCAACTCGATCACAAAAATTAGAAATGAGCCTTTCTTTTTTTTTTCTTTTTTGTTTATATTCATGGGGGTGTCAAAATTTCGACGGTACTGTCGCTATTACGACAGCATCGGGGGCACTTGAAAAAAAACACAAAATCACACACAAATGGTAGTGCCATCACAAATTGGTGTCGAAATTTGACCCCAAATGTTGTAGTGCCACCACTTGTACATTTTTTATGAACTCATATATGGTCTACATTGCTGCTGCCCTTGATTCGTTTTCTAGTCTCTCCATAAAAGGGGATAGGTCACTTGTTCCTGTTTGGGAGCATTATGAGCAACTCACTCTAAGCTCCAATCAAGTTCATTATCGCAGGGTTCAAGATGCCTTCTTTGGGTATTACATGTTCTTTTTCAACAAAGAGCCTCCCAAGAAGCGTGTATCTGATGAGGCTTGGAATAAAGTTTGTGAGTATGGTTGGCTTTTTCTGCAGATTCGTGAACCTTATACCTTGTCACGTTATCCTATGGAGAGGATCATTTTGATGGAATTAGCATGGTATCTCATGGCAGTACAATCATACCAGTCAACCCTGCACACGCCTAGAGTCAGGATTTCTTCACGTAATCCATTAAGGATTGGGGGCTACTCTCTAGATATTGTGCCTAAAGCTAAAAACATGGAATACGAACTTCAAGAGTCTACTGTTAAAATTTTTATCTTCAGGAGTTTCTTTGATTGGAGAGGCCTGAATGATAAGATGAGAAGGCAGTTCATGCATGTGCATCGTCTTGAAGGCCTCCGGTTTGACATGCACACAAAGATTGGTATTAGAAAGATGTATTATTGCAGGCTAACTATAAAACAGATAGTGGATTTTAAGCTGGCAGAGATTCTTGATTGCGTGGAGGATGATGAAAAGATTCTTGATACAGATTATGAGAGATATCATGTAGAGAATCTGCCTATTTTTCCACCTTCGTGGTCAGTAAAGGAAAGCATGTCTATTTGGGATAGATTCCAGCCTCTCCTAGCTAACACAAATATCTGGTTGAAAAGGAGGGGTCTCAAATTGTAATGTCCCCATTTTTTTGAGCATCAGAGTTTGAGGGATTAGCCTATTATTGTGACCCTCATGGGCTAATTATTTTGGATAGAGGGTCTTCTGAGGTAGAGGTTTGGTTAATGGAGGTTCTTATCTTCTCCAAAATTTCGTATGTTCCAGTTTGGTCTTTGTTTGGCTCAGATTGGACTTCGTTTGGGCTCGGTATCATATAATTACTATTAATAGTAAGTCTAAGGTTGATCGAGAAGGAACCTTTCTATTTTTGGAAAGTGCATTTGGTCACGTTGGGAAATATTAGGTGTGACTCATGTTTCAGATGACATGTTTAAAGGATAAGTAATTTGGGAGTTATTATTAATTTGTGGCCAAATTATTATTTAATCATTAAATGGCTTATTATAAAGTTATAATTTAAATTTATAATTTCACTTAAGTTGAGGGTTGAGTCATCAATGGAAGGGGCCATTTATCCAATTAATTCATTGAAGACTAAGCCAAAGTATTAATTAAAGTATTGGAGTAAATGAATTATTAAAAGAAAAAGTATATCTATTCATCCCACATTGGCTAGAAAAGTGTGTGAATTCTCCCACAAAAGTTATTAAAAACTCACATTGGTTCTTTTTCATTATTCATGACTTGTGCATTTGCTTTGTTTGTGTGGAGAATAAATTGAAACAAGGGTTTCAGATTTTGAGCTTGAAGAACTGTGAATTCTTCCAAGTTATTTCAGGATAGTGAATTGGTGAAACACCCAACGAATTATGTCAAGTGTTGGCTTCATCCAAAGGCCAAGAATGAATTTATCATTGCAGAAGTAAGGGTTTGAATGATTCATTATTTACTAGAACAATTTCTAGTGATAGAAGGAATTGACAACCATTATTAATCAGATTTCAAAGCATTTATGAGTAGATTTGCGAAGTTTATTCAAGGGTTTCAAGACATATCATACTTGTATGTTCATGAATTTTAACTCCTAAATTTTCTGGGTATTGTTAATTTAGATAATATGGGATATTTTATGAAGTGGGTTGTCGATATTTTGTGAAAATACCGAGTATCTAAGGTGTTGTAAAAATCTGGAATTTTCAGCTATATATTCCCTATGTAATGTCCAGTTTTTTAGTTAAAGTAATTATTGCAATATCTTTTATTTTGCTGCATTATATTGTTGTATCAAACATTGAAAATATATTTTAAAAAAAACATCAATTGCAGCATACCAAACCATAACAAATCAAACAGTAACTCAAATCAGCAAGCTCAGACATTGTTTGTTAAGTGTTTAACGAAATGTCAAGGCACTATTAAATCAAAAAACATAGTGATAAAGTTAGAACCAACCGGGGTTCTTACAGTGGTATCAGAGCTTTCATCTTGCCATCCTATTGGGGTAAGGTTCATTGAGCTTAATTGTTAGACTTAAGTGATCAACACTTCAGTTATTTTTGCAGTCATGGACAAATACAGGAAATCTGGAAAACATGGAAACAAATTAGACAATTTATCTGAGTTAAAAAAGCAAACAAATGCCTTAGTTAAGGATATGGAGAAACAAAGGAAAACATTCGAAAGATTAAATGCGCCACTTTTAGATCCAACAACTGTTGATAAAGAAACTAAATACTTGGGTTCTTTGTTCAGTAGGACCTCTTCACGGGGAAGATATGAGGAGAGACATGAGTTGTTTATAGGTGAAACATCCATAGATCTCCATGTTGAGTTTTCAGCAGCTGCTGATTTTGGTGGAGATGATCTTGTACTTAACTGATCAACCACTAATCCTATTTGCACACTTGAGGGTGGAGCTTCTTTACAGGAACATGTGGATGTGCTTGTCTCTTTGACAGATAGTGTTACTAAGGTTCAACACCCTGGGCTTGTTGTTGATAGTGTGAGAGTTGAGGTGTTTGTAGAGGTACCCAGTAATGATACCTCATTGGTGGACATGTGCGAGGGTGATAGCGCACATGAGGAGAGTGATTATCAGGTTACCTCCTCAGTGACTCATGAGGATGACTCTACTTGCAGCGAGTCATGCTTGATGTATCAGACCCTGGGGGAGGACTCTGAGTTGTTAGTAGATGAGGATGAGTCTGATGTCAGTACTCAGTTTGTATATGTGTGCTCAGATGATAGTACATAGAGATTCAGTGATCTTGAGGGGAGTTTGCGGAATATAGCTTCCTTCCATAGTGTGGACAGTGTAGTGGAGATTGTGCATACGAGACCCATTGAGTAGAGTCATCATGTGGCTATCCAGTTGAGAGTGAGTGAGAGAGACATTTCTTCTACTCTCGAGCATTTCGATGCCGCTCGTCAGTTGTTGGTTGTTTATGGTTGGGGTGCTCCTATGACAGATGAGTACGGTGGTAGCTACCTTTCCCTAACAGAGATTCATTCTTTACGGGAGGCTGTCAAGATTTTGAGATAGGATTATTTACTATTGGTAGCCGATCGAGATCACCAAATTGAGTGGGAGAGTACGACATATGAGGTACTGATGGACAAAGAGGAGGAGGTGAGTGAGCTTACTCAGGAGCTCGCAGTGACTTTTGAGGCTTTAGAGTGCATTTAGTTGGCTCTTTAGGAGTCGTAGTTGCAGTTGGGAAAGGTGACTATGGAGTTGGAGCAGATTTAGTCTTTACCAGCCATATATCTAGTTCAGTTGTTGATAGTGGTGCTTGGTGGTGAGTCAACTTCCATAGTTGACAGTGATGGATGTGTTGGGGACGTGGTTACATCCATCCTTGAGACAGATGTCATAGATGCAGAGGAGGTTAGTGCATCAATGGAGGACAGTAGAGAGAGTTTTGTGGTATCCGGTTCTCCAATTGTTAGCACGATGACACATGATACAAAGCAGGTTTTTGGGAGTCCTATGGTAGCCAGTGTGGAGTTGTCTGAGAGTTGTGTGTCAGTTGCTGACACCACTCCTTTTGATTCCCAAGACACGGATAGGGTATCATCTGGTTTGGAGGTTAGTTCTCATGATGATTTGTTTCCTTTTGTCGAAAGCAAATCTATTCCTCCTTTTCATACAACTAATAGTGATAGGCAGTTGGTAGTGCCACAAGTTCAGAGGAATCAATTGTCAATTGTAGGGGAGAAAGTTGATGTTGCTTTTTATAATTTCTACTACATAGAGTCGTTCATGGATTACTTGCTTGAGAGTCTGGTTTTGCGGGAGGGACCTTTCGGAGCTTCTGAGGGTACACTCATTTGGGGTTCTCGCAGTATTCAGATGTTAGTGCGGAAGATTATAGATACCTTGACTACAATGCTTCCCCGTCAAGATTTTGTGGTTGGGTTTGTTGAGCAGGTTACCAAGGATCCTGCCCAATCAATTGTTCAGATTCAGAGATTGGAGCCATCTCTTGATTCTCAGTTTGTGACCCGCTGATAGAGGTTGGATATTTTCACCATGATTACACGGTGAGGAGCGCTCATCAATTTTCTTTTGACCCACCAATGGAGGACTTGTTTGCGTGTAGGTGTGGGTTGGCTCCAAGGTTATACCATTCTTTTTGGGATGGGTTTACTCCATCTACAGTTGATGGGGTTGTTTATTGCAAGTTAGCAGGAGTCGACCTGCAGGGTTAGTACATCTAGGATTATTTTACAATGGATGAATATTTGGATTACGAAAGTACACAGAGAAGATTGGTAGGGTATGCAAGGAGTTTTGGTTTATTGGATATCCATTCTTCCTTTTTATGGATGGCTGTGAGTTTCATCTCTACTGGGTTCCAAGTAGTGATAGGTTTAGCACTGGAGATTGTATGGATGGCTTGGTTCGGCATGGTGACAGTGTGTTCTGGTTAGCTCAGTGGTTGGTGTTTTCATTACAGGAGCTAGTTGGTGATCATAGGGAGATTACATATTTCTACTCTTGGGATCCGAGTGGACTGGTGTGTTTTTGTTTCTGGGATTGCTTGGGGACAAGCAATTTCAGGAAGGGCGGACTGTAATGTCCCCATTTTTCTTGAGCATCAGAGTTTCAAGTATTAGCCTATTATTGTGTCCCTTGTAGGCTAATTATTTTGGATAGAGGGTCTTCTGAGGTAGAGGTTTGGTTAATGGAGATTCTTATCTTCTCCAAAATTTTGCATGTTCCAGTTTAGTCTTCATTTGGCTCAAATTGGACTTTGTTTGGGCTCAATTTCATATACTTACTATTAATAGTAAGTCTGAGGTTGATCAAGAAGGACCCTTTCTATTTTTGGAAAGTGCATTTGGTTAGGTGGGGAAATATTAGGTGTGACTCCTGTTTCAGATGACATATTTAAAGGATAATTAATTTGGGAGTTATTATTATTTTAGTGACCAAATTATTACTTAATCATTAAATGGCTTATTATAAAGTTATAATTTAACTTTATAATTTCACTTAAGTTGAGGGTTGAGTCATCATTGGAAGGGTCCATTTATCCAATTAATTCATTGAAGACTAAGCCAAAGTATTAATTAAAGTATTGGAGTAAATGAATTATTAAAAAGAAAAGTATATCTATTTATCCCACAATGGTTGGAAAAGTGTGTAAATTCTCCCACAAAAGTTATTAAAGACTCACATGAGTTCTTTTTCATTATTCATTAATTGTGCATTTGCTTTGTTTATGTGTAGAAGAAATTGAAACAAGGGTTTTAGATTTTGAGCTTGAAGAATTGTGAATTCTTCCAAGTTATTTCAGCATAGTGAATTGGTGAAACGCTCAACGAATTATGTCAAGCGTTGGCTTCAATCAGAGGCCAAGAATAAATTTATTGTTGAAGAATTAAGGGTTTGAATGCTTCATTATTTACTAGAACAGTTTGCATTGATAGAAGGAATTGACAGCCATTATTAGTCAGATTTCAAAGCATTTATGAGCAGATTTGTGAAGTTTATTCAAGGGTTTCAAGACATATCATACGCGTAAGTTCATGAATTGTAACTCCTAAATTTTTTGGGCATTGCTAATTTAGATAATAGGGGATATTTTATGAATTGTGTTGATGATATTTTGTGAAAATATCGAGTATCTAAGGTGGAATTTTCAGCTATATATTCCCTATGTAATGTCCAGTTTTTGAGTTAAAATAGTTATTGCAGTATCTTTTATTTTGTTGCATTATATTGTTGTATCAAACATTGCAAATATATTAAAAATATCAATTGCAGCATACCAAACCATAAAAAATCAAATAGGAACTCAAATCAGCAAGCTCAGACATTCTTTGCTAAGTGTTTGATGAAATGTCAAGGCACTATTAAATCAGAAAATACAGTGATAAAGTTAGGACCTATAGGGGTTCTTACTATTGTGATGTCCCCGTTAACGTAGTCAACGGATGCCATGGAATCACAGTGCTTCCTACGTGTCTGGGGTGCTCATCAAGATGTCCTGGGAAGTGGGAAGTATCCGCCACTGACCCTTAACTCCCTGGGTTTCTGCCCTCACCACCAAGTCAATCCTTTGGCATAACGGTTGGGCCTTAGTGGTATCAGAGCCGAGGTCTCGGTTTGAGACCCACGGAGCGTGGTGGACTGTGATGTCCCCGTTAACATAGTTCACTGGATGTCATGGAATCAAAGTGCTTCCTACGTGTTCGGGGTGCTCACCGAGATGCTGTGGGAAGTGGGACGTAGCCCATACTGACCCTTAACTCCCTGGGTAGCCCCCTCACCACCAGGACGGTCTTTTGGTGTAGTGGTTGGGATAGATTCTAGCCCATCTATATACCACCAGGCCAGTCTTTTGGCGTAGTATTTGGGATAGATTTCAGCCCATCCTAGCTAACACAAATATCTGGTTGAAAATGAGGAGCCTCAAATGCATAAAAGTTAAACCAAGTAGAGATTTTGATCCTGTTGGTCCAGTGGGTCGAAGATCGGAAATCAATAGCAAAGGGAAGGATGGAACATCTACATTAGAGCATCCAGTTATTCCAAAGCTTACCATCAAAGGGGGTATGGCTACAGTCAAGATTTCATAATATGAGGGGGTGTATATCGCGTCAAGTGAAGATGAGATGCCCGAGGAACCTGTTCTTAGGATATCACATTCCTTGGTAACATCAAAGAGAACATCTTTTCCAGATTCTGCAACGGTATCAAATGAGCCTCCTGAATCTCCGTTGGACACAGATGTAGATTTTTTTTCTACAGTGAATGTTCCTCTTGTGAATCTCGCTTTGGTTACATATGTCATGCCTATCTCCTTCGTAGCTCTTGCATATACATCATAATATCCATTGGACAACTTGGAGAACGTGTTTGATGCATACTCGCGTTTCCTCCCACAACTGGTTAATCCATAATGTTGTTTGAGACTACAACTGCACAATATGAGCAGTTCATGGCTGAGGTAGCACAAGGTAATCCAACACCAATGGAAATTCAAGCAGAAGCTCCTACCATAGTCAGAACTATTTCACAAATGGATGTGGAAAATATTATGACTACTACATCAGGATCAGCATCTTCTACCTTCTCTTTACCTCCTTGGTTGAGTTCTATTATCCAAAAGAGGAAAAAGAAAGAGATTCTGCCTGAGGAGTTTGATTTCAAACAAGTCAAGGCCAAAACTTCAAAGAACAAAAAAGAGAAAATATTGTCCAAGGTCACGGTAGATGAGCACGGAGTTAAGTTTGCAAAAGTTGCAGAATCACTTGTTGATAAGCCAACAAGGAGCTTAAAGCTGCTGATTATAAGTTCACCAGAGTTGAGCTTGGAAAACAAACTCGGTTGGGTTGTCAACATGATGCACATGATTTTGTTGCTTAACTTACAACAAGGAATGATAGATTGTGGGAAAATAAGAAAAAGTTGAAGGCAAAAATGCTCATCTTCCAGAGGCGATTGAAAAAATAAACAACTCTTCCCAACAAGTTGATCCTATTTCTTCTTCTTTCCCAGAAGAGCCTAACATGTATGTTGAGCAGTTTGAGCGGAAGGCTAAAGTTGTTGATGATTGGTGCAGTCACAAGGTGTGCAGGTGATTAGAGATGTGTATAGAATATTAAGGCACACCAAGGAGACTGTGCAGAATCTGAATGAACTCCTTACATCTTTCAGTCAACAATTGAAGGTGTTAGAGGACTTGAATATTTGGAAAACCATGCCAGAAACTGACCTAGATGCATTGCGTGAATATGGTGTTATTTCTTCTTTGAATATGTACCATGAATTGTTAGATTTAATGATTAACAAACAACAGGTCATTCAAGGACTAATTTCAGAGGTAAAGGCATATGTCAATTTGTGCAATGAGCAGGAGCACATAATCAGAGATATTTTTTCAGGAAATAACATGCAAAGTAGTTACTAAAAATGATGAACTAGCTGAGGAAGAATTTGTTATGAACAAATTCACAAAGGTTATTTGCCTAGAGTTTTAGGCAGATAATTTTGATTTCAACACAATTGACAAGTTAACATATTACAGAGTGTTGATGAGTCATCTTAAGAAAAACATTGGGGAAAATAACAAGGTTGTTTCTAAGTGTGCGAGAATAGGTCGTAAAGCAACTGTTGTTGCACAACATACAGGTGCACCGGTTCTAGCAGCTATACACGAGTCCCTCAATACATTTGGTTCCTTTGTGAATGCTCTATGAAGATAACTCTCATATATCTTTTCATATGTTTTCATAGGAATAGTGTAGTTTTTGGGACACATTACATATAAAACATGACCTTAATGTAAATGCAGAAGAACATGTACCTGCATTATGTAATCATGTTGCAAGTGCTTTAAGCCTTGAAGCATCGAATAAGTCTAAATTAGTTAGTTAAGGATAAGTATTGAATAAGTCAAAGTGGTTAAGGGTTTCCCCTTTCCTCTCCACCTTTCTCTCTCCTCTTTTCCTACAAAAAGGAGTGAGACCTATTGTATTTTCATATTTTGTTGTGTGCAAGAACACTATACTTGAATCTCTTGTATTCTGAAAACTTTGAGTTTCATTGTGCAAAGTTGAGGAATTGAATAGAAGGAACAAGGATTCGCAAACTTTGTGTTGTCAATCTGAAAAATTAATGAGTGTATTCTTAAGTTGTGTTTGTTAATCCTTACTCTATTCAATTGATAGTTATCTTGTGTGGATCATTGGAGCACTTTAATTCACGTTCTTGAAGACTTTGTGCTTCAAAAATAAGGATTAATATAGATAGAAGTGGCTGCAATAACTTAAATCTGGAGACTTTGGGCTTCATTAATAAGTGTTTTTTATTAAGATAGAGGGTATTTAGTGAAATATTTGGTGCTTTCTTGATTATTCTAGTTTTCAGGATCATCTTCAGAAGTAAGTACAAGAGACTTTGTGTTCCTATATTTGTTTCAATTATTATAAGTAAATTGTTGTCTTAAGGGTTGTTCTTACGTCAACCTTTAAGCCACCGATATTACCATAGTAATAGGAATTGTTTGTATTTCAGTTCAATTTCCGTTGAAGCCACCTGTGGTAAGAAGGGAGCCTCCCCTATTGTTGAGAGAATAAATAAATTTCACACACTGCTGTCTAAAGTTACAATGTTGCTAAGTTGTATTAGTTACTTGCAAAAATTTTAGCCAACAAAATCCTTATGAAAATCAAATTTTACTTGTAAAAATTATTAAAATCCCAATGGAAATATAATTTCTCCACCAAAATTGCAATTTATCCTAATGGATATAGATTTTGCCCTCCAAAAATACATAAAATTCAGATAGAAATAGAATTTTCCGACCAAAAATCATTAAAATCCGGATGGAAATAGAATTTTCCCACCAAAAATGCATAAAATCTAGATGGAGATAGAATTTCCCCTCTTGAGGAGACATTTGTGATGAAAAAACTAAGTGTTGGACCAATTTGTCTAGATTAGGGTCGAATTCCCCTTTTTTTTTTTTTGTTGGAGGATTCAGACCTGCGAGGCAACCCAGCGAGGCACGAAGCCTGCGAGCTACCAATCAGCGAAGGCCACCATAGACGTTTTAGGAACCCGATACGGGCCCACACGTGCCTGAAACCTCTTCGGCTTAGAGCCAAGGACTGAGGAGCATCCACGCTGCCAAATTCGCCTGGGGCACGAGCCCAGCCTCATCCCTTATGGTGTCGGAGCCTTGCACTCGGCAAGAATTCCCCTTTTTGGATATCAAGAACATAGAAAAAATTGAAGAGTCCAAGCAGATCTATTTTCCCCTTGGACTTTGTACTTAGAAAATTTTAAGGGAATTACCATGTCCATATGGATGTCGATTTTCCCCTTTGTTTAGATGAAGATGATTTTTCCATTGTCCAACACTTTGAAAATTTTTGAGCTTGAGAGTCGGGAAAATTTTGATGGAAGAAGAATTTCCCTTTGTCTAGATGAACATGAAATCTCCCCAAGTCTAGATGAGGGTTATTACATGTTCAGTGTTAAGAGTTTTAACATGTTCCTTGATAGGGTTATTACATTGGAGAATAGGTTCTCAAAATTTATTGTCGAAATCCGAGCAATCACAAGCAAAAGATGGAAGGACCATTTACGAAATATGTCAGATGTTCTCCATTATCAGTGGCCTACTCATGTGCAAATCTCATAATGGGTTGAGGAGTATTTGAGGCCCGCCAAGATATCTTCCCAATAGAAGAAGCAGGTTCTCAAAGGAGAGGAGCAAACTGGCGAATGATCACATGATGAACCAAACCATGGGATTGTTTCTTCCTTATTCCAAGCAGAATGTTTCAAAAGACTTTTTAGTTATCTTTATGATATTTTACTTTACTATGTTGTAGTATAATATAAGATTGTTAGTTATGAAAATATGCAATTGTAAATGGTTTGAAGCTTGTTGCTTCTCCTCATTTTGTATATAGGAGAAACCAAGACTGTATTCAAAAAAGATAACATAATACAATAGGAGTAGTAGTACTCATATACAATGTACAGATTTTGAAGATTAATATAAAGATCTAGTTTTTGTTCCTGCAATAGTAGTGTGGAATTATTTTCTTTTCGAATTGGTCCTTTATGATTATTAATTCAAAGAATTAATTGTCAATTTTAAAACTTGTGCAAAGAGGTTATTTGTCCTTCAAACTAGTTCGAATATCAGGAATCATTTAGGAAGTGTTGTCCTTACGTTTCTTCTTTGATTGGATTTGTGAAAGAGAAATTAAAATCAATTAGACTAATTGGTGTGTTGTGTACTTAATCATCTTGCGTTGATAGGATTGAATGGTTGATAGTTTATCTAAAGGATAAAATACTGTCTCACAAAGTTGTACATGAGGGTTTGATGAGGGGTTACTTTGTGCCCAATAAGGATAAGGGGCTGGTCTTATCAATAACAGATAGACAATTTTAAACAAAACCAATCTTTATTTCCAATAGGAGTAAGTAGCAGCATAGATTAGAACTAAAGAAGTAAAGTAGTAGAATAAAGTAGAAGGTAGCAGTAAAAGAAAAGTAGAAGATAACAATAGAAGGAAGTTAGATAAGGAAGTTAGAATCAAGTGGTCAATAATCTGATTGATCTATTTTCAAGAACTCGTGTCATTCTGAGATAGAGGAAAGCAATAGAAGAAAGACAAAACATCATCTGCTATAAAAAGCATCAACTTTGAAGGTCAAGTTGGTGAGTAGATGCACTCGCCTAGGTACTGAAGTGCAGAGGATTCCAATCAAGTTTGATTGATCCTGTCAGTTGGCTAAGTCAATTGGAAATATTGATCATAGATTTTGCATAGCCTTAGATCTTTTCAAGTCTATTGATTTGGGAACCAATAGATGCTACATGGGAGTCAGAGGATATTTCACAACATCCAACACTGTGATTGCTTAAGGACAAGAAATATTGGGCAAGGCGGACTGTGATGTCCCTTTTTTAGCAGGTGTCGGAGTTTGATGTTGTTAGCCCATCATTGCGACCCTCGTGGGCTAATGGGTTGATTGAGGATCTCTAGTTGGTCAGTTGGTCTTAGTGTTGGCGACATTTCGTTCTCAGTGTTATCCTCTTTGGGGTCCTCCTTTTGTCTTCATCAATTGCTTAATATTGGAGTACTTACTATTTATAGTAAGTCCATTCTTGGTCAAATGCTATTTGTGGCAGGACGTTCTGGTGCAGGCTCTGTCAAAGTATGATGGAGTTGACTTGGTCATTTGGGTTCTTGAATTATTAATGATAAATCAATTATTAATTGAGTCTAACTTAATTAATGATATAGCTTTAGAACTTATAATATAACCTAGTCATTTAATATTAATTAAGTGTTACTTATGTCTTGGCATCATTATAAGATGGGATGAGCTATTGTTTGTAATATTTCATATATTTGAAATATGGCTTGTTTACTTCACCAAAGTGCATTTAAGTTATGTGAAGAGTCTCACTGAAGCTTTTGGTTCGATAGACATGGATGAAATATATATTGTGTTTATTGAGGAAATCAAACCATCTCCAGACTTGTGAATTTCTTGTTGTTGAAAATAAGGCTTTGGCAAGGATTTGAGGAAGAACCGATCTTCAGGGATTGTGAATTCTTGCATGATTCACATGCACTTTGAATTAGCATCTGGCTGGTGAATTGTGCCATGTTATCATCGACTATAATTAGTAGCAAAGTTTGCAGTTAATGGTGATGGAGTTTTGCATTTGAGATCAACGTTTGTAGAGGATCAAATTAATTTCATAAAGCATCTTATTTAGTGCAAAAAATTTCCATAGTAAGTCGTGTCTGCATTATAAAGGTTTTCAAGGTTCATAGAGAGTTGTCTTTCAACATACTAAGGCAACGTTGAATATATCTAGGTCTACATTTGAAAGGGCGAAGGCACAGTTTTTTTTTCTTGGGTGCCAGACTTGATGTTTCTAGGCCTTGACGTCAAGTGTGTCTGCATTTCTTATAGCTATGATATATATTCCTAATGGTAGATCAATGTTGGGTGCAAATCAGATTTCTAGGTGCATAGCTAATTATAATAATTGATGATGCATTTTTTTTTGGCATTGTAAATATTTCAAAGCATAAAGTTGTAAATGATGTGTTACATTGAAAATTGTTCATTTCCTAGCATTGTGTTTTAATTTCCAATATTTGTCAAAAAAATCCATTAAAAGCATATACCTTGAAAAATACAAATTCCAAAAAACAAAACAACGTGCAATAGTGATCAGAGTTAGAATCCAGAGAGGGTTCTTACAGTAGTGCACTAGCTAAGTACACTTTGTGGCCAACAAAGATTGACAACAATTATTAAGCAGAGGCTGAAAATCACTTAATAGGGTTGATTCTCCAACTGGAAGTTTTACTTAGGTAGATTGTAAGTCACAATTTTTGTGGGAAGAGGTGGCAAGTCTACAATGGGTCAATGTGGAGAACAATTGGTGCATGTGTCTTCAAGGAAACTTCATTGTTTTTGTTGGCTTAACTCTTGGCTATCAATAGCATGACAACACAATTAATTAGTTACTGCATATATTAAGAAAATAGTATATATGTAATCAAGAGCCTAGTTACTAAATTTATATTTTTTTATTCGAATCGAGCCAGATCTAGATTTTTTTTACACTAGTTGAATTTCTCTTATTTGGTCCAAACTACTCAATTCCTAGACAAATTTTATTGTTCCTTTTTGAAAATTCTAGATTTCCATTTTTTTCATCTCTCCAATGAATCAAACATTTTAAACTTGGTAAGAGTGAATGAGAAGCATTTGAATTGTCTTCAAATAACTCTCAAATCTCCTATTCTAATTAATATGTATTTTGTTTTCTTTATTCTTCTCTGTTTTTCTTATGATTGTTGCATTTCACATTTTTTCAATGCTGAAAGAATGACACCTAGAACATTTGCTTACTGCTACATTTAATAAATTAAATATTAATGAAGTAATAATTAAGATGACAATGTATACTAGATATAAGAGTAAGATATATCTTTATTCACATATGAACTTATTACAGAGAAGAAGACTAGAGATGGTTGCCCAAGGATTACAGTTGATCCCACTACATCATACTACTTTCCTTGATGATACACAATATATTTAAAGGAATTAATGGTTGCCAAGAGGAACACAAAAGTCAACCAACCAACACTTATAACTACCCGAGAATGAAAAACAACTCAATATGAATAATTAATTCATTGTTGGGTAGCCAATATTATCAAACATCGATTGTTGTAAGTTGAATACATCATCCCCACAAAAGAAAAGGTCATCTTCCAAATGACAAGTAATATTCAAGAAGACTAAACAATGAATTGTAGTATACAAACTCAAACTTATAGTGTACTTGAAAAATCAAATGGCAGTTTGGGGCAAGGCCCCTAGTAGGATCAAGAGGCAATGCCTCCAGCGGGGTTTGGGGTGGTTCCCCTCACAGGGTCTCGTGGCAATGCCCCCACTACCAAACCCCAATCAAGACCTTCAAAACCACACAAAACTCCATGTAGAACCTCATTTTCATGATATTTAAGATGCCAAAAGCAATGTTGATGAAGCTAGAAAATAACAATTTTGGAGTGTTTAACCAACGTAAGCAACATGTCGTGAAGAATCATGTTCTCCATACTATCAAGGAAAGGAATTGTCGAGTGGTAAGGGAAATTTTCTTCTACCAATGAGGTTGCATTTCGAAAAATGCACTAAGACGCGCCTTGGTTGGGAATGTTGTATGCACACAAGGGTGCCAAGCCCTACTCTCCAAAGAAGTACTTGTCACATTCATACACCATGCTAGAAGGAATTTTGTATAAGGCGAACTTGATGTTTCTAAGGCCATATGGATTGAATGTTTCGATGTCATACAAGGATGATGCTTGGATGTTGTATGATAGAAATTTTTGGAGGTCATATGTCGAGTATAGAATGTCTTGCATTGTCAATGAGCTATGGTACAATGTAATTTTTTTGCTGCTATATGAGGTAATTTTTATGTTGTCATACGATGGAGTAATTCCATACAATGAGTGTGAGGTTGTGCAATGAGAAAGAGCATCACTATAGTGAGAAAGTCTGAGACTTGTACAATGTGAATAGTGAGGCATACAATGAAGTGAATTGAAGGGCGTACGATGCGTTTGTAAAGTTGCACGATTGGAAGACTTGGTTGTATAGAAATTTGATGTCATACTATGTAAAATGGAGCAGAATATACAATGAAAATTACTTGAAGTTGTTTCAAAGTCTGTATTTAGCTGGTGAACTGAGAATGTCATACTATTTGAGATGTAAGTTGTATGATTTTTCCCCTTAATCGTCGTACCATGTAATGAACCTGCAATGACCGTACTCTTTTTCCATGAAGAATGCATATGTAGCTACTCGAGGGCAATCATGCTAAGGAAAAATGAGGCTGCATTTTTTATTTTTAATGTTTTCCACTATCATTTTTTTTCTTTTTGTTTTCATTTTGCAACCCTTCTAGAAGTTGTATATTTCCCCTTGGCAATTATTTGTATGTTCCACATTACATATTTTGCTCTTTGTACTTTTAAATGTATTGTCCATAATTTTACATGATTTCGTCGGTTGCGCTTCACTGAGAGTTGTGGCTTCAAGAAAATCAAACATTGATGGACATACCTCATAGTCCTCCATTTCCCAGTGAAATAGGTCACACAGAGAATTTTTTTCATCCTCTAAGCATGACTCTTACTCCAAATTCCTTCATCATTTTGTTCCATCCGACCTTGACTAACTGCCCATTTTTTGGAGTATGAATCTAACGAATTTGAGGAAGCTACTTCCTGATTGATGGGCTAGTTCTTTAAATCTATTACAAACCTTCAACCCTTGTTTTTAGTGGAGATTGTATTCTTTTTCCAATTGTGATCAACTTTGGCTACTACCAACCATCATCTTTCAAGTAATGCATCATACATTTTCTTTTGCAATGAGATAGCCACAAAATTAAGGAGAAAATATTGGGTCTCGGTCGTTAGTTTTGTGCCCTCAATGTCACCACTGGCTTAGTTCTGTGATGGTTGGAACCTACTAGGTAAAATGTTGGTGTCTAGAAGGTTTGTTTCCCGAGGCACTTCTAGTTGTCTTCTAGCAATACGTTTACTCTTTAGCCTCCATTGATAATGTTATTCGTAAGGTTATTTCCCATGATTTCCATTTGAACTACAACTAGTTGCTTCTCGATGTTCACTGTCAAGAGCGTTGGGTCAATGACTTGTTCATCATCAGGTGGTGGCTCTACTATCATGTCTTTACTTGGATCTTCTTGTCACCAACTTTGGTTGTAAGTGACCGTGTTGGTAATTGCCACTCTTAGTTGTAGCATGATTTGAAGAATTTTTATCACCTAAATGGGTATCGTTGTTTGTAGCACCTATTGTACTATGTTCTTCTTTGATTCCAATCACAATGATGTACTTGCAATTTCATTGGAGGTTCTTTGTTCCTTCGCCATCACTTGTTCTATTTCTGTTGCTGCTTCTCAGAGTTGTTCCTTCTCTGTACAAGGGTCTAGGTACATCACCTTCATTTGTGCTCTCATGATTGCCAAAACCACCTTGTCTTGTTCCTCCACGTCCAACATATTAATACCCTTTTTCTTTGAGTAATCAGTGTCTTCATGGTCACCTAGTCCGCATTATTTGCACAATAACTATATATTGTCTTTCTTATTTTGGTAGTCTCTCGCAAAGTGTCTCCATTCACTACATTGTCGACACTATAACACGACGTTCTCTGGAGTCGTATTGTATTTGATTCTGCCCTTGTTGGTTTTGATAATTGTTTGGTGATGCACATGTGGCTTTAATGATGTGGACCCTCCCTATGTGAAGAGTACTTGTGTACTTCTGGTCTTCAAATTGTATGGGCACTCCTCTATTGAATGACCCATCACTTGGAAAATCTCAAAAAGTATCTTTCTAGCACAATGGTTTTGCCTATGCCCTTCAATTTCACACTCAATACACCTTAGTTCATTACATTCTTTATTGGTTCATTTCTCTGCCTTCAATTCTTTTGTCATTCTTATCACATCCCATCATAGGGTTTGAACTATTTTAGATTCTTCATCCTGTTGGAAATGAGATAAGTAACTAAAAGGGGAGGGGTGAATCAATTACTCCAAAACAAATCCTTTGTCCCTTAGATGTCTTAAATACTTTAACACTGTTACTCGGTTAATTAAAATATTCTTCTGTAACTCGGGTGTCAAAGCAATCTTTATAATATCCAATGCAATTATACTTTAGTGATTAAGTGCAGAAACATAAAGCATGAAACAAATAATATATACACAGGTGACACCAAGATTTAACGTGGAAATCCAATATGGAAAAAACCACCAATGTAACTAGTTACTATTTTCACTCTTCTGAAGTGAGCCATGTTAGGAGCCAACCCTGTTAAAGGTTACAATAACACATTGTTAGGTGTGACCGTGTTAGAGGATTTAATCACCCTGTGAGGAGTGGCCTTGTTAGAGGTCTTTAACACTTCAACATAGAAATGCTAATTTGTGAGAGGATTTACAAAAAGACTCTTAAGTCTACTCTGTTAAGGGATTTGAGATCACTACTACAATTGTTAGAAAGTAACAATGAATTGACATGTATGTGTAAGCAACTGACTTTGTTGATTCAAATCTTTGTTCTGATTATGACTAGATCCTTCCTGATCAGATGTTCTATTGCAGCTCTGAGTGATCAATCGAAATCCTATATGATTTCGCCTTCACTCTTCATGTCACAGAATTCCACACATCTGCTTTTTCCTTTTTCCTTTTTTTTTCTTCAGCTTCTCATTCAATCCAAACTTGACCTTTCATATATATGATGAGTCCTGCCAAGTCGGCTTGACTATACTTATAAATAAATCACAATTCAATCGGCCTCATATAATCAATTAATTAAATCACTGTTAGTCGGCTGTCACTGAATGCTCGACCATGACTGAAATGCCCGAGTGACTCGGTCAACACTAAACTTCTTCAATACCCAACTGAACTCGGTCAATACTGAAATAAATCATTCTATTCACCAATTGTGCTCGGTCTGAATGTAGACATTTGTGTAACATCACTACATAAGTGTATATACGTGTGTAACATCAATGACAATACACAATTGAATAATTGTCTTGAACAATCTCCCTCTTTGGCATTGATGGCAACACCACATGTCATAATACAAAGAATTATAGAGAAACATAAAATTTTCTTTAATGTCCTTAGCTTCATTCTGATTCTTATCCAAAAACTCCCTCTGACATCAAAATCTCCCTTTACTGTATAATCTTTCGTGATGTATCAAACTCTTCCTCTTTTGTCTTATTCTTATGTATCATAGAAAACTCTCCCTCTTTGACAACAGATGCCAAAGACTCCATAAGTTGCTTGTCTTTTATTTTGTAAGATTCCATCTTCTCAATATAATTTCACTTGGTAATTGTAATGTACCTTAATGTACTAATTCATCTGCAATGTCCTCTGATGTACCTACATCAATTGATAGATGTTCACTGTCACTTGGGTTGATGCATCACTAAACTGTATTTTAGTGAGCTTCAGTTAGGGGAAGCACCCCTAGCTTTTCTCTAAGATAGAAGAATGCATCCTTAGGTAAAGGTTTGGTGAATATGTCTGCAACTTGTTCTTTGGTATTCACATATTCCAACCTTACTTCTTTATTATGTACCAATTCCCTCAAAAAATGATACTTTATTTCTATATGCTTGGTTTTGGTGTGCATCGCAGGATTCTTTGAAATGTTAATGGCACTGGTGTTGTCACAGTAGATAATAACTAGTTCTTTTACTTCTTCCTTCATTCCTGACAACAATTGCTTGATCCATATGATGTTTGAGCAGTTCACTGCTGCAGCAACATATTCTGCCTCTGCGGTAGACTGAGAGATGCAATTCTATTTCTTGCTAGTCCAAGACACTAACCTCTTTCCAAGAAAGAAAGCTCCACCACTGGTGCTTTTCCTGTCCTCAACACTTCCAGCCCAATCAGCATCAGTGAATGCCTTTAAATCAAATTTTCTACCTTTCTTATACCATAAACCATAGTCTTCAGTACTCTTCAGATATCTCAGAATTCTTTTGATTGCCATTAGGTGATTGTCTCTGAGATTAGCTGAAAATATTGCAACAATACCAACTGGCAATGCAATATTAGGTCTGGTGTGAACAAGATATTTCAATTTTCCAATCATGGATCTGTAGTTGGTCTGACCTACCTCTTTTGAATCATCATCCCTAGACAATTTATGTCCAGTACACATGGGTGTTCCAACAAGTTTGGAATCTTCCATACCAAATTTATTAACTATCTCCTTGATATATTTTGATTTAGTGATGTAGATACCATCCTTCATTTGATGTACTTGTAATCCAACAAAGAATTTGATCTCACCAAACATAGACATCTTAAATTCTTTACTCATAGCTATAGAGAATGCTTTGCATAGGTCATCATAACCAATGAATAATATGTCATCAACAAATATCTCTGCTAACAGTATTTTATTTTGAGGTTCTTCTTTGATGTACAGGCTACTGTTATCATTGGTTCTCTGAAATCCAATACTTATTAAATAGCTATGTAGTCTTTCATACCAGGCTCTAGGCGCTTGCTTTAGTCCATACAATTATTTGTGCAGCTTGCAAAGCATATTCCTTCTGCTAGGATCAACAAATCCTTCAAGTTGTTCAATGTAGACTTCTTCTTCTAGGATTCCATTCAGAAATGCAGATTTCACATCCATCTGATATACTTTGTATCCTTTATGTGCAGCATATGCCAGAAGAGTTCTGACTCCTTCAAGTCTTGCAACAGGAGCAAACGTTTCTCCATAATCAATACCCTCTTCTTGAGCATATCCTTTACAAACTAGTCTGGCCTTGTTTCTAGAAACTTTACCATTTTCATTTATCTTGTTTCTAAAAACCCACTTGGTTCCAATCACATTCTTGTCCTTTGGCCTAGGCACAAGAGTCCAAGTTTTATTCTTCTCAATCTGCTTAATTTCTTCATTCATTTCCTCTATCCAGCTTTCATCATTCAATGCATCTTTAACAGTTCTAGGTTCAAATTCACTTAGTAAACATGTACCTTTGAGTTTGTTCCTTGTCATCACACCTTCTGTCTGATCTCCAATTATTTTCTTAGGTGCATGATGCCTTCTAACATATTTTGAAAGTACTGGATCCTTCAGTCTAGATTTTGGACTTGATCCACTAGGTCTTTCATTCTCAAACGTTCTTTCCTGTTCGTCTGTCTGATGCTTGGGTTCCATTATCTATGACTCGGGTTCCTCTATCTGAGACTCGGTTCCCTCTGTCTATGACTCGGTCTCTTCTACCAGTAGCTCGGGTTGCACAGTTTGCAACTCAGATTGCACAGTTTGTGCTAGTATATTTAGTGGTCGACAGTTCTGTTGTCCAATCACCATTGCTTGAGTCATAGGTATAATATCAGGTTCATGATACACAAAGTTCTTGTAGTCTTCAGGCTCTTTACTGCTCTTTTCTTCACATTTTTCTACAAACTCATCAATCTTGACATGTACACTTTCTATGACTTTGTGAGTAGTAAGATTCAGACATTTGTATGCTTTGCTTTTACATGAGTAACCTAGGAATATTCCTTCATCACTTTTTGCATCTAGTTTTCCATTTCTTGCTTCCTTCAAGATGTAGCATCTACTTCCAAACACTTTGAAATAATGAACATTAGGTTTATATCCATACCATAATTCAAAAGGTGTTTGGTTACTACCTTTCTTTCAGTTGAACTCGATTCAAGGTGAACACTGTAGTGCTAGTGGCCTCCTTCCAATATTTGGCAACAACATTAAATCAATCATCAGGGTTCTGGCACAATCCATAATGGATTTGTTTCTTCTTTATGCTATTCCATTTTGTTGTGGTGTACCAGGGGCAGATACCTATCTTTTGATTCCTCTCTCATTACAGAATTCATTGAACTCATTATAAATTAATTCTCCTCCTCTGTCAGATCTTAGGCATTTTAGTTTCTTTCATGTTTCCTTTTCAACTCTTGCAAGATACCATTTGAATTTCTGAAAGGCTTCTAATTTCTCTCTGAGAAACATGACAGTCATCGTTCTGGAATGATCATCAACAAATAGAATAAAGTACTTCTCTCCAGTATAGCTTTTTATTCCAATTGGTCCACATAGGTCGGTATGTACCAATTCCAAGACTTCATCAGTATTGTAATTCTTGCTTTTGAAACTTGTCTTGCTTATTTTTCCAATTTGACATTGTTTGCATATTGCTAACTCATGTTTCTTCAAAATAGGAATACCTTTGACTCTCTTGTTCTTGCTTATGTTTACCAGATTATCAAAATTTACATGACACAACCTTTTATGCCATAACTAGATTTCTTCTACTTGTGCAATAAAGCATGAACCTTCAGTGAGATCAAGATAGAATAGATTACCTTTTGTTTGCCTGCCAGTTCCGACTAGGTTCCCTTTACCATCCAAGAGCTTGGCCTTACCATTTATGAATTCTACCTTTAGGCCAATGTTGTTCAGCTGTGCTACACTAAGTAGATTTCTCCTTAATCCTTCAACCCAATAAGCATTGTCACATTTGATTCCTTCTGTCATAATAATGCAACATTTTCCTTTCACAAGGCAAGATTCATTATTCCCAAAACTGACACTCCCACTATCATAGTGTTCAAGATGTTCAAATTTTGTCTTATCATCAGTCATGTGATGAGAACAACCACTATCAATTATTCATGTGTCATTTTTATTGATGTGTGAGAAAAGTGTTGTCTTTTCATCTTCTTCATCTGACTCATCCTTAATAGCAATATAAACTATTTCATCTTCTTCTTCATCACTGTTAGAATGTTTAGCAATATAATAAGACTTCTTACCTTTATCCTTGTAGCTTTTATAGTTCTTGAAATCCTTGAATTTGTTGAACTTTTTCTCATCTTTGTCTTCTTTGTTTGGACATTTTGCAGCAATGTGACCAACCTTATTGCATGAAAAACAAATCAATGGTATTTTTCCTTTGTATTTTCCTTTTGCAGCTCTTCTTGCAAGTAATGCTTCAATGATGTCAAGATCTTCATCATCATATTCATCATCACTGTCACTTTCAATCGGCTTCCCTTTTGAGTATCTATCCTTTTTACCAAGGTTTAATTTAGCTTTGAATGCAAACTCAAGATTGCTAGAGCTAGGAGAGTAATTGTCAAAGTTGTCCAACTCAAAAGTTGTAAGCCTTCCCACTAATGTATCTAGATTTATGTCCTTATTGCACCTCATCTCTTGAATAGCTGAAACTCTAATAGCATAGATAGGAAGCAAATTTCTTAGTACCTTGCTGACCACTGTTGTGTCTTCAATTATTCCACCTGCAGCTCTAATGGCACTCATAGCCTTCTTGATTATTTCACTGTATCTTGTAATGTCTTCTCCTTCTTTCATTTTCATCTGGTCAAATTGTCCTCTTAGACTTTCTGCTTTGGCTCTCTTTACATTTGCATCACCTCCATGAATGTCCTTTAATTTCTTCCACATATCATAGGCTGTAGGGAAGTCCTTGACTTCATCAAATTTCGAGTAGCTGAGTGAAGAGGCTATATCAATTATCATTATGTTATGAAGCTTACGTTCCATCATCTGTTCCACAGTCATAGTCCCTGTTGGTTCCACATATTTGCTTTCCAAAAATTGCAAACCAGCATCTCCGATAGTAGATAGATGTAGCTTCATCAGCTCTTGCCATGCTAGGAAGTTGTCTTTGTTTAGCTTTGGGATCTCTCTTCTGTAAGACATCTATGATCTTTAGCTTGAGTCTTGAAACCTTCTCTGAAAGCACTTGAAGATCTGATACCAATTGTTGGAAATGAGATAAGTAGCTGAGAGGGGAGGGGTGAATCAGTTACTCCAAAACAAATCATTTGTCCCTTAGATGTCTTAAATACTTTAACACTATTACTCGGTTAATTAAAATATTCTTCTGTAACTCGGGTGTCAAAGCAATCTTTATAATATCCAATGCAATTATACTTTAGAGATTAAGTGCAGAAACATAAAGCATGAAACAAATAACATATACACAGGTGACACCAAGATTTAACGTGGAAACCCAATATGGGAAAAACCACCAATGTAACTAGTTACTATTTTTCACTCTTCTAAAGTGAGCCCTGTCAGGAGCCAACCCTGTTAAAGGTTACAATAACACACTATTAGGTGTGACTCTATTAGAGGATTTAATCACCCTGTGAGGAGTGGCCTTGTTAGAGGTATTCAACACTTCAACATAGAAATGCTACCTTGTGAGAGGATTTACAAAAAGACTGTTAAGTGTACTCTGTTAAGAGATTTGAGATCACTACTACAATTGTTAGAAAGTAACAATGAATTGACCTGTATGTGTAAGCAACTGACTTTGCTGATTTAGATCTTTGTTCAGATTATGACTAGATCCTTCCTAATCAGATGTTCTATTGCAGCTCTGAGTGATCAATCAGAATCCTATCTGATTTTTCCTTCACTCTTCATGTCACAGAATTCCACACTTCTGTTTTTTCCTTTTTACTTTTTTTTTTCTGCACCTTATCATTCAATCCAAACTTGACCTTTCATATATATGATGAGCCCTGCCAAGTCGGCTTGAATATACTTCTAAATAAATCACAATTCAGTCGGCCTCATATAATCAATTAATTAAATCACAGTTAGTCGGTTGCCACTGAATGCCCGACCATGACTGAAATGCCCGAGTGACTCGGTCAACACTGAACTTCTTCAATACCCAACTAAACTCGGTCAATACTGAAATGACTCATTCTATTCACCAACAGTGCTCTGTCTGAATGTAGACATTTGTGTAACATCACTACATAAGTGTATATACATGTGTAACATCAATGACAATACACAATTGAATAATTGTTTTCAACACATCCCTACTACCTTCGATGCTCTCATCATCGTTTGTCTTCCTCTTTCTACAGGATGATGTTTTGTTTTAACTCTCAATGTTTATCACCCAATTGTAGGCATCAACTTATAAGTATGGAGGCACCACTTTTATCTTATTGCACGATTAGGGAATCAATCCCTCAATGAACCACCGCTTCTTCAACCCATTGATTGGCTGATTTTCGAACTTAACCAACAACTCCTTGAGCCTACACTTGTAATCTTGTATATTCTCATTCTTCCCTTGTTTGATGTTATGAATCTTAGCATTAATCTCATTATCATCCTGTAGCAATTTAAACATGGCTTTGAATGCTTTCTTCAGCATGTCCCAAGAGACGATAGATTCATCATCAAGCTTTGTGAACTAGTCAATGATTGTAGCTCATAGCATTGTTGGAAACATTCTCAACCATTAGTCTTATGCCTCTTGACTATTTTCTATCAAGCTAGTTTTGCAACCTTGCAGTGCCTTAGCGGGTCTTCCAACCTATTTCTTATGAACTTGGAGATTTTTTGCCTATCGACATGTGGACTCTCTGAGGGAGTTACCATAATTATCAGTTAGTATGTACCCTATTCCTTGGACTTGGTTGGACTATTTTTCTCTTGACATTTTGGTGCTTCACTTGCACTTAGGGTCATATACAGTTCTTCTACACGTCCACTCTTAGCATCCCTTGCACTCTAGTTACCTTCACTTTGGCGCCTCTCCTTCCATGCCCCCAAATTTGACCGATTATGTACAAAATAGTGTCTTTTAAAAGTTCAACATCTTTTTTGGATCCCAAGCTATTTCCAACCCGGGAGGATTGGACTAGGGTGCATAGTGCCTTAGTCCCCCTGGACTATGGTCCTAGGCACCATAGTCTAGCCCAAAAGGGCCCAAATTTGAACCCTTTAGCAGTTAGAAAATGATGAGGGGGAAACGCTCTCGATGCCAACCTTCAAATTTATCAACATGTTTCATGAGGTTGAGTATAAAAGAAAGCCTCATCCCCTCATTTGTATCATCATACATCCAGGAATTCACTTGTCATCAAGCAATTGATGAAGCACTTTAGTCATTTTCAAGGTAGCAAAGGAGGATGTCTAGCTTTCAAGGATTCAAGCATTAAAGATGGAATGCATGATCAAGCTTGTAGGTTTCCTACATGATTGAAGACATGCATGAGCTCCCTACTAGCATCATTAACCTTTCATGAAGACTTCAAGGCAAGGAGAATTCATAGAAAAAGTATAGCATTCTCAATTCAACATTTTACCTCAAAATTAGCCTCCACCCTCTAGAGGCAAGCTCTCTTTTATGCATCACTTTCTCTAAGGGAGGTTAATTCCTGCCTACGGTTTGACTTAGGCAAGCCCCTATATAGCCCAACACCATTTTCTCTCTCCTTGTGTTCAAGAATACAGATCTAAAAGAGAAGGATTGCAGATTCAAAAAGAGCAGATTAAGATAAAAAGATTTAGACTTTGTAGGAGCAAAACACCTTGTACAGTATGGCTTAGCCACATAGTTTGATACTTTTTTTATGAAATTCCAGGGAGATGATAAATGTGACATCCTTATTCAAAATATATTTTTGATATTCACATAAGACATCTTCAAGATGAGGTTTGCCTAGCCACATAGTCCTACATTTTCAGGCCAAGATTTTCGCAACATGTTCCTTTTGATTCCCTTTTCTAGATTTGTACTCGGAGTTTGCATATCTGTTTTGTAGCTTATTGCTTATTGTGATAATTCTCAAATTTACATCTTTATACCTAGTTCTTTCTCTATCTTAGGCATCATATCAAACACAAAACAAAGAACAATTCAATCACTCAAACATTGTGGCTAGCTCTCTCCAATACCAATTGGTTTGAAGTTGGGCCAATTCAATTAAAGAGGTGACTACGAAATTCAAAGTTAATGGCTGGGTGCCAATTTTTACCCTTTGAGCCATGAGAACTTCTAACACCTTCATATTGTATTAATCTACTTGTACCAATTGGAAGGTTGGTGGCCAAATATTGGGCTTCGTATGACTCATCCAAGTCTCCTCTTGAAGAACAGTCACACTAGACCCACCATTTAAAATGGTACTAGTAAGGTTACTTTATGGCATCTCTATGTGCATGCCTACATTTTATTTGGTTAGGTTCATTATAAAAAACATGGGTTCAATCACTTGATTACTTGATAGAAGAAACTCTATTATTGTCACCTTTTCCTTTATGAGCTCTTCGCAACCCTACAATGTGTCATTTGGTAATGGTTGTATATGTACACTCTATGGTGTAGCCATAGATTCACATATTAGTACTTATAGACTCCTTCAAGTCCAAACAACCACGCCATAAATATATCACTTTTATAGGTAAAATTTGCATGGAAATAGCTTTAGCAGAGTTGAGTTTGCATGTTATTACATCCACATGTGATTGCTTCCTATCTTCAAGTATTTCTCTCCAAACATTCGCTCTTGCTCTGGCCAACCTTTACTTATTTTGGGTGGGTCCAAGAAGTCAACTATTTTTATTTCGAATCTAGAAATTTCCATTACATTTCCCTCACTAGTTATGTCAATCATATTGGCATTGGCTTGTTTTGGGAAATTACCATCACCATGATTCTTGGGTCTATACCAGTGATAGAGAAGTACCTTGATTAGTAGGGAAACATCTTGTGACATAACCCCACTTTGTACACTTTAGACATTGTATAATTGGTTGACCTTGGCCATCATACTAGATTGTAAGAACCCTTTCTAATTCTGCCCTGTTTTTCTAAGTTTTGGATGTTTGACATTCTGTCAACACTTTTCATGTAAACCTCTAAATTCTGATTTTCTGGGTCTGATATGAATTGTTTTTCTAAGGATCTACTTTCCTCAATACAGTGGCATTTGTTTATCATGTGACATTGTTTTCTTATAAATAATTAATTGTTTTGATTTGGGATTCTCTCTTATACAAGAGATGTGCATCCTTGATCACTACCTCTTCTTTATTTTCAAAACCATGTTATTTATAAATATATGTTCTTACTTTGCGATTCAAATTTTTCTATAACTCAACAAGAATCCCTATTTCACCTAGTGATAAGGGGGCTAAATGAGAGCATTCTTGTTCGCTTGTTCCTTTTCTCTCTGAAGACGTTATCTTTGTTCAAGAACTCCTCTTGAGGGTAGATTTCTTTATAACAAGATCTCTTCCTTTCAATGGTTTCTTCCCACAAGCAACATATCCTTTCACAATTATCTATTTTTCTTAACTCACGAGAGTCGTCACACTTGGCTAAGTTTATGGAATACATTATTGTCTAAGGATATCTCCTTGTTGATGGAAGTGGGTATCCTTGTTTCTCTTTCCTTATGATGGCATCTATTTTTCCACCATAAGGAGGGGGGCATATATGTGTGTCCCTCTTTGTATATTAGCACATGGTTCCTAGACTGATCGCACACACATGCACATACAAATCCTTAGGGAAGACATTGTTTTTCCACGTGCCTGATCTCCTTGCATATCCTTGTGGAAGACAATGTTTTTCCACATGCCTAATTTCCTTTTTGGTCCTTGTGGAACACAATGCTTTTCCACATGCATGATATCCTTTTTGATCCTTGTGGAAGACAATACTTTTCCACATTCCTGATCTCCTAAGCCTCCTTTGAGCGCAAAACATTTTTAAGATGCCCCTGAGCACAATCTTTCTCAATACCGCCTCCTTGAGCATCTCTCTCTCAAGGTAGATTTGTCTAGCATAACACAACTCTCTCTCTCTCTCTCTCTCTCTCTCCATGAATCACCTAGCACTACATAGCTAGTCTGCTAGCCTATGGGTTCATGGTCTCTCTCTCTTTGCTCTCATGGTTTTTCTAGTAAGCTAGATCATGGAGTTAGCATCATCTTTGTCGTCACTCTCTCCCTTTTCCTTATGATCATTTATGTTCTTGCAATAGCTTCTCTAATATGATATTAGTGGATGGGATATGTTTGATCGAGGTCTCTTCACTAATTGATTTGGGGTCTTGTGGTGCTAACCCTCTTTTTCTTTCTTGTGTGTGTCTATTGTCTTTATTTTTTATTTTATTTTTTGTTTTGTATCCTTATGCATTGATTTTGAGTTGAGATCCTTTTTTTGGGGGCTTGAAGTCCTTAATCTTAGTGATGTTTCATCTCTCTTATTCACCATGATCACCGTCTCTCTTCTCTTTCTCTCTTTCATCTCTTCATTTACCGCGAGTATGAGCTTGCCTCATACTCCCGCTAAAGTGGGGGCTAAACGTATCATCCTAAAAAGTAAGCACTTGATTTGTGGTCAATTTAGGATCATTTTGGGCCCGCTTTAGTGTGGTTCCTTTGATTGGGCTTCATATTATACTTAAATATACACTTTATTAACATATGGGTCCTTGTTTCTTCCATAATCCTCCCTAATTTGTGCAAAATCGATGTAGGATCTTAATTATAAGAATCCTCCCCTATTTTTATCCAATTGTAAAATTCTCCCTTCCTTTTATGATCTTGGAATTCGCTCCCAATATCGGAATTAACTGATCTTCCGGATCCCACAAACATTATAGGCCATGCCCTCCAATCACAAGCAAGAAACTTTCTGGAGGGGTGCAGTCAAAGTTTGATTGTACCCCCAGGGGTGTAGTTGAAGTTCCACTTTACCCCTAGGTTTTTGATCCAAGATTGGGCCCTGGGTCCTATCTGGCACATTCATCGGGGTTGTGGATCCATGGTTGGCTTATGTAATTCTATTTCCGGATGCACTATAAAAGGATCTCCCTCTTCCTTCATTTTACAGAGACACATTATCATTATGAGCATGCAACCATTATTTTCAAGCAACCATTGAGAAAGCAATAAAGGAAAGTATTGATCACCCAAGTGCAATTTCAAGTGGCATTCTAGCATTCAAGTCTTCAAGTATTCAAGGTGTCTTCCATAGAATGAGCTTCTTTCCCCATTGAGGCCAAGCAAAGGAGTTCCTTGGAAGGACATTAGCATCATTTCTTCATTCCTCAGTCATTCATTAGTGATTTACAAAACATATTCATAAGGTTTTGTCTTTTATGATTTCCTTTTTGTTTTTGCGTGGAGTCAAAGATATTGCATCAACATTCTTGATCACATTCAAAGAGGTAAGAGTATCTACATTGCATGATACACTTCATTTCAGATCTAATCTTTGTTACATGTCAACATTCCTTACTTCATTTCAATTCAAGGTTAATTCCTAAACTGGGGCTTGACCAAGGAAACCCCCCCCCCCCTTCCACAAACAATTTCCCTTTTTCGTGTGCAGGAACAAGTTTTGAGATCTACGGAATTGGATTCAGGCATTTTTTGGGTTATATCAGAGATCAGAATAAAAAAGTAGATAATCATAAACAAAGGGGTGTAGTTGAATCTCGACTTGTACTTGAAAAGTCAACTTTTTCTTGGAGGCCTCACATTTTCACGGTCGGAAGTTACAGGTGCTAGGGTCCCAGATCCAGAATGGTTTCAGTCCGCAACATCTCTGTGACTGGAAATTGCAGTTTCAAGGCATATAACCTCCCAATTCTTTTCAAGGTGAACAAATCCTTCTCCAATCTTGCATTTTATTTTAGATCTATCATTGCATCATTCATTTTCCAGATCCATAGTCAGTCCCATAATCAATATCCTTTAAAAGGAATACCAAATTCCCCTTTTGTTTGAGCTATACATTAGTACCCTTCATCCATTTGGTTATGCTAATAAAACTTGAACTTAAGGGTTGGATTTGTATTCCTAATGTATAACATAGGATCTTGGTGAGTGATCTCTACTCTTAGCGTTGCTCGCCATTTTCTATTATACAAAATAATCATTAGATAGAAAATGATGCAATGTAATAAAGTGTTGAAAAAATTGTGAAATACCTACCATTGGAAAATTACCAAAAGGACATTTATCACTTATCCATAAAGAAAGAACCATTCTTTCTATAAATTCATTAGATGCATATCTATTTTGGAGAAAATTAACAAAGATATCATCTTCAGAACATTCCCCTATATCAAGTGTTTTTCAATTGTTAGAATTGGCAATGAATCATGTAAATCACTATCAACCCATGTTGGTTCCTCTGTCTCCAACAAGGGTTCTGCTGGAGGATACAATGGCAATTTTTTTTTTTCTCCCCGTTAGAAATTACCATATTACTTTACCGACAATTGATGAACGTGTCTGCAGCAACCAACCAAGGTCATGCGAAGATTAGGGGGTATCCCCCCAGCTTAATTTTTGGCTGCAAAATCATGAAGTTAGTTGGATATTCCCATGAAACAATAGAAAGAATTACATCTTTAATCATACCTTCTAGTTTGAACAACAAATGGTCTATCATTTGGAGAATTGTGGGAGTAGGTCTAAGTCCCTTAAGTGACAACTTTTCCTCTGTTTCATTTGTCATAACATTAATTGCAGCTCCCAAATCAACAAGTATATTAGGAATAACATCATCACTAATACACACATTGACCATAAGATTCCCTATATTAGCATACTTAGGTATCATTAGGTTTCCAAGCACGAGGTCAACAAGTTATCCAAAGACTTGGACATTTTTTGGATCCTTCTTCTTCTTGTTTTTGTGGGTGCACAAATATTGAACTATCTTTGTGTATACTAGAATATCTGTAATAGCCTGCAACAAAGGAATTTTGATATTAACATTGCATAATTTATTTACAAAATCAAATGCAGGTTGAGAAAATTTCCTTTGTATCATTTCACTTTGCAAGCTATTAGGATAGGAGGGTTCGCTCACTTTTTCTACCTCAAGCTCTTTAGGTGAATCATTAATTTCAAGGATAGTGGGAGCTTGGAGAGCCTTACCTACCCCTAATTGAACTCCATCTATTTTAACAAAGTTGACAGGATACGTTGGATATCTTGTTGCCTCATTATTATATACAAGTTGTGTCAGCTTATTATTATTAGGATTTGGAGTTGGTTGTATTAGCATATGTGTGGGTTTTGGTGGCTAAGATGGATTAGATAATGGAACAAATGAGGAAGGTATAGGTGGAATAAAATTTTATGATTGTTGATATATGTTGATCATTGGTGGAGGTGGAAACTTTGGTTGTGGTGGATAATGTTGTTGATAAGACGAAGGTTATGCATTTGTGGCCTCTATGCATATTACCACAGTTGTGAGGCATGTAGATAGTGTTGTATCCATTGTGGATAGTGTGAAGGTTGTTTCTAACCTCCATACCATCTAAGTTGATTGGAGAAAGAATTATACTGACTTGGCCGAGTGGAAAGGTAATTATTTTTTATCTTAGGGTGGATTGGTTGAGGAAAAGGTCACCTAGGAGCCATAAAATTAATAGGTTCTTTAGAATACTCCATGTCTAACATACCTATAGGAAAGGTCCTTAGGAAAGAGTTCTTACTGACTTCTTCCAAAGAAGATATATTTTCTCTATTATAAGGATAATCCTCACTACCATATTTCTTACGAAAAGTTGGATAGAATATACCTATAGCCTTTCCAGCTTCTTCTTGCTTCTTATGAGTATAAAGTGTATCAATTTTCTTTCCCATATGACTTAACAAAACAATTTTGAGATCTTCAAGCAAATTACCTATCTCATACTTTGTGATGCCTGATACATTTCCCAAAGAAGGAAACTTGCTTGAGTATTTCATCACCAAACAATGTGATCTCTAGTAATTCCTGCAAATGTCACAAATTTCATTAAAACTTAACTTAGAAATGCCACTTTTTCCTATTAAATTTAATGCATCCATAATTTCATTTCTAATTCTCATTAGAAAAAAAATTGAACAGTATGAGGAGTCAAATATAGTTGTCATGATTTTTGTAGGCTGAATGAAAAATGTTCAAGGAAATCTTCTACCGATTCATCTTATTTTTGCATCATGCAGAAAATTTCATCCCTTACTTCTTTCATCTTGCAGTACTCTTGATATTTTGTTGAGAATGCCTCTTTCATATTTTCCCATTTTCTAATATTCCTTAGACTCATGAACCATCATAATGTTGCATCTTTCAATGTGACTGGGAATAGCTTAAGCTTTTGTGCATCACTCTTTTAATCACAGTTGTGACAATGAACATAATATTCAAATGAAAACATATCAATATATTCAACAGTAAGACCTCTAAACATAGGTAGAGTGGAGTGTGGTATATTCTTCATTGGAGCATCGTCTACAAGATGAGCAATGGGAAATTCGAAGGTAATAGGGTTATTATGCACCAATTCTCTATCTTGTCTAGGACCATTGTTGTGGCCACCTAATTTTTCTCCCCCAAGGTTGCCCCCCACCAAGGTTTCCTCCATTTTATTTATCCACGTTTGTCTTAGATGTTATCGACTTTGTAATACCCTAAGGAGCCCATTAAATTGAAAATGGTGTAATTTCTAAAGACTTACTGAAACACAACTCAAAATAATATTCAATTTGTTTGGAAAATTCTTGAGAACTAGTAGACGATGACTCTATTGAATGAAAAATACTAGGCGAGGACTTGGAAAAGGGAGGTTTTGTAACACCCTTTCCCAAATCAGACATAGCTTTCTTTGCTTCTTCAACCAGTGAATTTTTTCTCTTTTCGTGATTTTTGTCATTTTGAATTACTTGCTAAATCTTTCTTTACAAACCTTCCTTTACTATCTCTATCTCTATTCATGCACCTAAATGAATTAATACAACGCAAACCAAAGTTACTTACCTAAGAAAAGTCAATAATTGATCAAATTTTCTCAGAGGCGCACTGGTCCTAACTTAACTCAGTACAAATTCACGACTTTAATAGATTTCCTCAACAACAACGCCAAAAATGTTTGGTAAAATTGTGATTCAGATTAACTCTTGTTTTGGCTCAAATTAGGCCTATATGGATTTCCTCGGTTTATACCAAGATATGTCAGTCTCGGGTCGTAGACTAATGAAAGATATCATGGTAGTTTGCTGAAGGGGTGAAGGTAATGAATTAAGTGGGAATATACTACATATTATGAAACCAAACTCTTAATCTCGAATACTAGAAAGTCCAAACTTAAACTATATTGTCAAAATCAATCATGACATAGTAGAAATTATATCCACAAGCTAGATAACTTAAGTATATTTGATTGGATGGGATACATAATACTGATTAAATGAAACACAAAATATAGATTAACCATTCTTATTCCTTAATATCTTTGAAATTGAAATACCCTTAAACTGTCGTAATCCCAATATTCTGCTAGCGACAGGAAGTTCAGACTTTGTTGTATAATAAGAATGTTGTTCATGAAGTTAAAAATGTGTAGTGTAATAGGAATGTAGTAGGAATAGAAGGCTACCTTATCATAGAAAAAAAAACACATAAAGTCAAGAATAGAATATAGGATTAGATCACAATTTAAACATTAAAAAGAAAAAATCTATGCTTACAAATAAACGAAATACAAAATGATTTGAACAATAAAATAAATCAATTGTGCCAATAAAAAGATCTTCGAATAGAAATTTCACATAAATGCCTTACCACAGTGTAAGAAATGAAATTGCACGATACAATACTAAGCTCACACAATACATAAAGTAATCAAACTATAGAGATTAATGCACACAATATAAAAATAGTCTCACCAAGTGTCACCAAGAGTGGGCCCTCCTCTAGTTTACAAGGCGATTTTAAATAAACTGATTATCTCACGTCAAGTTTGCTTCTATTTCACCAGTAATTTGATACATAAGAACTAGATACCATAGGATTATACCATAACACACACACACACACACACACACACATATATATATATATATAAGATGAGAATGTCTAAGTGTAGATAAGATCATGACTTATGGCTTATGGACAATAAATCAAGATCATTAATAGTTTCAGTTCAACCATAAACCTTTAACTAAATCAAGCCAAAATATGACATTACATTGTTTTGGCCGCAAGCCTTAAACTCAAAACAAAACAAAAGCTATTACATGCTATTAATGGCCATGCGCCATAGTATTCAAACAACTTTCAATAATTATGCATATCTAGGAAAAAATGTAACTCCCTTGCCACACTCCATCGTATCCTTTGATCTCCATTCTTGAAGCAATATCTTGTTTCAATCAAGTTGTTGTCAATATCTCCACGGTTAATGAGAAAGAAGCATATTTTTAATCCCTCAAACTTATTCAATATTCTCTATTTCCTTAGTAATAAGTGGCGAAAGGAATAAGAAAGACAACAAAAATAGATCATAAAGTAAATATAAATAATCATAAAACAAGAAACATTTTAACCCCATTAATGGGTCGACCTCCAAAATAAACTATCACTGAATAAACATGGGTTGGCCAGAAAACTGTAGCCACAAGTCAAAGATCACAAAATCAAAACTTGCGAGATTCAAAAGGTAGAGAAGACATGAGCCTACATAGGTACAAAATGAGCAAAGGGTGGTGTTGTTGAGAAAGTAGTTTTTGATTAAGGAAATTGACACATTAAATGCTTATTGGAATCATCGAGGAAATCCACAAAGAGACAATGAAACCACGGTAGGTTCGAAGAGAAAGAAGTCTGCCACATATCAGCACCATGGGCACTCCTAAGAGGAGTGAAAGGAAAACCTTGAGATGATGTGTCGGCTTGACACGTGGACACCTCCCCCGAGAAAGAGGTTGCTAAGCAAAAAGAGAAGGGACCCACAACAAAAAGATCATTGTTGCATAACAAAAGGAGAAACAAAATATATGTAAGAGTGAAATATAAAGTTTAAGGTGCACACAACTTATAATAGTAGAAGGATCTATAGCCTGGTGACTCTGGGGACCTTTACCTATGGAGAGATGAACTTAGAACTTTGGATATCAATCGAAAGTGTGGGCCACATGAGATAAGGATCAATTAAAATTTTTTTATGGAGGTTTGTAAAGGGGTCCATTCCTCCTCTAACGGTTGAACCAATCCCTACAAAAATACAACAGCCTGATCCAACTCAAATATTTCCCTCAATGAAATGTATGTTAGTTTTCCCAAGGCAGATTCCATGTTTAGGTTTAATTTGATTAGGGTCCATATAATATTTTCAACCTCTAGAGTAATAAGGGTGAACTTAAACCTTTAAAGACCAACTGGTCTTGTCGCTTCTCGTCTAAGAGTTGATGAATATGAACCTCTTCAAATAACCCTTTTGTCTGCGAGGAGAGGGCGGGATCCCATGCTACAAAAATTCTTCAAAAAAGCTCCTCATAGTTGTCATCTGGGCACCTTGAGTGTGAAGATGATCTCTTCCCCATAGAGAAACTTCATGTCTGACTATGTATTCATTAGCCATTTTGTCGTGTCTCTTTGATCCATGATTTTTGTCGTTGATAGGGTGTTGGCTAGTACCACAAATAAGTTTTCAATGAAATTCCTTGAATCACTCACTCTCAAGGCAATCTACTACAAGGTTAGATCAATTGGATTGCTTGCATCAATGCTCTATTTATGAGCATCATAAAGGAATCTTAGAGTATTTTCCAGTGAAGCCATTGAGTTCTTTATCTTTTCCCAGAAGGAAGTATATAGTTGTTGTAAAACTGGGAGAAGGTCTCCTTGCATTTGCTTAATAGGTTGGCTCACAAGATGGCACTGAAGCTCTTGACCTTGTTGGTGACCTCATCCTGAACACTATTGATTACTATGAAGCATTTTCCATCTACTTGTTTAGTTTCTCCAGGTCATGGTTCCTTAATCACAGTGTACCTATTCTATATGTTTCTCATTTCTTTATATGTCAGGGATTCCTAAACCTCTCAAAGCCTACGTTGGAATGTGGCCTCTTTATGTTGCAAATTATGCTAGCTTAAAGCCAACATTTTGTTTGTTTCTTAGAATTGGGCATCTGCCAATTCTACTTTCCTTTTTTGGTGATCTTATCCACTAGGGAATTATTTAAACCATTGCGAACTCTTTCCCTCTGAAGAGAGGCTTGCCTTTCCGACCTCGCTAATTCTTCTTGAATTATGATCACATGTTGCTAGAGTTGTGTTATTTATTCATTCCTCGATTGTAGGGACGCATTAAGATCTTCCACCTCTTTTCGATGTCTTTAAAGGTTGGCACAAGGACTTGGCTCTCTTCCCTACTTTCTTCATAGGTTACTTTGAGTATGTGGAGTTGTTCCTCTATTTTCTTCTTTTCCTTATATTCTACAAGAAGAGAAACACTATTTCTTTCTTGCTTCTTCTTCTTGAGTCTGAGTTATCCATTTTGAGTCTCTTAATTTGGACCTTGAGTCTATCCACATTTGAAACCGCACATTTAAATTATCTCTGCATCTTTTCCATTTTATGTCTTTTCCTTTGGAAAGCATAAGTAACCACCCTCTACGATTCCTCTAGGAACTCCACCTCATCTTATAGGTGGGCATAGTTCATATTAATTACAATAGTACGTACTATGTAATCTTTAATTTTCATCTCACCCTCTTATTTTTTAACATTCAGTTCAATGATGCCAACATCAAGGCCTATTATTTATCATTGTATGGTATCTCAAACTTAGAGGTAGCCATTTTGGTGGCATCCTGAACACTCTTCTCCTTTGAATCCTTTTTGCACGAGCCTCCCTGGTGGTATTGAATTGTCTCTGAATTTCCTAGGGACAATTAATTATTTGCCTCACTAGGGTGTAACCCATTAGTAGACCAAAGGGTATTGTGATGGATTTTGTACTCCCCTACATGCTAGTATTAGGCCTCTTGGGTAAGCTAAGGGTGGTAGGCAAGAACAAAGAAATGCTTGGGAGCATTTGATCTCTTATGGCCAAGGTTGAGAGTATTGATTGGGTAGAGGTTGAAGTAGGTGGTGTTCTCATTACCATTTATGTGGATGCATGGGTTGTTGCAAAAGTAGATGTCAACTGGACATTTACAATTGAAAAGGAAGAGAGTTGCACAAGTGTCCCAATTATTGGCATGAAAAGCAGCAAAGGCTCTAGGGAAGGTTTGGCAACAACTACTTGTAGGGAATATATTGGAGTGGGAGTAGGCCTGGACATCAAGGGAAATTTTTGAGCAAAAGACAAAGAAGAGAGAATAGGGGAAGAGAAACTTGCCTATTGATGTGAGGCCACAAGTATAGCAATAATGATTTATTCCTCTTCCTCCTTATCGCAGAGATTCTTCAAATTGAGTCTTCTTGTTCTCCTAACCTTCTTCTCGGTGGGGGTGGCATGGTTCTCTCCACTCTGATATCTTCACTTTGTCTTTTATTCAAAACTTTTATCTATAGCGCTTGCATCGCGGCTATGGCTAATGCCATTAAATTAGATCCTTGAGAGCCAACAAGCCTCTTTTTCAATGAGATCGACTTTTCTTTAGCACATGCACTTTGTTGCTCAGGAACAATCCTTACCTCTAGTGAGGACTCACTATTATGAGCTCTTTGGGGTGCTTCTGATAGATGTTCCTTGTCCTAATGCTCATTGAATAAAGCATCGTCATTCAGGTCACTAGGTTCGATCATAGTATCAACAATTTATTGTCGGTAAACCCAAAAAGCTATGATTTGTTTGCCGAGAAGTCATCATCTGTAAGGGGGGTTTTTGAAATTTTTAGGGACTTTACTGCTTGGGTTTTCCCCTAATAAATTTGGGTAAAAGGTGAACCAAGGTGGGGGGACTTGAGCAGGTAGCAAGGTCAGGTCGACTAGTATGTCCTCTTTAATCAGGGTTGGGCTGCAATATTATTCAAGGTAAGGTCATGAGTCATCTGTAAAAGGGATCTAGAAAGTAGAAATTAAACACCCATTAGGATCATAACACCATTTATCACAAATGAGGCACATGGACAAGTCAGTTAGCTTTACAATGAGTACTTACTCAACTTTCTTCTTTCGAATTGAGCCTCCAACATAGGTCAGTGTGCCAGTGAAGATAGTTGTCTTCTTCTTGTTGGACCCAAAATAAATATCCACAGTCGATAGTTGTTGGAAAGCCTCTATGGCTAAAAACCAGTCTATTACAGTTAGGGGTAACCAAAGGGGTTCACCCAAAAATCAATACACTTGGACGAAATTGATACTAGTTGTAACTAAGGGGAAGAGCACTCGTGGAATCTATTTGTTGGGTCATGATTCTCGAGATTGATTCTCTCATTAGGGATCTCAACAAAGGGACTATAAAAATATCTATAAATTCATAGCTGTCATGGATGGGTGATAATAAATTTGTCCATATAGTTACAAGATTTCTCTTTTTTTATGCAGGTCCATAAACCTTTAGAAGAAACATGGATTCTAAAATAGAATGAGATGAACCAGGAGGGAAGGGTACCCAATTTTACTTGTGATACCATACCCATCAAGTTGTCAGGCAATCTCTTTGGCATTTTTTTTGGCAAAATCTTATCGACAAGCAGTAGTGTCTCATTGCAAGTGGAGGGAGAACCCTAGGTGATAAAGATGGACATCTAAATCAAGATCTTTCCCATGAATAAAAGACGACATAGAGAAAGTCTCGTGAAAATCTTACCTGAATGACTTGATGTAGGCAGAAAAATTAGGTCTTGTTTTGTTCTCTTTATCTTAGCATAGCTTGACATTATAGAATTTGAGTGCTTCTTTTCTTCCTATCCAAAAAATCTTGAACACTTTACGAATAATTTTTGGGATGTTGGGGTCATAGGAGATGCATAACATTTCACTCACCATGGAAGCATTAACTTCCAAATTTAGCTTAGTCCCAGTGAGTCTTAGTTGTTGGGTTAAAATGTTCGGTAGAGCCACAAACTAGCTCAGGTCAAGGTGCACCTGAGGTACTAAAAATTGCAACAAACCAGAAGACCATAAACATCGTCCTAGAGTTCTCGACGCCTTTCCCTTTGCTAGATCATTTATTTTTTGCAAAGCTCCTTGCAGATTCTTGGGATTCTTTTGTAATTTTGGATCAAAATTATCGTTAACCGAGTCCTACACCATAGAAGCATCTCTATGAGGAACTTTCTCCGAGGGCTTGGTGCACTCATAGTTAGGTCTCAATGGACTAGATGCGCATACAAATCATGAATCTCCAAAGTTATCTATATAGATGGCTTGTGGAGTCTCACCTATGGGGCGAGAACTTGACCCTTCTATAGCCATAACTCTCTAGAGGGAATTTCTCTCTGAAAATTTGGAGTTCTTTCTAACTTGCTTTGACAATATTTTGTCATACACTTGTGGGCTTCTCACAAACTTGAGAATGTGAGTGACTAGTGAGTTATAAATAAACCATTTTGCACACACATACGTTCAAATTAATTGCTCCTTGGTTTTTGTTGCATAATTCCAATGAGAAAAAATACATAGACGGACTGGGTATAAAAAATTTAGCCTTGAACATTAAATGTTGGGTAAATGGGGATGACAGGGGTCTTTTCTAGCGTTGTAGGAACTTGAGAGGCGGCGGGGTTAGAACAATTGACATTCCAAAAATGCAAGGCAATAAAAGAGGTGACAAAAGAAAAACATAAAAAAAACTACACTACTTATGTACAAAGCTTCACATACATTCCATGATTAAAAGAAGGGTTTTAAATGAGACTCATTAATGTGAATCTTGAGGGTGTTACCTTCCATGTCTTCCAACTCAAAATAGTTTCTTTATTTATAGGTACTGATACGGAAAGCGCCTTTCCATATGGATTCAACCATAGCATATTGCCTTGGTTTTGTAGCACACCCATCAAACTTTAAGACTAGGACCCCCTTCTTAAAATTTAGGTCAAACTCCCTTTTGTCAAACCATTTGTTAGCCACTTTCTACTGATTGGTCAGTGCATCAAATGTTTCCTCTCTATATTCTTGCACCTTTAGTAGCTTGGTTAGCCTCATATCCGTGACATTTGTTTAATCAATCTCTAGGAACTTAAGTAATTGGAGTGCAGGGATTTCCATCGATACTGACATCAATGATTCTTTTCCATATACTAACTCATATGGGGAGGGGAGTTTAGAGCATACTTCAGAGTAATCTTGTCAGTCCACAATGATGCTTTGAGATTCTTAGGCCAATCTCTTTGATGATCTACACCAATTATTTTGTTTAATCAAATTATTTTCTTGTTGGTGGACTTGGCTAACCCATTTCCTTATGGATAGTAATTTGACGAGGTATTTAGAAAGACTTTGTGTATCAAATCAAAGTCTGGTATCTTCATCCCAAGGAAATCTCTTACATTGTCTTATATGACATTTTTCAGAGAACCAAACCTTGACGCTAACTTCTCTAGGAAGTTAAGGATCTCATACTCTATGGCATTCTTCAAGGCAACAACCTCTTCCCGCCTTGTAAAATAGTATGTGTTTGTCAAGATCCATTTCAACCTTGAGCTTGAAATTTGGTGTATCATTGCAATGAAATCTAACCCCCATTATGTGTGAAGGGATCTTTTATAAATGATTGGGCTCAAGCACATGGCTAAGTTATTCCCCCTTCCAATGAAGAATTGACATTCTTGGTATTTCCTCACCAAAAGGTGACAATTGAAAAACAATTTTGGCCAAAATTATTCTACCTTTCAATTTTAAGAGCTGCGACTTTGATAGAGAAATGTCCACTAGTCAGAATATTATGAAATTCATTTAGGATCCTTTCTCCTTGGGATTTGTCCACGTAGTGCAAGAGAATGTTGTCAAAACTTGTCTTGAAGAGGATGCCTTCTATCAAGACAAAATTTGCATTTTGCAATAGGTAAAACCTTCTCTTCTAGTTTGGAAGGTAAGAGTGATAGCTTCTAGTCTACATAAAATGCACTCTATCTACAACCCATGAATATGCCTCCTCTAGTCGTTTGAGCATGACCATTTCCTATATTTCTTCTCCATCATTGAATGAGACTTCTCCTTCACCTTCTAGGCCACTATGTTGTGTGATATACTCACATAAGCCTCTTCCATAGATAACCTTAGTAGGCTACAATTCAATATTGTACTCTAAGATGTGATGTCACCTTCTATAATATACTCCCTCACATTGGAGTGGGACATGTATACCAATACTTTACTTCATGTTATCAGGTACTTAAACTTATTTAAACCTTTCATAATTTCAAAGGCTTGTTTTCTACAAAGTTTTACTTTCCCCAATACCATTTTAGGATTATGGAGTGGAAATCATTGATTTGATCACCCTTCAGGTCTTTGTCCTTTTGAGTCAACATGGTCACAATTTTGTGTTCACTATAGTAGACATACATAATGTAATCTATTAAAAAGTCTAGGTTGGCTAACACGGGTGTTGATGTTATGACTTCCTTAATATTTTCAAAGGTGAATTTAACTTTCGGTGTCCATTTAAAAACTTGGTCCTTTCACAACATCAAGGTGATTGGTTTGACCAGACTAACAAACTTAAAGATAAATTTGCTGACGATGTTGATCTTTCTGAAAAAAGATTGCAATCCCTTTTTGCTAACAGGTGATAGGTCACTGAAAGATTTGATTCTTTCAGGATCTATCAAAATTCCTTCCTTGGATACCACGTATCCAAGATGTTTCCCTTGCAAGATGCCAAAAATATATTTCTCGGGGTTTAAAAAAAACCCAAACTCTTGGAATCTTTGATAAAATTTCTCAAATGATCAAAATGATCTTTATGATTTGAAAACACGGGTAGGTTATCTAGGCAAATGAGAAGGATTTTATTGGCAATATCCATTATACGCTGAAAGGTGGCACCGACATTGGACAAACCAAACAACATCTTAGCATTGGTGAAGGTTACCGACTTGATTATAAAAGTGGTCTTGAGTTGATCTTCCTCTTTCACCAAATCTAGTTGTACCTTGAGAATCCATCTAGAAAGGAGTACATCTCTGATATGACCATTATCTATAGAATTTTCTCCATAGAAGGTAGTAGGTAGTGTCCTTCAAAGATTCCCAATTTAAATCCCGAAATTCAACACACATGCAAATGTCACCATTCTTTTGCACGGGGATTAAATGTGAGACTCAGGTGATGTGTTTGATCAGGTAGATGATGTGTTATTCAATCAATTTATGTAGTTCTTGTGCCATCAATGAATCTATTCTTAGATCAAGGCTTGCCTCTACTTCTAGCGAATGGGCTTTTCTCCTTCTTGTAGTTCAATAGTGTGCTGGATGATATCTTGATTATAACCTTTAAGATCATCGTAGCTACATGCTATGACTTGGTCATACTTGTCGCATAGATCCATCAACCTTTGTTTGTTCACTAGAGGTACATTTTTTCCTACCTTTAGCTTCCTTCCTCGACCAAGGTTGAGGTTGGCATAATATCCTTCTTATGCTACAAACTTCCTCTTGCCATTCCTTGAATCATAACACTCAAATAGGCTCTTTATAGAAATCAACCCCTTAGGTAGTTTATTTCCTTTGAGTTTTAGGATTTGGCATTCATATGCTTCTTTAATCTTGGGTTGAAGTTGCTTTGCAAACTCACTAGACTTCTAGATGAACATAGAAATATTCTTGAAGACTTGTCAATTCTTCTCATTATTTGGGATAGCTGGTCCAACTATGCATTGGATTGCATGGTTATTTGTTAAAATATTTGTCATTAGATCAAACTGAGAACCAATGGTGGCCAAATGGTTTGCATCAACATTATGTTTTCTTGGTACGACTTGGATATCGAAAGCTTCAAAGATTTCAATGAGGTCCCACACTCGGTGCTTATACAAGCATATTCAAATGTTCTTGGTTGTGGACTGGTTTTGGGTTTAGTTTACGACCAACTCAAAATCTCCAAATACTTTTATCTATTTGACTCTCATCTTCTCAGTAGTACTCAAACCTTGAAATAATCCTTCATACTCTTCCTCATTGTTGGTGCAGGAAAACTGAAAGTGAGAAGTATGCATATCTTGTTATCCTTTTGGGGATGTGATGCAGATCTAGGCACCTAATATGAATTTACTTTTACCTCTATCAAAGTGCAAGGATCATAGTTTTGACTTATTTTATACTTGATTTTGACTCATAAAGTCTTTGATTACTTGAGGCATGATATGCTCCTCATAAAAATAACATAAGTACTAAGGGGGGTAGCATAAAATAACCAAAAGGGTCGAAACTAGCAAATTGATTGAACAAGACTTCCCCCTCACTGCTCATGTCACTCATTACCTTTTCATCTTCTAATAACTCAACTGTATATTCCTTCCTAGGTGATAGAGGTATGGGAAGGTTTGAATTTTATGGCAACCTCATCTGCAATGTGCATATTGTGCATGGCATCTGATAATACTTTTACTTTAGAACTACGACTACTACAAATGATCAAATGAGACCAATCTAGGGAGAGGTACCCTCCTATTTTGGCAGTGAAATCTCTTTAAAAATATAACCCAAAAGATGGAGGAATATCAACCACTATAACCTGTTAGAAAATTGAAACATTTGGACAAGTGAACATGGTGAGAGGCAACTCTTTAATGAGAAATATGACTTGGACCTTATTACCATCCATGGCTTGGACCTTTTTCCTTCTTCTTGACCATTGACAAAATCCATGGGCTGGTTAGTGGTAGCAACTGTCTCTTTTGTCGCTTCTTTCTCCTTTTCTCTAGATAACTCTTCTCAGGTTGCTTTATCCATCCCTTCAAGGGCTTCTTGGAGAAATGTTTTATGTTCAAGAATGACCAAAATATCCCATAAAGAGATATTGGTTGGCGCTTTCTTCAATTGTTCAATCGCATTAAGTGATCAGAGTGCAAGAGTCTTGGAATCTTTAGACTTCACCATAGCTACTTCTTTGGATTCAGAAGCCTCCAAAATCTTTGGCCTTCAAACTAGTTGTTCGGTCATAAAGCCAACATATGTTTTTTTAGGAATATCCTTATCTACGATAACCCTTGGCTTTTGAACTTGGGTAGCTGGTTCCCCAATGTATCCTTTTGGAGTGGGTGTTGTAGTTGGATTGAACTTGTGACATCTTTTACGTAGAGACAACATTGACGAACACAATGCCTTTGTCCTTCATATAGGAGAACATCACGTGGTTTGATGCAATCTCAGATTCTTGCTATATGGACATTCCTTGCATCTGGGCAACCAACATTGAGTCTTACATCCCTAGTGAGGCATATGCTTCTTTGTTCAACCACTTTTTGTTGTAGATTGCCTCTAGGGAAACTTCTTGACATGTGCATGATATTAAAAGGGAAGCACCACACATGAATATCATCAACTAAATTATTCTGCATCACTACCAACTCTTTATCTGTGTTCACTAGCACACTTTGTAATGGTCTTAGAACCACAACAAGTTGGTTGGTCAGCTGCATTTGGGAAGTGTTGGCTTTGTTGGCACCTTGATAATCATTCTGCTGGTAAGCTGACATCGTGCCTTGGTAGCCTTGGTTGTTTTGATATGCAGTCTTGGTGGGTACAACTTGCTAACATATGAGATTGATGATCTTATTAGAGAAACTGCGCAACAGATTCTTCATGTTGTTTAATTCCAAGTTTTGTTGGAAGAAGGAGTCTTAGCTTGTTGGGTGTTAAGTACACATACTTGGAATGAGGTGACACAAAAGTATTTTTCATTGGGTTTTATCCGTGTCTGAGCATGAATCTCTGAAAGTATTAGCATAAGTGTTCTGGTTAGAAGATTTCTCACATCTATCAAGTTATTCTTTGCTAGAACTACCAAATTGTACGCACCTAGAAAAGGGGTTCCTCCAAGTGTTTGAATGGTAAAAGCTATATCCAAATTGAATGCTTTGAGATAAAAGAAAAATGCCATGGATGGGAGAGAATGTACATCGATAAGTATTCTATGCCAAGTCTTTTGAAAATGAGTATTAAAATCTAACACAGTTTCCAAGGGGGATCTTTTTATGGTGACAAGTTGTTGGAGTAAGGATAAGAAGTCTCCCTTTTCTAAATATAAAAATATAAAATACGCTCCCAAGTTTCTCCCAAGTACCTATAGAGTTTTGTGTCAAAGACCTATACCAATTTTGGGCTTTCCCCTTAAAAGAGGTTGCAAGTAATCTAACAGAAACATTCTTCTCAATTATATGGTAGTACACATATCTGCTACATCCATCATATGCTTTATAGGGATTTTATCATCTTCCCCAGTGAATATGGGTAAGGCTTCTAAAGCATTAGAAGGAACGAGGTCCTAGTTCATGACAATTGCAAGCAGGATGAGGGGGCTACTGTTATCTTAGATCACAGAGTTAGACTGGGTGATGACTATGGGAGGAGGTGGTAGGGGTTACACTTGGCGAAGTGAACTTGACTTAGTTACCGATACCAAGGTTGTGAGCACTAACCTCATATGTTGGGTTGTGTAAGATCTAGTGAATGACCTTCAACTCAAGTATCCGCTTCTAATTTAGAAACATGAATAGTCCCACTAGGCGTGCTAGAAAGAGGAAAAGCTATTGATACTGACATTTACATTAAGCAAACTGATAACCCTTTGTGGAAAGTTTAGTAATAGGGGGGACTCATTTTTCACACTACTAAACAACCTCGGGGATTTTAGAAGCTAACACTTCATCTACTTTCTATTTTGGAGGAAAAGGGGAAAATAAAAATAATGAAAGTAAATCTATCTAAGCTGATACACCATGATGATAGTTGGTAAAGCACTTTAATACTCAACATGAACATCACATAGTACAACAGATAACTGTATAAACTCTGAAAAGAGTCACATATATGATTCCACGGCTTATATAATCATGATCTATTGCAAAATCCTTAAATATCAACAACATGGATTAGATTCAATGGTGATACAAAGTATAATAAGTAGAGTAGCCATAGAATAACCAACAAGTATCGATAGGCTTCATATAGTTTTTATTATTAAGGACAGGAAATAGATTATACTAAGATCTAAATGAAATCAAAATGTTACTACTATCTAATTCCAGAGTTTGTATTAACAAGTGCCAACAAAATAAAAGAGCTCAACTCTCTACTTATAACCCCCGGGGAAAATATTTCCCCAAAACATGATGCTCACTACAACTTGCGAAGTAAATGTAGTTGCCTCTTACCCCCCTTGAACTTTACTAAAGATTATGTGTTGAACTCTAGAATGAACTATCACTGAATAAACACGGTTCAGGTAGAAAAGTATAGCCTACATTCAGAGATCACGAAATTACGCCTCATAAGATTCGAAAGGCAGAGAAGACATGAGCCTGCATAGGTATGAAATGAGTAGAGGGTAGCACCATTAAGAAAGCAATTTCTGATTAAAGAATCTGACACATTAAATGATTGTTAGGATCACTGAGGAAACCCACAAAGAGAAAACACGATTGCAATAGGTTCATAGAAAAAGAAGTTTTCCATGTGTTAGCACCATGGGCACTCCTAAGAGGAGCGAAATGAAAACCTTGAGACAATGTTCCAACTTAACATGTGGACACCTCCACTGAGAAAGAGACTGCTGAGCCAAAGAGAAAGGGCCCTCCACAAAAAGGACTTCATCACATAATAAAAGGACAAACAAAACATAAGTTGGAGCGAATATAAAATTTAAGGTTCACACAACTTATAGGAGTAGAAGGATCTACAAATACACTAGAACTATATACACTTTTGGAGGATATGCAAGGTTTGAATGAATAATTGGGATTAGAATTATGCAAGTGGATGATTAGTAGGCCAATTGTTTTAGCCAACTTTAATGAAAGGTGGATAAAATGAAGAATTAAATAAAAAGGAAATATTTATTTAATTTTACTAGGACAAAGATGAGGGATTTAGATAAATAAATATTTGGATTTATTTATCTAAGGTTGGACCATAAAAAAGAATGTTAAATGATTTAGTGCTAAGAACGAGCTTAGGTTAGTGGTAAATAATGCTTTTATTAATTAAATAATTGAATAATTAGTTAAATAATACAATTCAATTTAATTTTTTAATAAGGGAAAAATTAACTAATTAATTAGGTATATAGGTATTTATTTAACTAATTATAGAGGATATGGTCATCTGCTTATCTGATTGTAGTTGAATGGTCAAGTGATTAGTTGAATGCACCTAAAATAACTCTCTCTCTCTCTCTCTCTCTCTCTCTCTCTCTCTCTCTCTCTCTCTCTCTGAGTACTCATGCCTATTTTCACTTATGTCAAAGTATAAAGCATTGATGCCAAAGAAGGAATATGAGAGAAATTCAAGAATTGTTCATCACTTTACCTAGACCAAATATTCTTTTTGGAATGTCTAAATATTTACTCTCCACATTGGTTCAAATAACCCATATACTTTGAAATACCTCATTTTAGATTCATATGTACCTTAAATTGATGTAAAATGGTGAAATTTGCTTACTCATGCCAATTTCTATTGTGTTTTGGACCCACTTTGATGGAACATCTTTATATGATTACATATTGACCAGTGGCACATTCTAAATTTGGGTTATATCCCAATGCCTATCCATTTCTATTTCCTTTCATTTACATATTTCCACATATTCATTATTTATTAGTCATTTACTGCACTTGTATTTCTTACCCACTTCCATACATTTTGTTCCTAATTCAATCTTATTATTTTTCCCTTCCAGTTAACTTCCAACTTTCTCACTGCTTTTCACTAGCCATTGTGAGCCAATTTGGCACACATTTAGGTGACTTATTATTATCATTTGGTATCTTAAAATATTAAATCTACAATTAATTAATGTGGTCCAACAAGAAGTAAATCATTTTAGGAACATTTAATTTTTGGAATTTACATTACTTATTTATTTTAGAATCAAATAGGTCATTAACACCACATGTTATTTTCAATCATTCACTCGTAATCGTAAAGCCATTTTGTACACAAGATTGATCTAGGTGTGTTTGATTCTAGTGATCCAACAATCTCTCTTAATATACTTGTAATCTTTAGGTTGACAAATTTAGATATATGTAAGGCCAATACAAATTGATCTCTACTAGAACCTTTTGTGAGACTCTTTTCAAATCTACAAATCATATCATACCTTCATGACTTAGCTTTGATCTAAAAATTAGATTGAACCACATCTAAATTTGAGATTCTAGTGACTTTTAATGACATTAGATTTCCACAATCCATAATGTTGACCATTGTTGTTTCTAGATTTGATTGTGTAAGAGTTTTCTACCATTAATGTTTTGGGTAACACTCTATGATGCATCACCAAGATGAAATAGTGCATAAGGATAAATTTTTATATATTATAATCGAATTCAAAAGCAACAACATTCACCATCTATATTAACTTTATCACATTCATCGAAATATGACAAATAATTTTTTATATCATAATGAATAAGATTTTGCATGATATAAGTATAAATTTTCATTATTATTCCATAATACCATCATATTTAAATTTAAAGATTTAATACCATCTTTAGTGACCTAATTTTAAATTTAATGTTTGCATCATAAAACCATCTTCCCTTTACAATAAACTCGTTAAACACAACATACACCCCTTCAATTTCTAACCCTTTACAATAAACTCATTAAACACAACATACACCCCATCAATTTCTAAACTTACCAAAAGATGCGTGGTTAAATGACAGAACCTTTGTTGTACGCACCTTTAGGACGCCTAATTCAAATCAATCTTGATGCAGACGAATTTCATTTTAACAAAACATAAAAACTGTAAGTGATGATTATCCATGGCAGTGTATATTGTGTAGAAAATGGGAAGGCAGGCGGGCAGGTTTCAGCAGTGGGAGGCGCCAGGGGTTTTTCTTCCGACAACAACTATCTCTCTCTTTCTGCGTCAGTCATACACGATGAAACCGCCAAATTGAAGGATGCCTCTGCCATTGCTTCCCCTGCTCCCGGTAAGCTTTTTGCACTCTTCAATTTCACTACCTACTATACTAATCCAGGAGTAGGGTTTTAGCGAGAGTTACTGCTTTTCTCTTGATTATAGAATAAGCAACCCGCTATCATCGGGAATCGGGCTATACAGATAATTAGTTTTGTTGCTGTAGGTATTTACTTTACCAATTGCTGTAACATTTGTATATAATATGCTCCTTAAGCATTTGTATACTTTTAAGCATGCAAAATGTTGATTCAACATCTGTATGCTATATGCATTTTATATGTCGATTCAACATTTATTCATTTTGTACATGTAATACATTTTCTGCTGATTTGAACATTGATCTCCACTATGAATCGAACACATCCAGGGGACAAGCATTTTACGTTATGTAAGCTGTATCAATTAAATATGTATTATTTTTCTAAATTTAGATTATTTATAAATTTATCTCTATTTTCTATTTTTGTCACTTCTAAGTACTTGTTTCTCATTTAAAAAATGACACTGGTATCGCTACCATTTTCCATACCAGTAAAAGTACCTGTCTCGTAATAACTACCTATTGTTATCAGTAAATAGCTTCAATTAACAGTTGATTTTGTTATTTCCTTGATGGGTTAGTTGTAAAGTTAAAATCTTAAGAATCATGCTGAGCTTTTAGGTTAAATTACTAGGATTTGGTGTAATGCCTTGTGAGTCTGCTTTATTGTTGAACACACCATAAGACTGAGAGGGTTGGGGGGTGAATCAGTCTTGAACATATACTTAAACTTGTTTAATCACAACTCCACATTAATTAGTTTTAACCAACTTAACAACAAAGAAAGATAAAGCACTGAACACTATACACATGAACACCAAATTTTTACGTAGAAAACTCAATGTGGAAAAAACCACGGTGAGATCCAACTCACTATTTGAAAAACTGATTACAATATTGTTTCTAAGGCCAAGGTAGCTCACTGCTCTTGATTTGACTTGCAGGCTAAGATGCACAACCTTAGGGCAAGATACAAGAGACTTGCAAGCACGTACAATCTCAGGGCAAGATACAAAGGACTTGCAGGCTGAAGCTCACTGCTTCAGGGCAAGATACAGATCTGCACAAAGCTGCCAAGAAGGACGCACTGTTTTCCAGCAAGAACAGAAATAAAATGAATTGAAAAGAACAAGCTTTCAGCACACTGCCTCCAGCGAATCTCCAAGCATGAAAGTGTCCTTGAATCACTGTCTCAAGCGACTGACTTCATGACAAACACCACACACACATCTGCTGTCTTTAAACACTGGCGTTCTGAATGATATGATCATGAAAGCACATCATCAAACTGATCTTCACACTTCTCTCCAACACATATTCTTCCACTTGATTTTTCATTCAATCCTCACCTCAACACGCTGAACTGATCTTCTATATATAGCAACATCATCAACAAAACCCTCAACTAGGTTGGCCAAATCATAACAAACATAATTCAATCAAGTCAGCCACCAAAACACAATTGCGGTGATTGTGGTTTACTTCAGGAGTTAAAGGGGACCCAAATACATCATAACACATCTTTCTAAGCATCTTCAAACGGTTCGCACACAACAACACATCCTCCAAAGTTGGCATCAAATGCAACGTGTAGATAAACAATGTAGAGCACAATCAATCAGCCCAAAAACATCATCCAATGCAAACAATTCAATGTGGATCTTCACATGCCATGGTAAGAGCCATAATAACATCATAACTCAACTTCCAATGCAAGTCCGGACCAAAAGAATATGATCCAAACAAGAAAACCAACTTAGTCGACGAGAGACCACTCAAACAACAATGCCGAGAAACAGATAATCACAACTCTTCCTGTGGAGCAAACCAATAATTGGAATCTGAAGTGAGACACTACACAAACATATTGAATATGTTTTCCAAACCACAAAACCCGAAACAACACTGCGGAGCATTCTCCAGACTAGTCCTGACAAACAACCACACTATCAACATGTCATATCCCCATCGAATAAGCCACAATTTTTGAGCCATTCGCAAACAGCTGATGTTCAAAGATAGTCAAAGTTGGTATGAGATGATATTAATACTAATAGTGGTGAACAACAATAATAATGTTGTGAATAATAATCACGTTAGACAAAAAAATGATATAATAACATTTGAAGGGAGAGGGATGATATTATAGAGGAATATCGACTATTATTAACAAGCTGCTGAATTAATTCATTAAAAATGATAATAATATTCAGTTGAGGACGTGATCGGGTTAAGAGAAGAGATAATTAATTAATATGACAAATCAATTAATATAAGATTATGATCTACTTAACAAGCCAAAAAAATTTAGAGTTGCGATTATGGAAAAGACATCCCCATCCCCTTCAGTAATATGAGATATATATATAGAGATTAAATTCAGTCAAGTAGGGGATCATCGAATAATAAGGAAAGAAAAAAAAAACATCGGATAAAAGGAGTCTTACATCAATACATTCATATCTTCAACAATATATATCTGTACTAAGGAAGATTTATATCAGCTCATTTGTAATCAACGGTATCTGGTGTGAATATCTAGACATGTCTATGTAGTATTATGAATCCATTTGTATCTACTTATTATGTGATATATGCATACAGTTTATATTTATAAATAATTCCAATAACACTCATAGATATACATAATGACATATCTTTGAAACTAAATATACCGTTGATTATACTTACCAACCATAGCATAATAGATACATTTCCGGTTCACTATCAATAGCTTGGTTTAATACTAGAACATATGATTCAGACAAGATATTATATGTGGTTTCCACCTCTAACTGTTGCATTCAACCATGGTGGGAGAAAATGAGGATTCCCAATTAGGGGAAACGACGATGAGGTCACTTTCTGAGTACACCACTCCATGCAGTGACCAAGGAGTCCCATGGGGCCGAAGGGGGACTGCCTTTGGGCTTAGAAAGGTTAGACTTTTAAGACACCCTATAGTGAAGCATCCTCAAAATCTCCATCATGGGAAGTGGACATTTCAATCAGGGAAGACAAGTTGAGGATGGCTAGATGGAGGGAAACGACGATAGGACCCCACACTAGGTAGCCCACCTCATATGCATGGCAAGGGCCACATGAGGCCAACGGAAAACAATGTATCTGCTCTTAGGCCTAGGGTAGGAGGTTTCTTGGACACCTCATTGAGCCCCCTCCCCTTATCTTATCTATGGTTGAATCACATCAAAGTCAACTCTAGCAATCTTTGGATCCAATTTACATATCTTATATGTGTTGTTTCTAATTAAAAGAGATCTAACTAGGGTATTATGATTATAAATGAATACTATCAATATCGTAGGATTTCAAACTATGGATTACACAATTGTAGAAGACCCTATACTTGGTAAACCCTAACCCTAATCTTATGCAATTGTGATTTTAGGGCAACTAAGTTACCGGTTCGGGTTCGGGGGTGGGTGAGGGTATGAGAACCTAGTACGTGGGTACGCGATTTTTTTAAGGGTTTGGGTACGTATGGGTATGTGTGTATATATATGCATTATATATACAAAAAATACGAGAAATATACAGAATTATAAAGCTAAATCATTTCCTAGTATGATACTTGATCATTGATCAATACCAAATACCAAAGATAAATATGTAATGCCAATTGATAGTTGAAAAATATTCGAATCAACCATATCATGTACCCACAGTACCCAACAAGTACCCACAGACGAACTAGTACCGGGTGCGTACCCGAACCTGGTTCAGGGCCTGTTGGTACGAACCCGATAACTTTTGTTTTAGGGCAAATTGGAAACAAGACATTACATAACAAATTGCATTACCAACCATATCAACTGCAATGCTAAGGACTTGGAAACATAACAGTGCAACACCCACAAAACATAAACAATATATCCCAAACCACAAGTCATCATTACCAAATGCGAAGGAATGGGGAGCATTCTCCCATATAGAATTTAAATACTCTTTCCTGCATATTCCAACTTCTAACACTGTAACATTCCAGAAACAACACAAACTCACTTGAGCAACACCAGAGACCAAAGCAACATTTAAACATCCGAACCTCCACACAATAGGTTGACATCAATGACAACACTAACTCATTTCCAACATTTATCTCATGGTTGTAATCTATGTGATGCCTATAAAGCTACACACTAGCTAGTAAAATAGTTATCCATATTTTGTGATTATTTTTAATGACTCATTGTCCTTAAAGAGTTCATTGTTAGGTTAAATTTAATCACTCACGAAAAAAGCTTGCAGGTAGAGGAAGGGTACCAATAGTCGTTATGCCTAACTTTGCACACCCTTTTGTTTTCTTTATTTGTTGCTTAAGAGCTTATAGTTCTCTTTTTTGGCTTCTAGGTAGTTACAACGAACATAAGAGGATTCATTATGCCCACAAGTGTCAAAAAGTGCTCATTTTGAGATGACATTTGATTCATATTCTATATTGCCTCATTAACTGTTCACTTTGACCACCACAAAATTTGCACAATTGTTCGAATAGTTATTCACAAATGTCCTACTAATCATGTGCTATAGGTAGTGATAAAGTTGCACAATTACTCGAATTAGTAACTTTTTTTTTCTCAACGTATTTGCCTAGTAGATGGCTTTTTAGTGGGTTTTTAATTAGCATGTTCTAGTGAATGGTTAGTGGAACTTGGGAGATAACTGGGCCCCTTCCCCCACATTGAATCTGAAATTATTAGGCTTTCGGCCAAGATACTTGCATATTAGTTTGTTAGGGTTATCAATAAATAGTCCTAATTGTCTGCGGGTTTTTTCCTTCTCTGTGTTAGGGTCAGTTGTCTTGTTAACATTTACCTACCATCTATTGATATATTTTATATTTTTCTTCATTTATTATCTCAAATTATAATTTTCTTGTGAGAATTAGGGTTTTATATAGTATTATTATGTTTTGATTTGCAAGGGTTAATAACAATTAGAAATAATTGGATGTAGTTTATGTTTTCCTTGGAATATGACAATTTAAATTAAAGAATTGTCTTGTCCTCGCCAAAATAGAACACAAACTACACCTATAAATAATAAACCCTAGGCAACTAAATAGACAGGTCCGACCAGGATAAAAGACATAAGAAAAAATAATAACAATTACAATGATTATTTAATGGAGGGTCGTCTTAGGGGATATCAATGTCCCACTTGAGAAACATTTAAAATTCAATAGGGCCAACTGGATTAATCAAGGGCCGCCAATAACATCCTTAACAAATAGCATTAGGGAAGGGGCAACAAGTGTAGCTAAAATGGCAGGAGTTGCCATTAAGAGGGGCGTCTCTTCAACGACTAAGGGGTGTGACCCTTTTCTCCTTAGGGAGGGGGATTTTAAGGAGAAGCATCATTTGAAGGGGCATCTGCGGGTCATGATAAGCATGAAAATAAATAAGAACAAAATGAAAAAACGAGTAACAATAGAAAATAAATATATTATAGCAACATTTAGATCAAAGATAAATCTATGAATATGATAGAATTATGAGCATATTTTATATGTCCATGCTATGGTAATATTGGCATCAATTAATGATCTTTGCAAATAATCTAAATGTTTCTATTTATTATATGTGATAAGGGATTCATCTAATACTTTATTTGGAATTTAGAGAAATGAATTGCAAATAGGATGAACAACCAACCTATGGAGTTCACGAGACCCAAGTATGCCACCCCAAGATGAATGTTATTCTTGTGGGCTGAGGGGCTTTGTGTGCCCTTGCGTTTGAGATAACATCAAGTATGCCACCTCTAAGATAAATGCTATGCCCCTTGGGCTTGAGGTCCCATCAAGTACGCCACCCTGAGATAAGTGCTATGCTCGTGGGCCAAGGGGCTTCACGTGCCCTTGGGTTTGAACAAGGAGGACAACCAACCTCCAAGGTGAACTGAGGGACAAAAAGGCGACCCATCTTCCATGCTCTTGTATAACAAGGGCAACCGACCTTGAGATTGCGGTTTACGAATGTTTCAACGAATTCCTAATGAGGTTATTATGGGAATCCACATTGGAATGGCTAATGTATTAGTTAGATCATTAGCAGGCTGTCGTGTCCAAGGCTTGGGACCAATCACAATAACTACTAACTGCAATCCACATTGGATAAAGGTTGACCGGTTGCATTAGTACACGATAGAATAGAAGAATGGTGCTCAAGTTCTTGCTTTAGTAATAGGACATCAATGAGAATGTCTTGATCGGCCCGAGGAACTTCCAAGATCTTTAGCCACCGGGGAGCCCCTACTATTTGAAGGGGCAATTAGTAGTTATTGCAATTCCTAATGAGGTTTTAATGGGAATCCACATTGGAATGGCTAATGTATTAGTTAGATCACTAACGGGCTGTTGTGTCCAAGACCCGGGACCAATCACAATAACTTCTAATTGCAATCCACATTGGATAAAGGTTGACCGGTTGCATTAGTACACGATAGAATAGAAGAATGGTGCTTAACTTCTTGCTTTAGTAATAGGACGTCAATTAGAATGTCCTGATCGGCTTGGGGAACTTCCAATATCTTTAGCCACCGGTGAGCCCCTACTATTTGAAGGGGCAATTAGTAGTTATTGCAATTCCTAATGAGGTTATTATGGGAATTCACATTGGAATGGCCAATGTATTAGTTAGATCACTAGTGGGCTGTTGTGCCCAAGGCCCGGGACCAATCACAATAACTACTAATTTCAATCACTACTAATTGCCCCTTCAAATAGTAGGGGCTCGCCAGTGGCTAAAGATCTTGGAAGTTCTCTGGGTCAATCAGGACATTCTGATAGATGTCCTATTATCAAAGCAAGAACTTAAGCACCATTCTTCTATTCTATCGTGTACTAATGCAATCGGTCAACCTTTATCCATCTTCCTCTCCTGACCTGGAAGAGAAAATGCCTGCCCATAGAATTTTAGGCCATAGAATTGTAGGCAATAATATGAGAATGTTTTTGATTAAGTAAAAATAGGTTTTGAAAGGACCCGAAACCCTTTACAACAACATTGCAAAAGATAGGCTTTAAAGCACAGCAAAAACTAAACTATAGCCTAGAGTCATCAAGAAAGAAAGCTGGCACAAAAAGAGACAGAGCTAGCACAACACCAGAGCCCAACAAAAAACCATCAAACTGACACAGAAAGACCAACAAAAACAAAATTAAGTAAAGTTTTTCAGGATCTCGGTTGCTTCCAGTGCTAACTGATGCATGTTGGCAACAATGCTCTTCAGATCTTAAATCTCCTTGTTAGTCTTCAGCGCTTTCTTCTTAGTATTCGCTTGGGTTCTTTTCCTAGGTCCAACAACCTCCTCGGAGCCAGCATCCTTATCTGCTCCAATTTCCCAACTAAGATCTTCAGGTGTTCCGCAAAAGCTTTAAGTATCTTGTAGCTTTTCTCACCAATTTTCTTCAAAGTGACCTCTAGACTTGATACCCTGGTCTCCATTTCCCCAAATTTATTATCATAGCTTTTCGTCAGGGCTTCAGCGTCATTCACAGCTTTAGCAAGGTCCTTAACATCCTCAGACAAGGTGTTGACCTTACCCGCACCTAAAGTCTCAAGAACTTCAAGCTTACTAGAAAGGGCCCTATGCTTAATGTTAATATCCTTCACTTCATGAAACACCCATCTGATAAGCCTGTAGAAATCCACCGCACCTTTTTTAGCAGTTTGTAAGACGCCAATGAAAGTCTCTCTATTGTAGCGGTCCAACTCGCTAAGATTAGCACCTTCCCAGGTATCCTCCTCAGTCGCTTCATTCTCCTTAGAGCCAACAAGGGAAATAGGGACATCCTCCTCAAAGGCAACATTTTTATGTTTGCTATCTCCAGGATGGGGCTTGCCTGCCATATTGGTGGCCGAGGCAGGCGAAAAGGCAAGAGATTTACCCTTGTCCTTACCCACTTCTCGAACAAGGGAGCAGTCACTTCGCTTAGGTTTCTTCCCGGGGGTGGAAAACTCAGGGTCCTCATCAAATTCAATGTCCCTACCCTCCTCTTCACCTTCCCCCTCTACAAACAAATCCTCCTCTTCCACCCTTTTCTGCTTATTATCTCCAGGATGGGGCTTTGCTCCCTTCTTGGACACCGATGAGAGCTTAGTAGCAAGGGATTTACCTTTGCCCTTTCCCGCATTCTTGGCTTTCTTCACGGGAGTAGAGGACCTGGGGTCCTCATCAACATTTGTATCCCATCCCTCCTCTTATCTTCCCCCACTTCATGCATCTCTTCCTCAGAATCAGTGTTACCAAGAACATGATGATCAACATAAGTAACTTTATAGTATTTATAAATTAAAAGCACGAGACACTCATGGAGAGCAGGATTACCCCAAGGGTTATCCCTAAAATCCTTAATACTTGCGTTCATAGACCATAAGGAAAAGACACCTCACAATGCCGAAAATGATTCAGAAGAACAAAATGGTACCCGTACACTCTTGTAAACCTGTCATCAAGAGTGAAATACTGCATTATAGCCATGAGAACTTTCCTCCACACCAACTTGATAGCCTTCAATGCATAGTAGGTTTTGTTGATTTTTACCAATTTGTCCTTCTCTTCATCCTCTTTAGGGAATCTTTTAACAGCCGAGTCAATAAGCTTCCTATCCCTATAGAAACTCTTCCCTTCCAGAGGAAGTCCCATTATTTCAGCAATAACCCCTTCATCCACTTTCACCGTCCTACCATGGATGGTAATTTTACCATCACTCCAAACAACCTTGTGACCGCGGGGTTTCTCCCATGGAGTCTCTACATGAAATCAATGACATTTCCCTTACTAAGGAGACACCAAACCGTAGGTTTTTCCTTCCACTCATCACATGCAATCAATTCCATACTCTTCTTATCACCACCCATCTTACCCTTCTCGGCTCTTTGCACAATCACCCAGAAACTAACTCTCTGCAAGAAATGTGATGAAATAGTAACCCAGAGACTAACGTTCATAAACCAAATTAAGGCTTTCAGCACCCGCAAAACGTGCGAAGCCTTGTCATCATTAAGAGTTATCCTGTCAAATGGACAGTTGCCACCAATTGCCATAATTAAACTATCAATTCGTGCTTTCATTGGAATCAGTGGAGATTTTTCCCACCTTTCTGTGGGTACGATCATAGTTCAGTATGGCCTTCGCATCATCTTTAAAGGCCACTTCACCCTGCCAAGTGAGCGGTGACTCAACCTTGACACCAACATTGGCAAGCCAGTCAGCCATGGTGTTTACCTCCCGATAAACATGGGATATATAACAACTATCAAAGGATTTTATAATGTTAATTGGGGAATCAATAATGCTATTGATAGTTCATGAAGCCTTGCTTAGACCCTTAAGGCACATTATGATATTTTTTGAGTCACCCTCAATCCAAACCCTTCGACAATTTAGCCGTTTAGCAAGCATCAAATCATGGTAGACTCCCATAGCCTCAACACGGTGGTTAGTTTGTGTTCCCAAGGGGAGTGCCACCACTACTAGACACAAGCCCTTATCGTCTCTGATCACTCCCCCACACTCAGTCGGCCCAGGGTTACCTTTAGCCGCCCCATCAAAGTTGATTTTGACCCAATCAGTAGGAGGATAGTTCCAAGTGCAGCCTTCTCTAGCATTTTTGATAATACTATTGGATGTAGCAGATCTAAGATTCCAATGCTGCAGAATGCTTTGATCATACATGCTATTAGGAGGACAAGATTTTCCCAAAATTTGGATATTTTCCATGCCCGCCCTGTGAATCTTCTCATAAACAACATCTGGAGGAAGGGCCACATCTCTAAAAATACCATTGTTTCTCTCCTTCCAGACCCCCCATAGAAGGTGGGGGAGGATAAAAGACCAAAGAGTTCTAATGGTTTTGTTAGAGGAAGGACAACACCATTGCAGAAAAAATCTTGAATTGACTGAGGAAAAACCCAACAAATATTGAGTCTGCAAAAATCTATTGCAAATATGGAAGGTAAAAGGACAATGAAGAGAAATACGAGAAACTGACTCCTCTTCCAAATAAAGATAGCACCTGTTAGGGAGATAAAAACCTTTGCGACAGATTATCAGTGGTTAAAATTTAATTTTGAAGGAGAATCCAAAAGAACATGTTCACCTTGGCAATCAACGCATCCATGCCTTTGACCAGCAAGAAAGGGGAAACTAGGTATTGGACAGCTTGAAGACAACAAACGCCACAGAAAAAGTGCCTGAGGGGGTACCATTCCAAATCAGTCTGTCTTCAACAACAAGAACAAGTAGAATGGAAAAGAGAGCAATGTGCAAAGGGAGGTTGATGCTCACTCTTCTTAGATCAGCCCATTACTCATCCACCCAACAATCAGCCACAAACTCCCCATATCTAGCTTTACAGATCTGCATACAAGGGAGAAAAGAATCAATTTCACAAAGAGGAACCTCCAACAGCCATTGGTCTTCCCAGAATCTAACTTTTCTCCCTATCCCACTCTACACGCCATCCCAAAAGCCGTAGTCTGCTTGGCATTCAACACATTATTCCATATCAAGGATCTTGAAGGGACATCATGAGATTGAAAGATGCTGTCTAACGAAGGAATTGAGTGGAGATACTTGCTTTTCCAAATTGAACTCCATTCTCCATTCTGGTCTAGATCCTCCAAATCTGCTTAGCAAGAAGGGCCTTGTTGAGATTTCTTATGCTTCTAATTCCCATACCACCCAGGCTTTTAGGTTTGCAAACACTATCCCAGGCAATGAGAGACATACGTTTCTTTTCCTTCGCCCCCGCCATAAGAATCTTTTTTGGATTCTCTCAATAGCCTCCGCAAACTTGACAGGGATTCTAAACAGACTTGGAGCATACACAAGCAAACTTTGAAGAGAGGACTTCAAGAGCTGAACTTTACCAGCTTGGCTTAACAGAGTGCCTTTCCAACTTGCCAATTTCGTATTGAATTTACCAACCAAGGAATTCCAAAAGGAATCTGGTGGTTTCAAGCACAAAGGGAGACCCAAGTAGGTTGAAGGCAACTGGCTGATTTGGCAACCCAAGATGTTATCTATACGGTGTTGTCTTCCTTCAGGAGTATTTATAAAGAAAAGAGAACTCTTAGACCAGTTGATCAGCTGTCCATAAGCTTGACTATAGCTGCTCAAAGTATTCTTCAAAACTCTAGCTTCCCTAAAATAGGAGGATCCCATTAAAATGGTATCATCAACAAATTGTTGATGCGAACAAACTAAATTAGATGAAGAAGGATTCACACATTTAATCATCACATCTAGGACCAACTTATTGATATATCTCCCAATGTATTCAACCATAATAAAAGGATAGGAGATATTGGGTCTCCTTGTCTAAGCCCTCTAGTCAGCTTGAAGAAAAGATAAGGTGATCCATTCACAATCACAGAGAGAGAGGGAGTGGTAATCAACTACCCAATTAGCTGTAAGACCCTATTACCAAATCCGAAAGCCTTGAGAATTCTAAGCAGGAAGTACCAATCAACCCTATCATAGGCCTTAGAGAGGTCCAACTTCATTAAGAATCCCTGTTTTTTAGAAACTTCCAGCGAATGAATATTCTCATGCACAGTGATTATGGAGTCAAGAATCTCTCCCTGGAACAAAACCATTTTGGTGGGGCAATATTAACGTAGGCAGGAGCACAAGAAGCCTTGAAGTGAGTACCTTCGAAATAATCTTATAGAAAGAGTTACAAAGACTAATGGGACGAAATTTGTTCATTGAGTTAGCACCAGAGATCTTAGGGATAAGAGCAAGGAAGGTGGCATTCAATTCCTTTAGAAGCTTTCTGGCTCCAAAGAATTCTTTAACTCAATTAACTAAATCTTGCTCCACAATATGCCAAAATATTTGAAAGAAAAACATAGGGAATCCATCTGGGCCAGGAGCTCTATTACCTTCAAAGGAGGAGACAACAACTTTCACTTCTTCCTTGGAAGGGATAGCAGACATAAATCTATTCTGTTCCTCCCCCAAAACCGAAGGGATAGAATCCAGGAACATATCTTGAGCCTCAACATTCAGATCCTTTTCAGCCGTAAGTAGAGAAGAGAAAAAACGATTAGCTTCCTTCCTAATATCCTCCTCATTCTCTGACATCTTCCCATTGATGGCTAAACAAGAAACCTTGTTGGCCGCTTTGTGCTTCATTGTCGTCAAATGGAAAAATCTAGTGTTCTTGTCTCTTGCAGACAACCATAGAGAGCAGGACCTCTGTTTCCAGCTTTCCTCCTTGGCAATTATGTCATGATAATTAAGATTTCATTTTTAGTAGATATATAAACATTGCAGTATCCCTCAGCCTGTATTCTATCTTGTACCTCTTTAAGCTCAAGTTGTATGACATCTCTTTATTTTATCTTTTACAAACCTAAGTTTTTTGGCCACTTTATACATGGTTGTACCTTCAACAGGAATATTCCACCATTCTCTAATGTTACCCTCAAGCTTAGGATGGACAATCCACATCTTCTCAAATCTAAAAGGAAAGTTACACTTACTAGAAATCGGATCCGCCACAAAAGAGATAGGGAAGTGATCAGATCCAATTCTAGAAAGAGTCGTCAGAGAGCAGTGATAGTGAACCAGACAATCAATAGATATGAGGGCTCTGTCAAGGCGAACCTGAATAAGATCATTTCCAGCTTTCCTGTTTGTCCAAGTGTAACTAGCACCTTGAAGATCCAAATCATGAAGGGCTTGATTATTGATGAAGTCCATAAGATCAAGTTTACATTCCAACTAAGTTTGGACTCGTCCGAATTTTTCCTTGGGTTGCAGTGGAGTGTTGAAATCCCCCGTGACCATCTAGCTGTCTCTATTAGAAAGATTCCTACTGGCCTCCAGTTTTTTCCAAAACTTACTCCTAAATCTTGTGTTTGAGGCATATATATTTGACGGAACCCAAGAGGTGCCATCTCTAATATGTTGGAGCCTAGCCTAGGCAATATTCTCCTCCAAGGTAACAGGATCACCTTTGATATGATTGAGGTTCCAAAAGATCACTATACCTCCTAAAGCCCCATCAGAATTGCCACCTAACACACCATAATTTTTGAAGACCCTAACTCTTTTCAACTTTATCCTTGGTTATTTTGGTCTCCTGGATCATAACAATATCTGGTTTATGATCCCTAACTAAGTTCCAAAGAACATCCTGTTTGTGAGGCCCATTGAGCCCCCTAATGTTCCATGACATAATTTTCATTCTTTATTTGGAGAGCAAGCCTCCAGTATGGTCCTTTGGGTCCCATCAACAATGTTCTTACGAGCTTCTTGCTCCTTATTCCTGCTAGCTGATTTTCTGCTTGGAGGAGATTTCTGGATACCCACATCAACTTTCACCCTATTGCGAGTAGATACTCCCGATTGAGGCGTGGCATTTGACGCTATACCTTTCTTCCCCTTCTTATCAGCCATCATGGTAAATGACACCTCCTCCTCCTCCTGGGTTGAGGCAAACTTGCATTGTTCTGCCTTCCCCACCTTGTTAGAACTGTCAATCCCCGCTTCATCTCCCCATTTAGTACTGTTTTTTGAAATAGAAACTTGGGGGGAAGCAACCTCCAAAAAGGTAGATTTCACAATCTCCACAGACCTCTAAGTAGTAGACTACGTTGTGGGGCTATATCCCAACACATTACAGGGCTGAGCGTCCTCACTCCAAGTAGGATCATCTTCATTGTTTTCAGCTCTATTAATAGAGTTAGAATCCCCTTCTCCAACCACTGACTTACCCTCTCGAATTTCACCTTCTTCAAAATCATGTCCGGGGAGAGTATGGGGGGAATCCCCCCTGACATTCGCATCTTCATTTTGTCCATCTTCCTTCTGGGGGGCCAAGATATGGTTTTTCTCCCCTTCTGCTGCCCCTCTAGGAGGGCCAACACACATATCTGTCGTGTTCGAGTCTAGAGTATCCGAAATGACAACATCTGACTCATCTGTCTATGGAATGCCCCTAATGACCTCCTGGGCTTCATTCTCTACCCCCATCACCCTATCCGTATCCATCACTTTCCATTCTTTCTTCTTAGCAGGTTTATTCTGGGATTTCGCCTTTTCGTCTTGCAAGGGGCATTGCTTTGCCCAATGACCCGCTTTTTTGCAGTGAAAGCAAGCAAAGGGGATAGATTCAAATTCTACCTGCCGGATCCATCCATCGAGCTTAGTGACAATCTCTATAGAAGACAACATATTAGCATCTTGTCCTACCCCAACACAAATTCTCACATAAGTCAATCTTCTTCTAGCTGTCGTTATGGGGTCAATAGACAACTCCCCGAAAGAGCTAGTCAGGCCACTGAAAACATCCTCAAACCATTATTCCAGGGGGAGTCTAACCCACACCGGAGCTTGGACAAATAAGGAATCATTGAGATCCAACTTTGGAGTCCATTTCTGAAGAGTAAGAGGGGATTTGTTGATCATCTACGAACCTCCACACAAAACATTAGATAAATCCTCCTCACAAGAAAAGGTGAAGGAGAAAAAACCTTTGGGCATGGCTGTGATTTCAACCTGCCCTTTTAAGCTCCATTTCGTTTTAGCAAAAACCCTCACCAAATCAATGTTTGGTCTCGGACCCATAAATTTTCCAAGTAGAGAAAGGACCATAAGAGCAATGTTGTGGTCAATAATTGGGTTAGGAACAAAGATCCGGTTCTCTTCTTTATGGAAACAATATTATTTCCGGTGCTATTATTCCTACCTCTGTATTTCTATCCCATCTAGGAAGCAACTTTTGTTGATGAATGGCTTTTCAATAGTGGTCCCTATGTCTTGAGCATGGTCTGAAATGTTACGAACTTGAGGGAAGATCAATTTTCCACTCGGTTTGACTCCAAACATAGAAGACCAGGGGCACGACTTACGATTCCCACCCGAAAAATCCTTTGGAATCTCTGGCACAGTCTCATCACATGGAACCAAACCTCCGCTTGGATCCTTGGAATTCCCCCCCCCCTCCCAAGTGGGTCCCCAACCTCCGAGTCGGTCCAGTCCCCCTACCCATCTTCTGTCCCATCTCTGCATCCGTTTACCCGTGCACTCTCCTTCCTACTAGCATCCTGGATCGTAGGGCTAGCATCCAGATTCCTGCCTTGTCCTGAATTCAAATTTCTCAACATTGTTTCTTACGTCAATCATTTGAATATAATAATATGAGAATGTTATAAGACTTATATTTGGATAAAATAGATGCTATTGTGACTTATAATTTAATGTCAATTTCCAAGTGGCTCATATTGTGTGCAAGACCTAAACTGGGATTGATCTTGTTAAAAGGCTTTTCAGTTGGTAAATTTATATTACATTTCTTATGTTTTAGTTGGAATTGTGGTTTTAGAGCAAATTATAGTAATATCCCCAAAAGGGACATTACATATGCCTTGTTGGCTAAATATTTTGCAAGTCACTAAGACTACAACTAGCAAAATGTGTGTTTTAGGCAGCAGTATGTGAGATTTCTCTCTCCTCTCAGCAATAGGGGAGGCTCCCTTCTTACCGCAGGTGGCTTCAAGTAGAACTGAGAGGAGAGAGAAATCTCACATACTGCTGCCTAAAACACACATTTTGCAAGTTGTAGTCTTAGTGACTTGCAAAATATTTAGCCAACAGTTTTTGGCGACTCTGCTGGGGATACGAACACAAGGTTGATAGGAGATTTGATTGAGAAGACTTTGAGCTTCTATTTTTATTTTCCCGTCCCGGAGAAGCAACGGAGGACTTTGTGCCTTTAACGGACACTTTGCTTCTTTATCTTTTATTGTTGATGTTTTTACAAGTTTTTGTTACCAATTTCACTTTGCAATCTTTTTCTGAAAA